>OY731401.1:24855727-25190848 GCA_963425845.1 Sphenostylis stenocarpa | reverse complement strand
AGGTCACAAATGTGCTCGGGGCCTCTTTCGCCATTGTCTTAGGGATATCTAGTGCTCCCTAGAATGAATGTATTTATGCATGCACCAGTACAAAAGGGCAGCAGATGTTCAAAGTGGCATAACTTTTGACTGGGTTGTCCGATTTAGACGTACAGCATGTCAAAACGAAGAGAAAAGGGTGAGCTTTATTAGGAGTGGCTTTCTCTCCATTCTTCTGAGTTGGAAGACGTGTTAGTTAATCCTTCCTTTTTATTATCTTACTTATTAAGCGTGAAGGAGGGGAAATTTAAAATATGCGAATGAATGCTCATGCATGCAAGTAGACAGTCATTGAACAAAAAGAGGATTTTATTTATTCAACAGAAGGTGTACATTCCCCTATTCTATACTGCGAAGCAACTTTTGGCAAAAGCGGAAAACTTTAAAGAAACCCACAGGAGGGTCTTGATTCCTCTGTAGTTCCCTCTCAGCTTCCCGGACATGACGAGCAAGTGCTTCGCTTTGTTTGCGGACTGCCTGGCTCATATCTTCACTGTACTGTTAAACCTCTTTGATCTTCGCCTCTTGATGAACAACCAAGGCTTGTAGTTCATCGAGCTTTTCAACGGCTCGGTCTTTCTCTTGAAGTACTTGGCCGTACTGAGGTAGCCCATCTCTTTCTTTGTGGCGTAGCTCGGCGAGACTTCTATTGAGTCTCCGGTTGGCCTCTCGCTCTTGGAGGATGTCTAACCGAGTCTTGAGGAGCTCTTCCGACAACTCCTTGATCGTTTGAGCCTGCTTTGCTGATTCGGCTTCAAGGTGTGCTGACCTGGCGGTTATCTCCTGCAGTTGGCTATCCAAACTGGTTCTGGCAGTTTTGGATGCTCGGATAGCTTGTTCATTGGAGTCGGCGCATTGGTCCTTGAGGCGCTCTATTTCATGATCCTTTTTCTTGCCTTGCCTTCGCAGACCATCAATCGTGAGGATAGATTCTTGCTCCTTTTCTTCAAGGGCCCTCATCTGGGCTCCCATGATCTCTATCCTTTGGGTCAAGGCGTCAATTTGAGCCTGCAACCCTTCATTTCTGGCGCTCGTGGTAGGTGCGGTGGATGATTGAGCCACCCCTCTTCTATTCCTCCATGCCTCATAGTCACTGGTGACAGCCACCCGAGCTTTTCCTAGCTCTCTGTCTCCCATGTAGACTGGCCTCTCCCATGCTTTTCTCACAGCTAGTGAGTTGGAGATGGTGCATGGGTCTCCAAAGAAGCACAGTCCTCCGAGCTCCCCTCGGGAAATGGTAGTTTGGGTCCTCATGAGCTGCCTCATAGCTACTTTAGGTGAGTAGGCTATGCAGCCCCTGAGTCCTATCAAGGGAACACTCAGGTAGTCCCCACATCTGATGAGAACTGGGCCGGGTCAGAACCAAGGACAGACCCAGGATATACTGTTGGCGTCCTTGCGTTCCCACTCATTCCTCCATTCTGAGGTCAGATGACATTGGAGGGGGATCTTGGAGAAACTTCTCAAAGGGTCGGGGAATATCCCCATGTGACTGGAGGCGTATAGGTGAGTGGCGCTCCACACAAATAGCAATGAAGAGCAGCAGCAGAGTATTTTGCCCTGCTTCTGGTGACATAATTCCACCGAGAGCAGGGTGTCGGCAAGAATAGCAGGCAGGGGACTTTTCGAATTCACGTCTCAGGCGAAGAAGGCGTCCATGACGGCCTGATCTATTGTGTCGAAATGGAAGGGGAACAAGACTGTTCCAAAAATTATGAGTGCCGGGGTTTTGTTGAAGGCAACCCACTCGTCCTTTCGGCCGGGTAGGACAGGTGGTCTTCTAACATCGTTACTTTCCAACCCCGGGTGTTCCCCTTCTTTATCGGGGCACTCTGCGGAATGGCAACTGGATAAGGGTAGCGACTGGTGCTGCAGGAGTATATGCTTTGTGGCGAACGTGGACCCCGTCTGATTTGGGCCACCTCAACATGGTCTCATACTCCTCTAGGGTGGGCACCAAGTCGAACTGCAGAAACTCGAAACATCACAGATTTGGATTCTAGTAGTGGATTAGTGCCCTTAAGAACACCTGATCGACACATATCTTTAGGAGGTCTAAAATCCGTCCGTAGGATTTTTCGAAATCAGCGCGGACCTCCGATGGCATTACTGTGTTTAGCCGTTCCAACCTCTCAGTATGGAAACGAAGAATGTCCACCTTCTTTGTCTGTCTACTTGTCCCCTCCATCTCTAAAACAAAAATGCATGTTTGATGAAATGGATGCTTATGGATGTGAGTGTTTATTTTCTATTTATCATGATGTTTGCGTATTTTCATTTTGGAAGAATAAACTATCTATATGAATGTTTTATAATATTTTTGGACCAGGTCTTATTTATGAATTTTGGAAAAATGGATTTTTTTTTTATCTTTATTTATTTTATAGCCTTTTATCTCTTCTCGTCGGAACTGCGTGGCTACTTAGCTTGCAAAGAACTCGAAACCAGGCTAGCTAAAAGGCAGTATCGTCCGAGATAAAATATGGCTTTATGTGAAAGAATATTTAGCGTCCCTTATCTCTTCTGTCAGAACTGCGTGGCTACTTAGCTTACAAAGAACCTGAAACCAGGCTAGCTAAAAGGCAGACTGTCCGAGATAAGGGTGTTTATTTGCAAAAAATATTTTTTGGGTTTTTGTTTTTGTTTTTTGTTTTGTTTTGTTGTTTGTTTATGCTATGCAACAGACAAATGCAACAAACATACGCACACACAATTCAATCATCCACGAACTGGCGAGAATTCATTTTTATCACGAGGTAGGGTTTTTCTGCAGAAAAGTGCATTGGTAAGGGTTGGTTCTAACTGTTCTCACCAGGCTAAGGCCCCCAAGGTGCCCCCATTATAGGGTCCCCACTCTTCAGCCGTCCGACTATGCTTAGCACTAAGGTCGTAGTCAGTCTTGTTGCCAAAAGAGGAAGGTTATCACCTTGAGTGGTGGTTTCCGATCACACTGGTGGGCTCAAGGCCCTCACTACAGCGAACCGTTCCTGCCACCCACTCCCTATGGTTTTCTCACTTGCCCCCGGGAATAGAGGGAACTGTAGTGTGCAAGGGATTGTGTGCAGTTTATATTTCAAGCAATTTGCGCAAGTATAAGCAAACAACAATTTATTAAAGCCAAACATTAAAACATGTTATAAATACAAGTTAAGGGCAAAAGTGTTATTTTCTTGGTTTATTTATTATTTAAGTCGGCCCATCACTAAATGGGATCAACTCTCGAGGCTTCCCCAGTGGAGTCGCCATCTGTCGCCGCCGTCTGAAAGAGAGAGGCGGTCGGAGCGACGCGATGGTTTTTCGACCCTTTTGTTTTTCGAATTTTTTATAGGTGGTTACAACGCCTTTAGGCTGTCCGATAACCGGGCTAACCTAGGGACGAGGTTTTCAAAAGGTGTCCTTGGGTTGTCCGATAACCGGGCTAACCCAAGGACTTGTTTATTTTGGGTTCTATGGAGTCGCCATCGATGTTTTTACCGGAAACATCAGAAAAGGTTTTTAAAAGGCGTTGGTTTTCCAAAACCAACTTTGGTCATTAGAACCAGAGTTGGGTAAGGGAGTTAGTTACGTGGTAAAGGAAGTATTAGTTCCTTTACTACGCCCCTTTCGGGTTCCCTATGACAGGCCAACTTTTATTGTTAATAAATAAACCGGAAAATATGCTTTTGCCCTTTTTACTATGCGGAATTTAAAGTGTTGACTACATTGCCCTAATCTATTGCATAATTAAAATTAAAGCGTTAAAAGTAGAGAGGGGGAATTAAACCTCCGAAGCAAGCTTTGTTTTATATTTCTCTTTGAAAAGAGGGTGCTTTTTGGCAGCCCTTCACTCTACAAGACGTCGGAAACTCTTCTAGATGCCGAAAAAAGCTCTCAAAGACACTCAGAAACTTCAAAAATGCGTTGGAGGGATTCTAGAGAGAAGTTTTTAGAGAGAAGGCAGAGCTAATGCTTGAGGTGTGTGGAAATGAGGGGGGGAGGACCCCTATTTATAGGTTTTCGCGCCTGTCAGTGGCGAGACCGCCGGTCTCGTCTGACAGGGTCGAGACCGCCGTCTCGCCCTGTCAAACGCGGCGAGACTGCTGTCTGGGGAAGCGAGACCACCGTCTCGCCCTTCGCAAGTGGCGAGATCCCCGTCTCGTCAAACGAGACGGCTGTCTCGCCACTTGCATGAGGCGAGACGGCGGTCTGGGAAATCCAGACGGCGGTCTCGTCCCAACAAGGCGAGAAAACTTATTTTTTGGCACAGAAACTCCCTCCTATCCTAGTATGGGGCCTAATAGTCTCTCCTAATGGCTTGTTAGGCTTTGTCCATCTTCAAATAGGAGGCCTCCTGGTCTTTATTTGGAGGCCAGGCAAGATTTGGGGTCTACAGTCCACTATGCTCGTGTCGAGCCCAGGCATGTCATGATAAGACCAAGCAAACACATCCATATACTCCTTCAGAAGCTATATCAATTCTTCCCTTATGCTACCTTTTATTTGGGTGCCGATGTTCACCTTTTTCTCCTCATCCTCTTTCCCCAAATTAATGGTTTCTATTTCCTCCTGGTGCAGTTGTATGATGTGTGTTTCCTTTTCTAGCATTCTTTGCATATCCGGAGAAATGGTCTCCTGCTCACTGTCGGACCCGACCCATTCGCTTTCCGTTTCCGGGGTCCATGGAGATTCATCAATCACAGACATGATGTGTTTTAGGTTCTGTTTTAGTCATAGATTTTATTATTCAATTTATTTTTGAAAGAATAATAAATAGAAGAGGGAAAAGAATGAATATGATAAAATGCCTTGTGTATTAATGAAAATGAGATGTATGTACAAGCCCTCTTAATCAAAATTCCTGCGGCCACGGGCGGGGACCGCAGGAGATACAGAGAAAAACTTAAAAAAAAAAAAGAGACACCCTAAGGGCTGATCCTCCCAGTCCTCCCTCTCTGCTACTCTGGCTTTGATAGAGGTTTGGCGTCGACATCAGAAGCGGAGGCGTCGAAAGTTATCCACCCGGCGTCGATTAATTCTTGAACCCGATACTTAAGGGCCAAGCAATTTTCTATAGAGTGCCCGGGTGAACCCGAATGGTAAGCGCATTTCTCGTTTGGTTTATACCATTCGGGGTAGGGAGGCTCCAACTATTTCTTGGGAGGAGCGCAAGTTAGGAGCTTAGCCTCAAACAGCTGAGGCAACAGTAGTCCATAGGAAGTGGAGATTGGAGTGAACTTCCTCTCTTTCTTGCGGGGCTGCCTGGCCGTTTGTGGGGCAGAAGAAGGGGTGGCGAAGTTGATTGCATGCACAGATTCGTCCTTCTTCTTGCCGGCAGGCTTCCTGAATGAGACCCCAGCTTGGGAAGACTGTGCTATCTTCCCGCTCCTTAGTCCCTGCTCTACTCTCTCCCCCACAGTGACTATGTCTGAGAAAAGGTTGGAGGTACTGGCTATTGCCTTGTCGTAGTATGCTCCAGTCAGTGAATCGATGAACATAGCCACCGTCTCTTTGTCAGTCAAAGGAGGCTCTATTTGGGCAGCCATTTCCCTCCATCTTTGGGCGTATGCTTTGAAAGGTTCGTCGTTCCTTTTGCTCAGAGTTCTGAGATCTGACCTATCAGGAGTCAGATCAATGTTGTATCGGTAACGACGAAGAAAAGCATTAGCCAACTGTTTCCAGTTCTGGACCTGCCCTCTCTCTAGCTACATATACCAGTTGAGAGTTGTGTCCACCAGACTCTCCTGGAAGCAGTGGATCAGGAGTTTTTCGTTGTCAGCATGGGTGGCCATCTTACGACAATACATCACAAGATGGTTCTTTGGGCAGGTCATCCCGGCATACTTGGGGAAGTCCGGGATCTTGAATTTGGGAGGGAAGTGGATGTTCTTCACTAGGCACATGTCCGCCACCTCCTTGACGTCGAAGTTGTGCCCTTCGACTGCCTTAAGCCTCTCCTCCAGGGCAGAGAGTTGTTGTTTGGATACCTCTGGAGTAAGGATGCGTGCAGTCTTGGCATCCTTCTCATCATAGAAGTATTCTTCTTCGTCTTCCTCATGGGGAGGGACGTGTTCAGCTTGGCCTTCACCCTTATTCTGACCCTGGCGTACGACCTCCATTAATTGGGCCACCTGCTCGCGGAGGTATTGACCTCCACAGTGAGCTTTCGGTTCTGTTCCTCCAAGTTTTCCATTGCTTTTGCTTTTTGTGCTCGAGTGCGAGTGGGGAGAGGACCAGCCACTTTCTAGAATGCCCGGAAGAATTTTATTAATGCGTGTTGAGTGTTTGAACTACAATGAATATGCTTATGCATGAGAGATTCTGTTTGAATGATGCGGCATGCACTCTCGCTTTTTATTTTCTCTCTTGTTTTTTCTTTACTCATGGTATGATGTAATACGAATGTTTTGGCTTTGTCAGAAGTTTATTTATTTTCTAGTATTTTGGTATTTTGATTTTTATTTGATGTTTATTTTATAGCCTTTTATCTCTTCTGTCGGAACTGCGTGGCTACTTAGCTTGCAAAGAACCTGAAACCAGGCTAGCTAAAAGGCAGACTGTCCGAGATAAAATATGGCTTTATGCGAAAGAATATTTAACGTCCCTTATCTCTTCTGTCGGAACTGCGTGGCTACTTAGCTTACAAAGAACCTGAAACCAGGCTAGCTAAAAGGCAGACTGTCCGAGATAAGGGTGTTTATTTGTGAAAGTATTTTTGGAATATTTTTTTTTTTTGTGATTTTTGTTTTGTTGTTTGTTTATGCTATGCAACAGACAAATGCAACAAACATATGCACACACAATTCAATCATCCACGAACTGGAGAGAATTCGTTTTTATCACGAGGTAGGGTTTTTCTACAGAAAAGTGCATTGGCAAGGGTTGGTTCTAACTGTTCTCACCAGGCTAAGGCCCCCAAGGTGCCCCCATTATACGGTCCCCACTCTCCAGTCGTCCGACTATGCTTAGCACTAAGGTCGTAGTCAGTCTTGTTGCCAAAAGAGGAAGGTTATCACCTTGAGTGGTGGTTTCCGATCACAGTGGTGGGCTCAAGGCCCTCACTACAGCGAACCGTACCTGCCACCCACTCCCTATGGTTTTCTCACTTGCCCCCGGGTATAGAGGGAACTGTTGTGTGCAAAGGTTTGTGTACAATTTTTATTTCAAACAATTGCGGAAGTATAAACAGACAACAATTATTTAAATCCAAGCAATAAAACATGTTATAATACAAGTTAAGGGCAAAAAGCGTTATTTTCTTGGTTTATTTATTTTTAAGCCGGCCCATCACTAAATGGGATCAACTCTCGAGGCTTCCCTAGTGGAGTCGCCTTCTGTCACCGCCGTCTCAAAAGAGAGAAGGTCGGTCAGAGCGACGCGATGGTTTCGACCCTTTATTATTTTCGCGTTTTTTTATGGGTGGTTACAACGCCTTTAGGTTGTCCGATAACCGGGCTAACCTAGGGGCGAGGTTTTCGAAAGGGCGTCCTTGGGTTGTCCGATAACCGGGCTAACCCAAGGACTAGTTTTGTGGGGTTCTGTGGAGTCGCCACCGATATTTTTACTGGAAACATTGGAAAAGGAGTTTTAAAAGGCGTTGGTTTTCAAAAACCAACTTTGGTCATTAGAACCAGAGTTGGGTAAGGGAGTTAGTTACGTGTAAAGGGAGTATTAGTCATTTTACGACGCCCCTTTCGGGTTCCCTATGACAGGCCAGCTATTTAAAAATATTTAAACCGATGAAAATTACGCGTTTGCCCTTTTTATTTTTTGCGGAATTTAAAATTGTGACTACATGGCCCTAATCTATTGCATAATTTAAAATTAAAGCGGTAAAAGTAGAGAGGGAGAGTTTAAACCTCCGAAGCAAGCTTTCTCTATTAATTTCTCAATAAATTGGGTGTGTTTTGGCAGCCCTTCACTCTACAGCGCCGGAAGACCTCTCGGAACGCTCGAAAACTCACTCTAAAGACACTCAGAAGCTCCAAAAATGCGTCGGAGAGATTCTAGAGAGAGAAATCCTAGAGAGAAGGAGGAGAGAAAGCTGTGGTGTGTGGAAATGAGGGGGGGAGGACCCCTATTTATAGGTTTTCGCGCCTAGCAGTGGCGAGACCGCCGTCTCGTCTTGCGCAGATGGCGAGACTGCCGTCTCGCCAAAAGAGACCGTCGTCTCGCCATTCGCAGGTGGCGAGACCGCCGTCTCATCAAACGAGACAGCGGTCTCGCCACTTGCCTGAGGCGAGACGGCGGTCTCGATTTCGAGACGGCGGTCTCCTCCCAAAGAGGCGAGAAAACTTATTTTCGTACAGAAAATCCTTCCTATCCTAGTATGGGGGCCTAATAGTCTCTCCTAGTGGCTTTTTAGGCTTCATCCATCTTCGAATAGGAGGTCTTTTACTCTTTATTTAGAGGTCGGGCACGATTTGGGGTCTATAGCCGTCCATCTAGAAAATGGTTTAGGAACGTCTATACCGTTTTCAGTAACTTTAGGAATATAGGGACCGTTTAAAATAGCGTCCCAAACGCCTCTATCAACAGACTCTAAAAAGATTTGCATTCTAACTTTACAAAATGGATAATTTTGACCCGCAAAAAGTGGGGGTCTGTTGATAGACGCACCTTCGACAAATGTTTGATTTTGTTCGGCCATTTTTCAAAAAATTTGAACGACTATCAAAGCAAGCTCTGATACCACTTGATAGAATCGCGCAGCGGAATGTTTGCGTGGTCGAACAAAAACCAAGAGGGGGGGTGAATTGGTTTCTTAACAAAATTTAGGTTTTAAAAATTTTCCCCAAATTTTACCGATTAAAAAACTGTGTAAACGTAAATAAGATAAGGATAGAGTCTTACACAGAGAATTTATATTGGTTCAGATCAAAAGACCCTACATCCAGTTGCTAATCACTCAAACAGAGAATTAACGCTGTCACTATAATCAAAGTTGTTACAAACAGATAACAATGGAAAAGATAAAGTAATGAAAACACCTCTCTTGAGTCCCACAAGAGATGAAGAACAACTTTCCCTAGATACGACACAACACACAATCCACTAAGAACTCCACTTAGTGATTCTTATCGCTTCTAGCCCACACCAGGTTCCAAAAGCCCCTTTTTCCTCCAACAAACAGTTCTCTGGCAATCACAACTCTTAACTTTTGTTTTAAAATGGTTGTTCTATTTTTCTGAGAGCCATAGAGAACCTTAAGTAGATGAATTAGGGTTTGGGAATTGGGGATTTTCGAAACTTGGTGTATTGGGAATAGGGTTTTCGAAAATAGGTTTAATTTGAAGTTCAAAATCCAAATCTGACTGAAATAATCAATTAAATGAAGTGTTAATCAATTATTACAGAGCCAAAATCAACAGAACCCCAATTCGCACTGGTTTAATCGATTATCTGCCTTGTTAATCAATTAACAGGTCTGTTAATCGATTAACAGGTGTGTTAATCGATTATCACAGTGAGCTAATACAGAAAATGGTTTTTCTCACTGTAATAATCGATTATCTGGTGATTTAATCGATTAAACCCGAGCCTTTTTTATAAATATGAGTTTTTGAAGCTTCTAAAGAGTAGACTCTGTACCGGCTATCTTAGACTCTAATATTACAGACTCAAACTCATTAAAACAGAGTTATTACACAATAATACAAGTCTTCAACTCTCTAAGTTCTCTGTTCTTGAATCATCATCAAAATCATCAAACTTCATGTTCATGTAAGTTCAACATCAAGTCCTTGTATGTTCAACATGCATAAACATCATTTTAATAAAAATCTTTCATGCATAAATACATTCATGCTAGGAAATAATAGATATCCTTAAGACAAGGGCAAAAGAGACCCAAGTGCGTTTGTGACCTTCGCGACAAGGAAGGGACAGGTGTACTAAGGTGTGATGGTAACCTCCATTATACTTGTCAAATCTGTGATGGAGAAGAAACCATTACACCAAGGTGGGTATGATACCCCACAAAGTGTAAGCTTTAAAGAGGATACCTAAGCCATTGTCTTAAGGCATATCCATCCCATAAATCATTCATTTTAAACAATAAAATTCTTTTTGTATTCTAGAAAGTGACTGGTATTCTTCATGCCCTCATCTGCATACAAAAATCCCAAACACTATCATACATCATGTTAGGAAATAAAACATGATAATGTTTAGGAAAAAACAAACACTTGCATACATGCATCCACAAAACTTCATCCTCATAACATGCATCTAGTAGTAGGCAGTTGAAGAAAGTGAGCATTCCTCAATACCGTGTAAAGAGGATAGAGCATTTGCATGGGAAGTCAAAAAAGAAAAATGCATAGAAATTTTAACCCGCTTATGGTTTCCTTTAGGCTTTGTGCTTTTAAAAATGTGCTTCGAAACATTGCATTGAGGAGTGTACATCTTTTGGATGAGATAAATAAAATTGTTTGTTTTCATCATCCCCTCGACTGTCTATTGCATTCATAATTTGCATACATTCATACATTCATCCTCACTTTAACTAATAACATAATAAAAAGAGAGGATTAGTGGATGTGCTTTCCACGAATCGGAATAAGATGAAGAGCAAACATTTTGTCATCAAGTTTTCCCCAACAGTTGACCCACCTAAGAAGGATAATAAGCCTCAAACGTTGGTCATCTGAGTAAACAATGAAGATGGGGCAAGGATTCCATTACATTTGTTCACGCCTCGAATCGAATAAAGTTGTACCGTGGAGATACCAAAAACATCGCCCATTAACAAGGTTATCTCCATCATAGCCGACATTGGGGGGGTAGTGTAGACCCCAAATCTTGCCCGGCCTCATAATAAAGACCAGAAGGCCTCTTATTCAAAGATGGATGAAGCCTAAAAAGCCACTAGGAGAGACTATTAGGCCCCATACTAGGATAATAGGGATTTTCGGCACAAAAATAAGGATTTTCGCCTTTTAGGGTCGAGACCGCCGTCTCGCCTTGCACAAGTGGCGAGACCGCCGTCTCATTTGGCGAGATGACCGTCTCGCCACCTGCGAATGGCGAGACGGCCATCTCATTTGGCAAGATGGCCGTCTCGCCATTCCTGCAAGGCGAGACGGCCGTCTCGATTAGCGAGACAGCCGTCTCGACCTTGTCAGACGAGACGGCTCGTCTCGACCTGATAGGCGCGAATCCCTATAAATAAGGGCTCCATTCCCCTCATTCCACACAGTTCTTCACTTCTCTCTCTAGACTTTTCGTCAAGTTCTCTCTCTAGACTTTTCGTCAAGTTCTCTCTCTAGAACCCCTCCGAAGCATTTCCGGAGTTTCTGAGAGTTTCTAGAGTGTTTTTATAGCGTTTTTGAGAGGTTTCGGCGCTGTACAAGAGTGAATGGTTGCCCAAAAGCACCCTATTCTCAAAGAATTAATAGAAAAGCTTGCTTCGGAGGTTTCTACTTTCTCTCTCTATCTTTTACTGCCTTATTTTAAATTACGCAATAGACATTAGGGCCATGTAGTCATAAATTTAAATTTCGCAAATAAAGGGTAAAAGCGTAATTTTCATCGGTTTAATTATTTTAAATAGATGGCCTATCATAGGGAACCCGAAAGGGGTGTCGTAAAGGAACTAACACTTCCTTTACACGTAACTAAGTCCCTTACCCAACTCTGGTTCTAATGACCAAAGTTGGTTTTTCGAAAACCAACGCCTTTTAACACCTTTTCCGATGTTTCCGGTAAAAATATCGGTGGCGACTCCAGAAGAACCCTTCAAAAATTAGTTCTTGGGTTAGCCCAGTTATCGGACAACCCAAGAGCACCTTTTCGAAAACCTCGCCCCTAGGTTCAGCCCGGTTATCAGACAACCCAAAGGCATTGTAACCACACCAATAAAAATGCGAAAATGGAAAGTTGAAACCATCGCATCGCTCCGACCGCCTCATTTTGACGGCGGCGATAGGTAGGATTAGAAGTAGTAGAATCTACTCCCCCGAGGAGCTACAAGACAATGCTCCCAAGAATAAAGGAAAAATAATAAGATCGAAGAGAAACATAATCCAAAGAGGAAATTGAATAGAATTTGGATTCACGACACTGAGGCAGTTCTTTCAACGCTCCGCCAAAGAGACAAACTCACGGTAGGCGAAAAGCTGGTCACGGTTTGAGCTAAAGATGGCATTCGGATCAGCAAGTCATCTGCCCTACCTTGAATGAAAGTAGCTGAAGAGGACCTTTGAAATATCTTTTGCCAATATGAAAAGACTTTCCCAACAATAGGACGGTGACCCACATGATGAGGAAATAAAGATGCCGCCCAAACCAAGGGCTCATTAGAAACTTTCAAGGAATAAGGGAGCCACCAGATTTTAAAGACAATCCTTTAAAGCATTACCCTATAAAGGATCAAGCTGCACGGAGAAATGGGAAGTCTTCCCTCCACACCTTGAATCAGATTTTTCCCAAATAGAGGGGTTCAAGCGTCAAAAGAGACTTTAGTCATTAGGTGTTCTCCTTCTGATTCTTAGGGTTTGTAAATCCAATGACTATTAGAGATTACTCCTCGGGGCTAGCCCGACCCTCGAGCATTGTAGGGCACATATTTCCCTATTAATTACAAAGTATGTCATTCTTACTATCTGCTTCTCTTCTTGCTATTCATATCTAAACCTCATTAATAACCATGTTTAACCAAACGTTTTCAAAATGCGTCAAAGTAATCAAAATGCGCCATTGACCCAAATAAAAGTCAAATCCATCATCACTGATTGACTAGAAGCACAAAATAAGGTTCCACCTCATCATAATAAAGTCGTGTTTCACCAATGTTGTGCAAAGAGAAAACAAAAATCAAAAGAAGCCCATAGAAGCTAAAGACCAAAAAGAGAAGGCAAGATACCCTGTAGGAAACCCACCAAAGGGGGTACGCAAAAGTTAGGGTAAACCTGCTAAGAAACCTGAACAACAATAAAGGGTGGCCTAGGCAAAAATTAGGGTTACAAAATAAAGTCCGCTAGGATTCCCAAAACAAAAAAGAGGAAACCTAGACAAAAGTTAGGACGTAGCACAACATCCTAGGCTGAGAACCCAAAGGGCGGACTAGGGAAGTCAATCAGTCATAGCAAGCGCCATAGAATAAGATGCCATACCATAAACAAAAAGTTTGTCTAAACTAGCCTAAACACTCTAACCAACCTTGGCTAGTCGTGCTTAGAAAAACCATTTTTGTCAAAATAAAACAATTTTAAAACACAAGCCTTTGAATTAAATATCATCTTCCTTCTTTTCTCTTGACCCTTACCACTACAGCATTCTAGTAATTAGTAGGGAAATGTGGAAATAGTAATCAATAGGAGGATTGACATCCCCAAGGAAAGGGAGGGGCGCACTGACATTGCAAGTCGCTCTGCAATCAACACAATCCTTCTTCGGTCATGGAAAAATCGAGACAGCAAAATCGGTACAACCTATCCTGTCAACGAAAGCACATAACGTCAGAAGCTCATCAGAAGTAAAAGCACATTTGATTAATCCTTTTGAAATTTTAATTAAAATAGCATTTTAGGACGCATATCGCAAACATTGCATGCATATGATAGGGTCCTATCTCTCAAAAAAGAAGAGAAAGAAAAAATGAAAATAAAAATAATAATGCCTGCTAGGAGATTCTTAAGAAAGAGTTAGGGTAGCCCACTAGATCGAAAACCTGTAAAGGGCAGTCTAGGAAAAAGTTAGGGCATTCATAAAAAAGGAAAAAGCCCGCTATGATATCCTAGGCAAAAATTAAGGCACCTCGTTAGACCCAAAACCCCAAAAGGGCAGTCTAGGCAAAAGATAGGGCTAAACCAAAAAATAAATAAAAGAGAGGGTCCCTTCATCATAATCATGAAAGTCCAGGGGGAGAATATATATTGCATTTAGGGTATCCACACACAAGTAGTCGCACAAAATGACTTTGTCAAGGTAAAAAAGTAAAGAAATTAAAATTAGTTCAGATAAATAAGAAAAAACAAAAAGCATTCATGCATATAAGGAGACTAGCTCCATGTTTGTGATTGAAAACAGGATCACCGAGACTGAGTCTCCAAATAATGCCCTCAAGAAAGAAGAGCGAGATGTCATCATCAAATAAGCTCAGAAGAAATAAGAAGCTTCTAAAAGCCAAAGCTCCAATCATCATTTTTCTACCCAATAAAAAAGGGCACAATCATCGGACATCATAAAAGAAAAGTCAACAAAAAGACTTAGTTATCCCCAAGCGGATCCTTGCCTACTCCAGAGGCAACACAAAATTTACCCCGTGGCTCAGCATCGCCACCACATGAGTCATCAAGCACACTCACCCAAAGTCTCCTCCACACTCCCCAATGGTAAATAAAGGCTCTAAGAGCCCATCATCATCAACAATCAAAAGAGTCCAAATCTCCATACCAACAAGGGCTCAACGAAAAAAGGAAAAAAGAAGAAAACTCTTGCATCCCCAGCGGATGTCCAAAAGAAAGGGCCGCAATTGAGAAGGCCAAATAAAAATCCCCAAGTGGATCTCCCAAGAAAAATCTACAAAAAGAAGGAATCAGAAATTCTCATCCCTCAGCAGAATAAGGACGCATCAACATTAATCAAGGAGCCAAGACTCCATCCCTAGAAAAGAAAAATCAGATCCCCAGGAAGTCGACAATCCCTTGATGGATCACCAAAGAAAACTTTATCCCCTACGGATCCCCAAAAAGAAGAAAAAGACTGCGTGTATAAAAGAAACTAAAAAGTAAAAAGGCACACACATTATCCCCATAAAAAAGCCGGATTTCAAAATCGCAATAAAAAAGAGATAAATCACGAAAAAAGGTGAACTTTTAGGTAAACAAAATACCCATTCTCCAATGAAATAAGAGTATCGCAGAACCAGCTCACACCAATACCTAACAAGGAGTCAAAACTCCAGGGGGCAAACCAAAATTAGATCCCTGGGAAGGCAATCAATCCCCAGTGGATCATCAAAAAGAGAAAAATCATCCTCAGTGAGCCTACAACAAATGCAAATTTCAGACTCACACCCCCATAAGGGTCATTCGCCTATGCGTAGGCAAGATCTGGCAAATAAAGAGCCAATATCCCCAGAATGGGATATCTGCCTACTCAGAGGAACCACCAACAAATCCTTAGTGGATTCCTGCCTACCTAAGAGGCATTCACCAAGAATCCCCGACAAGTAGCAAGTCGGATGGCTATGGAAAAATCCAAAAAAACAAAGAATCCCTGGTGCACCGGAAGACTTTACCAGAAAAAGTAAAAAACAATTACCAAAATGGAAACACTCCCCATGGAACTTGCGCATAAGCTAGAGCAGTAAGCCGCCACAACCACTTCAGGACAAAGAAAAGTCCCGAAGATAAAGACCTGCACACATGCAAAAAACTACGCATGAGCCAAAGTAGTAAGTCACAACCGGTCCCACGAAGTGGACTCAACACCAGATGGGGGTGTGTACTCATCAGGCCTTACAAAAGGGGGCTTACCCAACGGGGGTTCATACTCGTCAAACACCAGATGGGGGTGTGTACTCATCAGGCCTTACAAAAGGGGGCTTACCAGACGGGGGTTCATACTCGTCAAACCAGATGGGGTTGCGTACTCTTCAAAGCCTTACGAAATGGGGCTCAGACCAGATTTTCAACCAGATGGGGGTGTCGCCGCCGTCAAAAAGAGGCGGTCGGAGCGACGTGATGGTTTCGACCCTCTTGATTTTCGTGTTTTTTGTTGGTGGTTACAACGCCTTTAGGTTGTCTGATAACGGGGCTGAACCTAGGGGTGAGGTTTACGAAAATGCGCTCTTGGATTTTCCGATAACCGGGCTAATCCAAAAGCTAGTTTTGAAAGGGTTATGTGGAGTCGCCACCGATGTTTTTACTGGAAACATCGGAAAAGGAATTAAAAGGCGTTGGTTTTCGAAAAACCAACTTTGGTCATTAGAACCAGAGTTGGGTAAGGGAGTTAGTTACGTGTAAAGGAAGTGTTAGTTCCTTTACGACGCCCCTTTCGGGTTCCCTATGACAGGCCAGCTATTTAAAAATATTTAAACCGGTGAAAATTACGCTTTTACCCTTTTATTCTACAGAATTTAAAATTACGACTACATGACCCTAGTATCTATTGCATAATTTAAAATTAAAGCGATCAAAGTAGAGAGGGAGAATATAAACCTCCGAAGCACGCTTTTATATTAATTCTTTTTAAAAAATAGGGTGCTTTGTGGTAGCCCTTCACTCTACACAGCGTCAGAAACTTCTCGAAGCGCCGAAAAACACTCACAAAAACACTCAGAAGCTCCGGAAATGCGTCGGAGGGATTCTAGAGAGAAGATCTAGTGATTTTCTAGAGAGAAGGAGGAGAAAACTCTGTGTGGTGTGTGGAAATGAGGGAATGGAGCCCCCTATTTATAGTTTTTCGCGCCTGATAGGTCTAGACCGCCGTCTCGTCTGACAGGGTCGAGACCGCCATCTCGTCGAACGAGACCGCCGTCTCACCATGTCAAAGTGGCGAGACCGCCGTCTCGCCCTTTGCAGGTGGCGAGACTGTCGTCCCGAGAAGTGAGACCGTCGTCTCGCCATTCGCAGGTGACGAGACGGCGGTCTCGATTTTGAGACGGCGGTCTCGTACCCAAAAAGGCGAGAAACCTCATTTTCGTGCCGAAAATCCCTCCTATCCTAGTATGGGGCCTAATAGTCTCTCCTAGTGGCTTGTTAGGCTTCGTCCATCTTCGAATAGGAGGTCTTCTACTCTTTATTTGGAGGCCGGGCAAGATTTGGGGTCTACAGCTGCCCCCCCTTTACCTGACTAGTCGGCTGTTGGCCTGTTGTGCCAGACAGATTGATAGGAAGGTAAAGGAGTTGGCCCTCTTGCCCGGTTACCCTTCGGATGTCCCGTCTTGCGGCAGTTGATCTTCTAGGGAAAACTTGGTGTTCGTGCACTTCTGGGATACTGCTTCTGACGATAGCCGATCCCTTTGGTGGACACGTGGTAGAACCTCAGGATACTCCTTCTAACGGTAGCCGATCCTTCGGTTGATGGGTATAAACCCCCCATCGGGCTGGTAGTTGCAGTCCGTTGTGTGGGACTGGATGGGTATGAACCCCCCATCAGGGTGGTGGTTGCAGTCCGTTGTGCGGGACTGGATGGGTATGAACCCCCCATCAGGCTGGTAGTTGCGACTTACTGATCCGGCTCGAGCGTAGATTAGGCGCACCGCGTGCGCAGGTTGATAGGTATGAACCCCCTATCAAGCTGGTACAGTCCACTGCGTAGGACTAGTGGTGGTGGCGGCTTACTACTCGGGTGGCTCATGCGCCGGCTCCTTGGGGAGTGATTTCTATGTTGGTAGATGTACTTGGACCTCTTTGAATGGTCATCTGGGTTGTATCGGGGATCTTGTCGGTGCTTCATCCAGCTTTGTTAGTTGCTGGGGATTCTTTGTTTCGACTCTTGCTTGGTAGTCGAAGAAACTTTTGGTTAAGGCAAAAGGTCGGTGAAGTTTTACCGGGGTACCTTTTTTGTTGTTTCTTATGAATGCAAGCATAAAGTTGATCTTCCTATATGAATACTTTTTATTTGTCTACAATATTTTTGTTTGTTTTACTTTTGACAAAGTCATTTTGGTGCGACTACTTGTGTGTGGATGCTATTGATGCAATTTATTTTAGTTGAGGGCATCTAGAAAGTGACCGGTACTCTCTTCTTTTTTGCTCTCTCGTGACTATTCTTTTGCACTTTTTGTTTTAACCCTATCTTTTTCCTAGACCGCCCGTTGCGGGTTTTCGATCTAGCGGGCTTTGATTTTTTACCTAAGATATTTTGGGCGGGCTTTTTCTTTTTATGAAAGCCTTATCTTTTGGCTAGACCGCCCTTTGCGGGTTTTCGATCTAGCAGGCTACCTATGTACTTTTTGCTTGGGACTACCCTGGTTGGTGTTGTTTGTCTTGTTTTTATGCTTTCTTGAATTGCTTGTTTTATGCATGCTCATATTTCGTTAATAAAGAGGCATTCACACAAGTAGGTAAAGAGAAGAAAGACAATTTTTATTGATATATAAACAGATGGTTTATTTTTACATGGGGATTTACAAAAGAATTTGTAAGCAAGGCTGGCCAAGGTTGGCTAAGCTATATAGGGTACATCAATCATGTCCGTGATTTCCGTTTCTCTGTCTTTCCCGGTTACTTCAATTGAGATGCTTGAACCCGGAGTGAAGACTATGCGAAGTCTGCTTGTATTACCTTAGTCGCCTTTGTGGTTTTCGGCTAAGGTGATCATTGCTCTCTTTTTTTTGTTTGTGTTTTTTTTTTCGATACCTCTAATTTCTGCCTAGGACGTATCCTAGCGAGGAATGTAGACCCTATCTTTTGCCCAGGATGCTCTTTGTGAGTTTTCGTCCTGACGGGTCATGAGCAATGTCTTTAGGCGTAGTATTTCTTTACCGCATCTGAATTGACAGGATATCGGAGCTCTTCTCCATCCATGTTGGTGAGGATGAGGGCTCCTCCTAAGAAGGCTCGCTTGACCACAAAGGGTCCTTCGTAGTTTGCTGTCCATTTCCCGATTTTTTCTTTTTACGCTGGAAGCAATTTCTTTATCACCAGATCCCCTTCTTGGAAAGCGCGAGGATTGGCCTTCTTGTCGTAGGCTTTCTTGATCTTCTTTTGGTAAACTTGCCCTCGACATATGGCATCCAACCGTTTCTCTTCGATTAGGTTCAACTGATCGTACCGACTTTGGACCCATTCGGCTTCTGTCAATTTTGCTTCCATAACAACTCGTAGGGAGGGTATTTCAACTTCTACGGGTAGTACGACCTCCATGCCGTATACGAGGGAAAACGGGGTAGCTCCTGTGGAGGTTCGTACCGACGTTCGGTATCCGTGTAAGGCGAAGGGAAGCATCTCATGCCAGTCTTTGTAGGTTACTACCATTTTCTGGACGATTTTCTTGATATTCTTATTGGCTGCCTCTACTGCACCATTCATCTTTGGTCGGTACGGGGAGGAATTGTGGTGTTGAATTTTGAAGTCCTGACATAACTCCTCCATCATTTTATTATTGAGATTGGTCCCATTATCAGTGATGAGCCTATGAGGGATGCCATACCGACATATAATATTTTTCTTGATGAAGGCGGTCACCACTTTCCGAGTCACATGCGCATATGACGCCGCCTCAACCCACTTGGTGAAATAGTCAATTGCTACTGTAGACCCCAAATCTTGCCCGGGCTCCAAATAAAGTCAGAAGATCCCCTATTTGAAGACGGTCGAAGCCTAACAAGCCACTAGGAGAGACTATTAGGCTCCCGTACCAAGATAGGAAGGTTTTTTGGGCCGAAAGATAAGTTTTCTCGCCTCGAAGGGACGAGACCACCTTCTGGATGACCCAGACCGCCGTTTCGCCTCGCGTAGCAAGTGAGACCGCCGTCTCGTCTAACGAGACCGGGGTCTCGTCTAACCAGACCGGGGTCTCGTTGCCTATGAAAACGAGACCGGGGTTTCGTTCAACGAGACCGGGGTCTCGTTGCCTACGAAAATGAGACCGAGGTCTCGTTCACCGAGACCGGGGGGTCTCGTTGACTACGAAAGCGAGACGGCGGTCTCGTTCACCCAGACCGGGGTCTCGTTGACTGTGAAAACGAGACGGCGGTCTCGTTCACCCAGACCCCGGTCTCGTTGCTTATGTCAAACGAGACGGCGGTCTCGTTGTGCGAGACGGCGGTCTCGTTGCTGTCAGACGAGACCGGCGGTCTCGCCACCTGACAGCGCGAAAACCTATAAATAGGGGCTCTCCACCCCTCATTTCCACACACCACAGACTGCATAGCTCTCCCTTCTCTCTAAAACTTCTCTCTAGAATCCCTCCGATGCATTTCCGAGTTTCGAGTGTTTTCAAGAGTGATTTTCGGCGTTCGAGAGGTTTCCGACGTCTTGTAGAGTGAAGGGCTGCCATAAAGCACCCTATTTTTCCAGAGAATTAATATAAAAAAGCGTGCTTCGGAGGTTCAAATTCTCTCCTTCCACCTTTACCGCTTTTATTTTAAATTATGCAGTAGACAGTAGGGCCATGTAGTCATACTTTTAAATTCCGCAGAATAAAAAGGGCGAAAGTGTATTTTTCTAGTTTATCAATAAAATAAGTCGGCCTATCATAGGGAACCCGAAAGGGGCGTCGTAAAGGGACTAATACTCCCTTTGCACGTAACCAACTCCCTTACCCAACTCCGGTTCTAATGACCAAAGTTGGTTTTCGAAAACCAACGCCTTTTTAAAACCCCTTTTCCGATGTTTATGGTAAAAATATCTAGTGGCGACTCCATAGAACCCAAAATAAATAAGTCCTTGGGTTAGCCCGGTTGTCGGACAACTCAAGGACACTTTTCGAAAACCTCGTCTCTAGGTTAGCCCGGTTATCGGACAACCTAAGGACGTTGTAACCACCAATAAAAACGCGAAAACAAGAGGGTCGATAAAACCATCGCGTCGCTCCGACCGCCTCGTTTTTAACGGCGGCGACAGATGGCGACTCCACTAGGGAAGCCTAGAGAGTTGATCCCATTTAGTGATGGGCTGGCTTAAAAATAATTAAACCAAGAAAATAGCGCTTTTACCCTACCTTGTATTATAACATGTTTTATTGTTTGGCTTTCAATAAACTGTTGTTTGTTTATACTTACGCAATTGATTGAAATATAAATTGCACACAAAACCCTTGCACACTACAGTTCCTCCTATACCCGGGGCAAGTGAGATAACCATAGGGAGTGGGTGGCGTGTACGGTTCGCCGTAGCTTAGGGCCTTGTGCCCACCAAGGTGTGATCGAAACCACCACTCAAGGTGATAACCTTCCTCTTTTGGCAACAAGACCGACTCCGGCCTTAGTGCCGAGCATGGTTGGACGACTGGAGAGTGGGGACCCTATAATGGGGGCACCTTGGGGGCCTTAGCCTCGGTGAGAACAGCTAGAACCTACCCTCGCCAATGCACTTTTCTCGTAGAAAACCCTACCTCGTGATAAAAATGAACTCTCGCCTGTTCGGGGATGACTCGAATTGTGTGTGCATATGATTGTTGCATTTGTATGTTGCATAGCATAAACAAACAACAGAACAAAAAAAAAAACCAAAAATATTTTCACAAATAAACACCCTTATCTCTGATAGTCCGCCTTTTAGCTAGCCTCGGTTTCAGTGTTCTTTGTAAGCTAAGTAGCCACGCTAGCTCCGACGTAAGAGATAAGGGACGCTAAATAATTTTTCACATAAAAGCCACATTTTATCTCTGACATCCGCTTTTAGCTAGCCTGGTTTCGTGTTCTTTGCAAGCTAAGTAGCCACGCAGCTCCGACTGTAAGAGATAAAAGGCTAATAAAAAATAAAAATCCAAAATAAACAAAATAAGATAATAACAATAAAACACTTATAAAAACAATTTTGACAAAGTCATATCATTCATCATGTCATAAGTGGAAAAACCAAGAGAGAAAATAAATGCATAAAGAAAGTATGCATACACATCATTTTAATAAATCCCTAAAAAGTGGGTCTTAGAGGCGTTTTTTTGGGAAAATTATTGGGCCAAATCCCTCACGGTATTTGCAGCCCGATTCCTCACCTCTTTCTCTTCGTTTTGGTATGTCGTACGTCCAAATCGGACATCTCGCTCAAGAGTTATGCCACTTTGAACATCTCGTCGCCTTTTGTAATGGTGCATGCATAGATACATTCATTCTAGGGACCACTAGATATCCCTAAGACAATGGCGAAAGAGGCCCCGAGCACATTTGTGACCTTCGCGAGCAAGGAAGGGACAAGTGTACTAAGGTGTGATGGTGACCCCCATTATACTTGTCAAATCCGTGATGGGTAAGGAACCATTACACCAAGGTGGGTAGGATACCCCACAAAGCGTAAGCTTTAAAGAGGATACCTAAGCCATTGTCTTAAGGAATATCCATTTCATAAATCATTCATTTTAAACAATAAAAATCTTTTGGCATTCTAGAAAGCTACTGGTATTCTTCATGCCGTCATCCTCATACAAAAAAAAACACATAAAATCCCAAACACTATCATACATCATGTTAGAAAATAAAACATGATAATGTTTAGGAAAAAACAAACACTTGCATACATGCATCCACCAAACTTCATACATCTAACAATAGACAGCTTGAAGAAAGTGAACATTCCTCAATACCATGAAAAGAGGGTAAGGCATTCGCATGCCATGCACAAAAAAAAAAGAGAAATTAAATAGAAATTCTAACCCGCCTATTTAGGCTTCAAAACATTGCATTGAGGAATGTACACTCGTATGGACGAAATAAATAAAATTGTTTCTTTTCATCATCTCTCAACCGTCTATTGCGTTGCATTCATGAATTGCATTCATTCTCATAATAATAAGATAATAAAAAGAAAGGATTAGTCGATGTGCTCTCCGTGAATTAGAATAAGATGGAGAGTAAGCCTTCGTCATCAAGTTCTCTCCAACGCTTGATCCGCCCAAGGAGGATAATAAGCCTCAACCGTTGGGTATCCGAGTTAATAAGGAAGAAGGGGCAAGGATATCGTTACATTTGTTCACCCCATACATCAAATAAGGTTGCACCATGGAGATACGCAAAAACACTGCCCATTAACAAGAATATCTCCACAATAGCTGGCATTGGGGGCAAAATTAGAAATGGAAGAATCTACTCCCCCGAGGAGCTACCAGACAATGCTCCCAAGAATAAAGGAAAAATAAAAAGACCGAAGAAAAACATAATCCAAAGAGGAAACTGAGAAGACTTTGGACTCATGACGCTAGGCAATAAGCTCGGTCACAAAGACGACATTCGGATCGACAGCAAGTCGTCTATCCTACTTTGAATAAAAGTGGCTAAAAAGGACCTTCGAAATACCTTTTGCCAATATAAAAAGACTTCCCCAACAATATGAAGGTGGCCCACGAGATAAGAAAATATGGATGCCGCCCAAACCAAGGGCTCGTTAGAAACTCTCAAGAAATAAGAGAGCCACCAAATTTTAAAGACGATCCTTTAAAGCATTACCCTATAAAGGATCAAGCTGCACAACGGAGAAAAGGGAAGTCTCCCTTCGCACCTCAAATCGATTCTCCCGAGTAGAGGGATTCAAGCGTCAAAAGCGACTTTAGTCATTAGGTGTTTTCCTTCGATTCTTAGGGCTTGTAAATCCAATGACTATTAGAAATTACTCCTCTGGGCTAGCCCGACCCCCGAGCATTGTAGGGCACACATTTCCCTATTAATTACAAAGAATGCCATTCTTACTTTCTCGCTTCTCTTCTTGCTATTCATGTCTAAACCTCATTAATAACCATGTTTAAGCAAACGTTTTCAAAAGTGCGTCAAAGTAATCAAAATGCGCCATCGACCAAAATAAAAGTCAAATCCATCATCACCGATTGACTAGAAACACAAAATAAGGTTTTACCTCGTCATAAATAAAGTCATGTTTCGCCAATGTTGTGCAAAAAGAAAACAAAAATCAAAAGAAGCCCATAAAAGCCAAAAGTCAAAAGAAAAAGGCAGGATACCCGTAGGAAACCCATTAAAGGGGGCTACGCAAAAGTTAGGGTAAACCCGCTAGGAAACCCGAACAACCATAAAGGGTAGCCTAGGCAAAAACTAGGGTTACAAAATAAAGTCCGCTAGGTTTCCCAAAGTAACAAAAAAAAAAAAGAAAGAAACCTAGACAAAAGTTAGGACAAAACAAAACACAACATCCTAGGCTAAAAACCCAAAGGGTAGACTAGGGAAGTCAATCAGCTCATAGCAAGCGCCATACAATAGGACGTCGCTCCATAAACAAAACGTTTGTTTAAACTAGCCTAAACACTCTAACCAACCTTGGCTAGCCGTGCTTACAAAAACCATTTTTTGTCAAAATAAAACAATTCTAAAACACAAGCCTTTGAATTAAATATCCTCTTCTTTCTCTTCTCTTGACCCTTACTACTACAACATTCTAGTAATTAGTAGGGAAATGTGGAGATAGTAATCGATAGAAGGATTGACATCCCCAAGGAAAAGGAGGGGCGCACCGACACGACAAAGTCGCTCTACAATTAAACACAATCATTCTTTGGTCATGATAAAGTCAAGACGGCGAAATTGGTATAGCCTATTCTCGTCAACGAAAGTACAAAACGTCGAAGCATATCAAGAGTAAAAGCACATTGGTTAATCCTTTTGAAAAATTAATTGAAATAGCATTATAGGATGCATATCGCAAACATTGCATGCATATGATAGGCTCCTATCTCTCAAAAAAAGAAGAGAAAGAAAAAATGACAATAAAAAGAATAATGCCTGCTAGGAGATTCTTAGGCAAAAGTTAGGGTAGCCTCGCTAGATCGAAAACCCGCAAAGGGCGGTCTAGGCAAAAGTTAGGGCATTCATAAAAAAGGAAAAGCCCGCTAAGATATCCTAGGCAAAATTAGCAGCCCGCTAGACCGAAAACCCCAAAAGGGCGATCTAGGCAAAAGATAGGGCTAAACCAAAAATGAATAAAAGAGAGGGGCCCTTCATCATAATCATAAAAGGACCAGCAGAGAATTCCGAGTCACTTTTCGAATGCATCAATCAAAAGAATAGATTGCATTTAGGGCATCCACACACAAGTAGTCGCACAAAACGACTTTGTCAAGACAAAAAATGAAAGAAATAAAAATTACTTCGGATAAAAAAAGAAAAGAAAAAAAACAAAAAACAAAAAAAACAAAAAAAATGAAAAGCATTCATGCATATAAGGAGACTAGCTCCATGATTGTGATTAAAAATAGGATCACCGAGACCAACTCTCCAAATAATGTCCTCAAGAAAACAGAGCAAGTCGTCAATCAAGCAACTCATCAAAATAAGAGCTTCCGTAAATCAAGAGCTTCAGCTTACCATCCTTCTACCCAAAAAAAAAAGAAGAAGGCACATATAAGAAGAAGAGCGAGTTGTCATCATCAAATAAGCTCGTAAGAAATAAGAAGCTTCCGAAGCCAAAGCCCCAGCTCATCATTTTTCTATCCAATAAAAGAGGGCACAATCATCAAGACATCATAAAAGAAAAGCCGACGGAAAGGCTTAGTCATCCCCAAGAGGATCCCCGCCTACTCCGAAGGCAACACAAAAATTACCCCATGGCTCAAGACCGCCATCACATGAGTCATCGAGCACACTCACCCTAAGTCTCCTCCACACTCCCCAATGGAGAATAAAGGCTTCAAGAGCCCATCATCATCAACAATCAAAAGGGTCCAAACCATCAAGGGCTCAACAAAAAGAAAGAAGAGAAAAGAAGAGAAAACCCTTCATCTCCAAGCAGATGACAAAAAAGGCCATGACAGAGAAGGCCAAATAAAAATCCTCAAATGGATCTCCCAAAGAAATCTACAAAAAGGAAGAATAAGAAATATCCATCCCCCAGCTTGAATAAAGAGCTTCACAAGTATAGCTTGCATCACATTAATGAAGGAGTCAGGACTCCATCCCGTAAAAGAAAATTTCGATCCCCGTGAAGTTGACAATCCCTCGATGGATCACCAAAGAAAACTTCATCCCCTGCGGATCCCCAAAAAGAAGGGAAAAAGCCAGCGTAATAAAAAGAGACTAAAAAGTAAAAAGGCTTACGCATTATCCCCATAAAAAAGCCGATTTCAAAATCGCGATAAAAAAGAGACAAATCGCGGAAAAGGCGAAATCAAAACCAATGCAGACATAATAAAGAGCTTCAAGGAAAATAGCTCTAACCTTCTACACCAATAAACAAAGGTACACCGAAAAAGCCAACTGAAAGGCTTGATCATCCCCAACTGAATAAGAGCATAGGCAAAGCCACTCAAAACAACAAGATTCAACAAGGAGTCAAAAACTCCATTTCTCCCTAAGGGGCAAGACAAAATAGATCCCCGGGAAGGCAATCAATTCCCTGGTCGATCACCAAAAAGAAAGATCATCCCAGCTGAGTCTATTGCAAAGGCAAAACTTCAGGTTCATCCTCGTAATGTCATTTGCCTACGCATAGGCAAGACCCGGCAAGTAAGAGCCAAGCATCCCCATAAGGGAATATCAGCCTAGTCGAGGCAAAACGAAATGCAACCAAAAGTCTTCACTTCCGATGAAGCATCTCGCCTACTCGGAGGCATTACCGTAAACTCAATGGATATCCGCCTACTCAAGAGGCATCACCAAGATCAACAAATCCCGCAGGATTCCCGCCTACATAAGAGGCACTCATCAAAAATCCCCGACAACCAAGCAAAGTCGGAGGATCACTACCAAAAAATCAAAATCAAAAATCCCCGACAACCAAAAAGTTTCGACGACCAAGCAAGAGTCGAACAACAAACAAAAGATCGCCCGACCAACCAGCAAGAGCTCTGGTGATCACCACAAAAAGATAAAAAAACAAAGAATCCCCAGCAAACAAGCAAGCCGGATGAGCACCAACAAAAATCCGCAGAGACGACCCGGATGACTATTCAAGAAGACCAAGAATATCCACCAACAAAAATCACTCTCCGTAGAGCCGCGCTCGATCCGCGCTCGAGCCGGATCGCAAGTCGCATTACCACCCCGATGGGGGTTCATACCCATCCGGTCCCGCACAATGGACCGTACCACCCCGATGGGGGTTCATACCCATCCGGTCCCACACAACGGACCGTACCGCCTCGATGGGGGCTCGTACCCATCCAGGTCCCGCACAACGGATCGCAACTACCAACTCGATGGGGGTTTATACTCATCAACCAAAGGATCGGCTACGTCGGAGTAGTATCCGGAGGTCCCACCACGTGTCCATCGAAGGGATCGGCTACGTCGAAGTAGTATCCCGGAAGTGCACGAGCACAAAAATCATTCCCCGTGAAAGTCCGGCGCATGAGCCACTCCGAGCGATGCAAGCCGCCACCACCACCCAGGCCCTACGTGCAGTGGACCTGTACCACCAGCCTGATGGGGGGTTTATACTCATCAACCGAAGGATCGGCTACGTCGAAGTAGTATCCGGAGGTTCTACCACGTGTCAACCAAAGGGATCGGCTACGTCAAGAGTAGTATCTCTGAGGTACACGACCACAACATTTCCCCGCAGGATCATCCGCCACAAGACGGGACATCCGAAAGGTAACCGGGCAAGAGGGTCAACTCCTTTACCCCCGCCGATCATCCTCGACAATGCAAGGCCGACAGTCGACCGGACGGGTAAAGGGGGGCAGCCGTAGACCCCAAATCTTGCCCGGCTCCAAATAAAGTCGAAGATCCCCTATTTGAAGACTGCCGAAGCCTAACAAGCCACTAGGAGAGACTATTAGGCTCCCGTACCAAGATAGGAAGGTTTTTGGGCCGAAAGATAAGTTTTCTCGCTCGAAGGGACGAGACCACCTTCCGGATGACCCGCATCGCCGTTTCACTCGCGTAGCAAGTGAGACCGCTGCTCGTCTAACGAGACCGGGTCTCGTCTAACGACCGGGTCTCGTTGCCATGAAAACGAGACCGGGTCTCGCTCAACGAGACCGGGGTCTCGCTCAACGAGACCGGGTCTCGTTGCCTACGACAACGAGACCGGGTCTCGTTCACCGAGACCGGGGTCTCGTTGACTACGAAGCGAGACGGCGGTCTCGTTCACCTGCACGGGTCTCGTTGACGCGAAACGAGACGGCGGTCTCGCTCACCCGGACCCGGTCTCGTTGCTTATGTCAAACGAGACGGCGGTCTCGTTGTGCGAGACGGTGGTCTCGACTGCCGTCGGACGAGACCGGCGGTCTCGCCACCCGACAACGCGAAAACCTATAAATAGGGGCTCTCCACCCTCATTTCCACACACCACAATGCATAGCTCTCCCTTCTCTCTAAAACTTCTCTCTAGAATCCCTCCGACGCATTTCCGGAGTTTCGAGTGTTTTCAAGAGTGATTTTCTGAGCGTCTCGAGAGGTTTCCGACGTCTTGTAGAGTGAGAGGGCTGCCATAAAGCACCCTATTTTTCCGAGAATTAATATAAGAAAGCGTGCTTCGGAGGTTCAAATTCTCTCTCTTCCACCTTTACCGCTTTTATTTTAAATTATGCAATAGACGATAGGGCCATGTAGTCATACTTTTAAATTCCGCATAATAAAAGGGCGAGAGTGTATTTTTCTAGTTTATCAATCAAAATAAGCCGGCCTATCATAGGGAACCCGAAAGGGGCGTCGTAAAGGGACTAATACTCCCTTTGCACGTAACCAACTCCCTTACCCAACTCTGGTTCTAATGACCAAAGTTGGTTTTCGAAAACCAACGCCTTTTTAAAACCCCTTTTTCGATGTTTATGGTAAAAATATCGGTGGCGACTCCATAGAACCCAAAATAAATAAGTCCTTGGGTTAGCCCGGTTGTCGGACAACTCAAGGACACTTTTCGAAAACCTCGTCTCTAGGTTAGCCCGGTTATCGGACAACCTAAGGACGTTGTAACCACCAATAAAAACGCGAAAACAAGAGGGTCGATAAAACCATCGCGTCGCTCCGACCGCCTCGTTTTTAATGGCGGCGACAGCTACCAAGATGAAACGATGGCCATTAGATGCTCTGGGTTCAATGGGTCCGATGACATCCATGCCCCACATAGAAAATGCCCATGGTGTAGCCAGGTTATTGAGAGGTGCGGGCGGTACGTGGATATTATCAGCATAAATTTGGCATTTGTGGCACTTTTTGGCGTACTGGTGACAATCGGTTTCCATTGTGGACCAAAAGTATCCTGCCCTTAAAATCTTCTTGGCCATGACATGCCCAGGTGCGTGGGTTCCAAAAGCTCCTTTGTGGATTTCTCTTAGCAAGGTTCGGGCTTCTTCTTGGTCCACACATCTTAAGAGAGTGGAATCGGGGCTCTTTTTGTAGAGGGTTCCTTCAATCATCGTGAACCCTACGGCCCTTTTGCGAATGGTTCATTTGTCATTGTTATTAATTCCTTCGGGATATTCGCCCTTCATGAGGTACTGCTTGATGTCATGGTACCAGGGGTTTTGGTCGCGCTCGCTATTTACTGTCATGCAAAAAGCTTGTTTGTCATGCAGCTTAACTTGGATGATTGGCATCTCATGTTCTTGATCTAGGGCAAACATGGATGATAGAGTGGCGAGGGCATCAGCACATTGGTTGTCTTCTCGAGGGATGTACTGGAAGGTGACACTTTCCATTCTTGAAACTAAGTCTTGGATGTGTTCTAGATATGGGATTAATTTTGAGTTATGGGTTTCCCATTCACCCTTGAGTTGATAGATTACAAGGGATGAATCACCAAAGACTTTGAGCTTAGTAACCCCATGATCTAAAGCCGCTTGGATCCCTAGTGCACATGCTTCGTACTCAACCATGTTGTTGGTACAATCGAAATTAAGCCTGGCCATTACAGGGATGTGTTTCTTTTCAGGGGATATCAAAATAGCTCCTATCCCGTGTCCAAGCATGTTTGAAGCCCCATCGAAAAACATAGTCCATGCTTCTTCTTTGGTCTCTTCGTGTTCAATGTGCATGATATGCTCATCGGCAAAGTCGTCTTGTAAGGACTGATATTCATTTGTTGATCCATGGGCTAGATAATCTGCTAGGGGACTTCCTTTAATAGCTTTCTGGGTGACATGAATGATATCGAATTCTGAGAGAAGGACTTGCCACCTGGCTATTCTTCCGGTCAGGATGGGTTTCTCGAAGAGATACTTGATTGGGTCCATTTTGGAGACCAACCATGTCGTATGTCGAGCCATGTACTGTCTGAGACGTTGAGTGACCCATACCAATGCGCAACAGGTCTTTTCGAATGGGGTATAATGGGTTTCATAGTCTAGGAATTTCTTACTAAGATAGTAAATGACTCATTCCTTTTTCCTGGTTTCGTCATGTTGGCCAAGCACACATCCCATGGACTCTTCGAGAATTGACAAATATAGAATCAGAGGTCTCCCTTCAACGGGTGGTACCAATACTGGCGGATTGGTTAAACATGTTTTGATTTTATCGAACGCTTGTTGGCATTCTTCATTCCACACCGTTGGTTGGCTTTTGCGCAACAGTTTAAAGATGGGTATACATTTGTCCGTCAATTGTGCGATGAAACGGGCAATGTAATTGATCCGGCCCAGAAAACCTCTGACCTCCTTTACCGTGCTTGGTGGAGGCATTTCCAAAATTGCCTTAGTTTTGTCGGGGTCCACTTCAATTCCCTTTTCGCTGACAATGAACCCTAGGAGTTTTCCTGAACGTACTCCGAAAGTACATTTTGTCGGGTTTAGTTTAAGTTGATATTTTCGGAGTCAGTCAAAAAGCCTTTTAAGATAATGAATGTGGTCCATCTCATTCCTGGACTTGGCAATCATGTCGTCCACATACACCTCTATTTCCTTGTGGATCATGTCATGGAACAGTGTGACCATAGCCCTTTGATAAGTAGCTCCTGCATTCTTGAGTCCGAAGGGCATTACGCGATAACAAAAGGTGCCCCATGGTGTGATAAAGGAGGTTTTTTCTCTGTCCTCAACGACCAACTTAATTTGGTTGTATCCCGCATACCCATCCATGAAGGAGTAAAGCGTGTTGGTAGCGGTATGGTCTACTAGCGTGTCTATATGCGGTAGGGGAAAGTCATCTTTTGGACTTGCTCGATTGAGGTCCCTATAATCCACGCAAACCCTGACCTTCCCGGTCTTTTTGATGACGGGTACTATGTTGGCCAACCATTCTGGGTATTTGGAAACTATAAGGAAATTGGCATCCAGCTGCCTTTGCACCTCCTCCTTTATCATTAAGGACCAGTCGGGTTTGATTCTTTTGAGTTTTTGCTTTACAGGTCGAAACCCCTCTTTTAAAGGCAATCTATGTTCCACCACGCTCGTGTCGAGCCCAGGCATGTCATGATAAGGCCAAGCAAACACATCCATATATTCTTTCAGAAGCTGTATCAATTCCCTTTTTATGCTACTTTCTATTTGGGTGTCGATGTTCACCTTCTTTTCATCAACCCCTTCTCCCAAATTAACAGTTTCTATCTCTTCCTGATGCAGTTTTATGATGCGTGCTTCCTTTTCCAGCATTCTTTGCATGTCCGGAGAGATGGTCTCCTGCTCACTATCGGACTCAACCCATTCGCTCTCAGTTTCCAGGGTCCACGGAGATTCATCAATCACAGACATGATGTGTTTTAGGTTCTGTTTTAGTCATAGATTTTATTATTCAATTTATCTTTGAAAGAATAATAAATAGAAGAGGGAAAAGAATGAATATGACAAAATGCCTCGTGTATTAATGAAAACGAAAATGTATGTACAAGCCCTTTTAATCAAAATTCCTGCGGCCACGGGCGGAGACCGCAGGAGATATAGAGAAAAGCTTAAAAAAAATAGACACCCTATGGTCGATCCTCCCAGTCCTCCCTTTCTGCTACTCTGGCTTCGACAGAGGTTTGGCGTCGATATCGGAAGCAGAGGCATCAAAAGTTATCCACCCGGCGTCGATCAATTCTTGAACCCGATACTTAAGGGTTAAGCAATTTTCTATAGAGTGTCCGGGTGATCCCGAGTGGTAGTCACATTTCTCATTGGGCTTGTACCATTTGGGATAGGGAGGTTCCAACTGCTTCTTGGGAGGAACGCGGGTTAGGAGTTTGGCCTCCAATAGCTAAGGCAGCAACTTTCCATAGGTAGTGGAGATGGGCGTGAACTTCCTCTCTTTCTTGCGAGGCTGCCTGGCCGTTTGTGGGGCAGAAGAAGGAGTGGCAAAGTTGATTGCATGCACAGATTCATCCTTCTTTTTGCCAGCAGGCTTTCTGAATGAGACTCCAGCTTGGGAGGATTGTGCTATTTTCCCGCTCCTCAGTCCCTGCTCTACTCTTTCCCCCACAGTGACTATGTCTGAGAAAAGGTTGGAGGTACTGGCTATTGCCTTGTCGTAGTATGCTCCAGTCAGTGAATCGATGAACATAGCCACTGTCTCCTTATCCGTCAAAGGAGGCTCTATTTGGGCTGCCATTTCCCTCCATCTTTGGGCGTACGCTTTAAAAAGCTCGTCGCTCCTTTTGCTCAAAGCCCTGAGATCTGACCTATCAGGGGTCAGATCAATATTGTATCGGTAACGATGGAGAAAAGCGTCAGCCAGCTGTTTCCAGTTCTGGACCTGCCCTCTCTCTAACTGCATATACCAATTGAGAGCTGTGTCCGCCAGACTCTCCTGGAAGCAATGGATCAGGAGTTTTTTGTTCTCAGCATGGGCGACCATCTTACGACAATACATCGTAAGATGGTTCTTTGGGCAGGTCATCCCGGTGTACTTGGGGAAATCCGGGATCTTGAATTTGGGAGGGAAGTGAATATTCTTTACTAGGCACATGTTCGCCACCTCCTTGACGTCAAAGTTGTGCCCTTCCACCGCCTTGAGCCTTTCCTCCAGGGCAGAGAGTTGTTGTTTGGATACCTCTGGGGTAAGGATGCGTGCAGTCTTAGCATCCTTCCCGTCATAGAAGTATTCCTCCTCCTCTTCCTCATGGTGAGGGATGTGTTCAGCTTGGTCTTCGCCCTTCTTTTGACCCTGGCGTACGACCTCCATCAGTTGGGCTACTTGTTCGCGGAGGGTATTGACCTCCGCAGTGAGCTTTCGGTTTTGCTCCTCTAAATTTTCCTGTGCTTTGGCTTTTTGCGCTCGAGTGCGGACGTGGAGAGGACCGACCACTTTCTAGAATGCCCGGAAGAACTTTATTAATGCATGTTGAGTGTTTGAACTAAAATGAATATGTGTATGCATGAGGAATCTTATTTAAATGATGCTGAATGCATTCTCACTTTTTATTTTCTCTCTTGGTTTTTCTTTTGCTCATGATATGATGTAATATGATTTGACTTTGTCAGAAGTTGATTTGCTTATTTTTTGGTATATATTTTTTATTTTATTTTTTTATAGCCTTTTATCTCTTCTGTCGGAACTGCGTGGCTACTTAGCTTACAAAGAACCTGAAACCAGGCTAGCTAAAAGGCAGACTGTCCGAGATAAGGGCGTTTATTTGCGAAAGTTTTCTTTTTGTGATTTTTCTTCTGTTGTTTGGTTATGTTATGAAACATACAAATGCAACAAACATATGCACACACAATTCGATCATCCACGAACAGGCGAGAATTCGTTTTTAATCACGAGGTAGGGTTTTCCTGCAGAAGAGTGCATTGGCGAGGGTAGGTTCTAACTGTTCTCACCAGGCTAAGGCCCCCAAGGTGCCCCCATTATAGGGTCCCCACTCTCCAGCCTTCCGACCATGCTTAGCACTAAGGCAATAGTCAGTCTTGTTGCCAAAAGAGGAAGGTTATCACCTTGAGTGGTGGTTTTCGATCACACCGGTGGGCACAAGGCCATCACTACAGCGAACCGTACCTGCCACCCACTCCCTATGGATTTCTCACTTGCCCTCGGGTATAGAGGGAACTGTTGTGTGCAAGGGTTTGTGTACTGTTTGTATTTCACACAATTGCGTAAGTATAAACAAACAACAGTTATTTAAAGCCAAACCGTAAAACATGTTATAATACAAGGTAAGGGCAAAAGCATTATTTTCTTGGTTTACTTATTTTTTAAGCCGACCCATCACTAAATGGGATCAACTCTCGAGGCTTCCCCAGTGGAGTCGCCATCTGTTGCCGCCGTCAAAAAGAGGCAGTCGGAGCGACGCGATGGTTTCGACCCTCTTGATTTGTGCGTTTTTTGTTGGTGGTTACAACGCCTTTAGGTTGTCCGATAACCGGGCTGAACCTAGGGGCAAGGTTTTCGAAAAGGCGCTCTTGGATTGTCCGATAACCGGGCTAATCCAAAAGCTAGTTTTGAAAGGGTTCTGTGGAGTCGCCACCGATGTTTTTACTGGAAACATCGGAAAAGGAATTAAAAGGCATTGGTTTTCGAAAAATAAACTTTGGTCATTAGAATCAGAGTTGGGTAAGGGAGTTAGTTACGTGTAAAGGAAGTGTTAGTTCCTTTACGACGCCCCTTTCGGGTTCCCTATGACAGGCCAGCTATTTAAAAATATTTAAACCGGTGAAAATTATGCTTTTACCCTTTTATTCTGCGGAATTTAAAATTACGACTACATGGCCCTAGTATCTATTGCATAATTTAAAATTAAAGCGATAAAAGTAGAGAGGGAGAATATAAAGCTCCGAAGCACGCTTTTATATTAATTCTTTTTAAAAAATAGGGTGCTTTGTGGCAGCCCTTCACTCTACACAGCGTCGGAAACTTCTCGAAGCGCCGAAAAACACTCACAAAAACACTTAGAAGCTCCAGAAATGCGTCGGAGGGATTCTAGAGAGAAGATCTAGTGATTTTCTAGAGAGAAGGAGGAGAAAACTCTGTGTGGTGTGTGGAAATGAGGGAATGGAGCCCCCTATTTATAGTTTTTCGCGCCTGACAGGTCGAGACCGCCGTCTCGTCTGACAGGGTCGAGACCACCGTCTCGTCGAACGAGACCGCCATCTCGCCATGTCAAAGTGGCGAGACCGCCGTCTTGCCATTCGCAGGTGACGAGACGGCGGTCTCGTCCCCAAAAAGGCGAGAAACCTCATTTTCGTGCCGAAAATCCCTCCTATCCTAGTATGGGGCCTAATAGTCTCTCCTAGTGGCTTGTTAGGCTTCGTCCATCTTCGAATAGGAGGTCTTCTACTCTTTATTTGGAGGTCGGGCAAGATTTGGGGTCTACAAGGGGTTCGTACTCATCAACCAAAGGGGTCAGCTACCGCATCAAAGGAGCATCCTGAAGTGTCACCAAAATATCGTCTGACGGATCAGCCTCCGCATCAACCGCAATATATACGACATGCGCCAGTAGTTGGACCAGATGTCCCTAAGACAAGATTTCTTCGAGACGTGCATGGAGACCTTCGGCCAGATGCAGGAGGGGATGAGACAAGACCTGGAACTAATCCGGCAAGACCAGCTCAGCTCAATCCGGAGCCAGGAGGAATTTCAAAGTCATATGTATCGGCAGTTTCCCCCTCCTGGATCGTCTCCCAGCACGAGTCCACCTCCGTCTTAGGGACATTATCGAAATAATTATTGTACAAAATTTTATCATAATATGAATAAATTTTTAGTAAATTTGTTTGCCTTTACTCTCTCTTTTCGAAAAGGTCAGCGTAACAAAAGAAACTAAAGAATAAAAAGACTTACGCTTAGTCCAAAAAAGCCAAAACCCAAAGGCGCAAGAAAAAAGATAAACCGCAGAAAAAGACAAGATTAAAGCCAAAATATTAGCCAAGGCAGACTGGCAAGACAACCAGAGTGACCAAAAATCCCCAGCAATCAACAAGCTGGATGATTATCGGAAGAGCCAAAAATTATAATCCCCAGCAACCAACAAGCTAGATGACTATCAGAAAAGTCGAAAATCATAAGATCCCCGGCACACCGGAGGACTCTACCAGGAAAAAATACTCATCAATGGGCGCATGAGCTAGAGTAGTAAGCCGCCACCACCACCAATCCTACGAAATGGACTGCACCATCTAGATGGGGGGTTCATACCCATCAACCTGCGCATCAACTTGCGCATGACTTGCACATGAGCCAGAGCAGTAAGTCGCAGCCGGTCCTACACTGTGGACCATAGCAGCCTGATGAGGGGTTTATACTCATCCAGTCCTACAAATGACTAACTGTAAATGTTACCAGCCTGATGAGGGGTTTATACTCATCCAGTCCTACAAATGATGGATTGTAAACACTACCAACCGGATGGGGGTTCATACTCATCAACCGAAGGTTCGGCTACTGCAAGAAGGAGCATCCTGAGGTTCTACCACTTGTCAGCTATGGGGTCAGCTACCGCAAGAGGGAGCATCCTGAGGTTCTACCACGTGTCAACCAAAGGGGTCGGCTACCGCATGAAGGAGCATCCTGGAGGTGCACAACATTTTTTGTCCAGAGTGTCGGCCACCGCAAGATGGAGCATGCGAAGGACAGCCGAGTAAGAGGGTTAACTCCTTCACCCTCCAGCCGATCTTTTTGGCATAACAGGCCAACAGTCGGCTAGTCAGGTGATGAGGGGGCAGCTGTAGACCCCAAATCTTGCCCGACCTCAAAATAAAGAGTAAAAGACCTCCAATTCGAAGATGGGCAAGACCTAAAAGGTCCTTAGGATAGACTATTAGGCCCCGTATTAGAGTAGGAAGGTTTTTTGTACGAAAAAAATAAGGAATTCCACCTGAAAGGTCGAGACCGCCTTCCCGTTTGGCGAGACAACCTTCTTGCCATTTGACAAATCGATACCGCTGTCTCGATTGGCGAGACAACGGTCTAGACCTGACAGGCGCGAATCCCTATAAAAGGAGGGCGCTCTCCCCTTCTTTTCACATAGTTCTTCAACCTTTCCTTCTATCATTTCTTCAAATTCTTCTCCTAGAGCTCCTCCGAAGCATTTTCGGAGTTTTCTGAGTGTTCTTAGAGAGCTTTTTATAACGTTGCGAGAGAGAAAGATCGACGTTGTAGAGCAAAGGACTGCCAAAAAGCGTCCTATTCCAAAAGTATTAATCAAGAAAGCTTGCCCTGGAGGTTTCTTCACTTTCTCCCTCTCTTTTACCATTTTTTTATTTACGTTCATCAATGCATTAACTGCTAGGGCCACGTAGTCGTTACTTTTAATTTCGCAAATAAAAGTGTAAAAGCGTCATTTTAAAGTTATTTATGAAATAAACGACCTATCATAGGGAACCCAAAAGGGGCGTCATAGGGAAGATAATACCTTCCCTATACGTAACTAACTCCGTTACCCGACTCTGGTTATAATGGCCAAAGTTGGTTTTTCAAAAATCCAATGCCTTCTTTTTATTTTCCTTTTTTGATGTTTCCGAAAAAACATCGGTGGCGACTCCATAAGAACCCTTCTTGAAAACCTTGCTTTTAGGTCCAGCCCGATTGTCAGACAACCTAAAAGCTCCCGTTCAAAAACCTCGCTCTTAGGTGCAGCCCGATTATCGGACAACCTAAAGGCGTTGTGACGTCAAATTTTTAAACGCGAAAATGGAAGTCGCAATACCATTGCGTCGCTCCGACCGCCTCCTCTGACGGTGGCGACATCCCATCAAAGAGAGAAGGGAATCAAGCAAAGCATCCGCCTGCTCACAGGCATCACCAAAATCAACAAACCCTCGACAACCAACAAAGTCAGATGGCTATTACGAAAGCCCGAAAAACAAAAGAATCCTCAGCACTCAACCAGCTAGAGGAAGACCAACGAATCCCCGAAAAACCGGAAGACTTCATCAGAAAAGACAAAAACAGTCTATCAAGCAAAAAACACTCCCCACAGAGATGCCGCATGAGCCATGAGACAGAGATCCAAATACCTGCACATGAACAAAATCAGTAAGTCGCACCAGTCCTACAAAGTGGACTTCCAAACCAGACGGGAGTTTGTACTCGCCAAACCAGACGAGGGTTCGTACTCGCTAAACTAGATGAGGGTTCGTACTCATCAACCAAGGGGTCAGCTACCACATCTAAGGAGCATCCTGAGGTTTCCAACTTGTCAACTACGGGGTTAGCTACCGCATCAAAGGAGCATCACAAGGTTACAACAACCAGACGGGGTTTCGTACTCACCAAACCAGATGATGGTGCGTACTCATCCATTGCTACGAAGTGGGCTGCAAGTTTTACAACAACTAGACTGGGGTTCGTACTCATCAAGCCTTAGAAAACGGGGCTTAAACTGAATTTCACAACCAAAGGGGTCAGCTACCACATCAAAGGAGCATCCTGGAGGATCACACTCAGCATCCAGAAGGTCGACTACCACAATGAGGGAAGCAACCGAAGGACAACCAGGCAAGAGGGTTAACTCCTTCACCCTCAAGCCGATCTTTTGGCATATTGAGCCAACGGTCAGCTAGTTAGGTGAAGGGGGGGTAGCTGTAGACCCCAAATCTTGCCCGACCTAAAAATAAAGAGCAGAAGACTTTCGTTTGAAGATGGGCAAGGCCTTAAAGGTCCCTAGGATTGGTCAATAGGCTCCATATTAGAATAGGAAGGGTTTTTGTGTTGAAAATTCAAGGACTTGATGTTGCACTTGATGAATATGAAGAATGGATTTTGATGATGATCCAAGAACTAAAGACTTAGAATATTGAAGATTGAAGATTGGTGATAATTGTATTGTAATAACTCTGTTTTATTTAAGATTGAGTCTGTATTTTTAGAGTCTAAGATAGCCGGTACATAGTCTGTAACTTAGAAGCTTCAAAAAGCTCAAATTTATCATTTAGGCTCGGCTTTAATCGATTATATAGGTAAATAATCGATTAAAACAGTGAGAAAACACTTTCTATACAAACTCACTGTTTTAATCGATTAAAACAGCAAAATAATCGATTGTTTTGTTCTCGTTCGTATAGATAATCGATTATTTCACCAAATAATCGATTATTCCGAGAGGTTTGGGTTCTGACGTATTTGGCTTCGTTTTAATCGATTATCACTCCAAATAATCGATTATTTCAGTCTGTTTTTCATTTTAAATTTCAAATTAACCCTATTTTCGAAAACCCAATTACCAAGAACCCTAGTTTCGAAATCCCCAATTCCTAAACCCTAATTTCCCTACTTAAACTCTGTTTTGGCACTCGTAAAAAAGAACAACTCTTTCCATACAAAAGTTAAGTGCTTGTGAGTGCCGGAGAACTGTTTGTTGCAAGGAAAGGGGGCTTTTGGAACCTAGTGTGAGGCTAGAAGCGATAAGAATCACTAAGTGGAGTTCTTAGTGGATTGTGTGTTGTGCCGTCTCTAGGGAAAGTCTGTTCTTCATCTCTTGTGGATTTCAAGAGAGGTGTTTTCTGATCTTTATCTCGTTCATTTGTAATCTGTTTGTAACAATTTGTTCTTAGTGACGGCGTTAATCCTCTTTTGAGTGATTAGCAATCGGACGTAGGGTCTTTTGATCCGAACCAGTATAAACCTACTGTGTAATCTTCTCTACTCTTCTCTATTTACATTTACGCAGTTTTTAATCGGTAAAATTTGGGGAAAATTTTGAAAACCTAATTTTTATTAAAAATCCAATTCACCCCCCCTCTTGGTTTTTGTCCGACCACGCGAACATTCTGCTGCGCGATTCTAACAAGTGGTATCAGATCTTGCTTTGATAGTCATTCAAACTTTTCGAAAATGGCCGGACAAAATCAAACTTTTGCCGAAGGTGCGTCTATCAACAGACCCCCACTTTTTGCGGGTCAAAATTATCCTTTTTGGAAAGTACGTATGCAAATATTTTTAGAGTCTCGTTGATAGAGGCGTTTGGGACGCTATTTTAAACGGTCCATTTATTCCTAAAACTACGAGAACGGTGTTGACGTTCTTAAACCTATTTCTAGATGGACTACAGAAGAAAGTCGAAAAGCACAATTTGATGTTAGGGCTAGAAACATTATTTCATCTGCTCTAACCCTTGATGAGTTTTATAGAATTTCAGTTTGTAAAAGTGCACAGGAAATGTGGGAAATGCTTAGGGTGACCCACGAAGGAACTGGCGACGTCAAAAGAGCACGTAAAAATTCTTTAATCCAAGAATACGAGATGTTCCGGATGCAACCAGGCGAAACGATTTTTCGACGTTCAGAAACGTTTCACTCATATCGTGAACCATCTCACCGGACTAGGTAAAATTTTTGACGTTGATGAATTAAATGTTAAAATTTTGAAATCTCTGGATAGGAAATGGCAACCAAAGGTGACGGCCATCTCGGAGTCACAAAATCTTGCCACTATGCCTATGGCGGTGTTGTTTGGAAAGCTTAGGGAGCATGAACTTGACCTTGGAAGACTAAATGAGGAAGAGGGTCAATATCAAAAGAAGAACCTAGCTTTCAAGACCGAGATTTCAAAAAGCAAAAATAAGAAAGAAGAAGAAGAAGACTCCGAAATTGATGAAGAAGAGATGAGTCTTTTTATAAAGAAGTTCACCAAGATGATGAAAGCAAAAGGAAGACATCCTTTCAAAGGTAAGGGAAAGGTAAAAGAAAATTCTTCCGTTAATATAAAATGCTTTGGTTGTGGTGAAGCAGGGCATATAAAGACCGAATGCCCAAACAAGAAAAATGATGAACACAAGGGCAAAAAGCAATTCAAGAAGAAAGCATATATTGCTTGGGATGACAGTGATTCAAATTCAGAATCAAGCGACTCAGAAATTGAAGCAAACATTTGCTTGATGACAAATAACAACATTTCTTCGGATTTTGAGGTTAGTGATTCCGATTCATCCTCTAGTGAAGAAAATGAGCATGATGAATTGCAAAATGCTTATAATGAGTTATTTACTGCATTTATGGATATGAAAAAAGAATATAAAGTTGTAAAGAAAAATCTAAGAAGATCTGAAAAGGAAAATGAGTCCTTAAAATTGAAAATTGCATGTTTAGAAGAAAAGGAGGTAGCTAATACGAAAATTGTATGCTTAGATGAGAATAAGGACTTAGCTTGTGCAAATTGTAAAGAGCATGAATATGACATAGATATTCTTAACCATTTGCTAGACAAAGCGGAAAAAGAAATTGATGATCTTAAGAAGCATGAAATGGTAATTGCTCAAAATAATGTAAATCAAAGAGTTCCTTTGAAAAAGAGTAAAACTAAAAAGAAAAGAGTATGGGTAGAAAAGGAACTAGAGCATCTATAATTAGAAATGCATCATTTTCAAATGTTACATCTAAAACATGTTTTTATTGTATGAAACATGGTCATACTTCAAATAGATGTAAAATCAAACATTTTGGTGTTCCTAAAGGAAAATATATTTGGGTTCCTATAGTTAAATGAATTGTTTGTCTCTTTTATTTATTCAAAGAAAATGGATCATTTAGTATGTTTTAAACAGAATGCTTAGGTAAAATCATTTTATCTTTTCTATTGCATGAAGGTTCTTCACTTAAAGATTTTTGCGAAAAGCCTCTAAAATTGTTTTAAACAACTAAAAACAAAGTATTTTTACAAAAGCTTTCTTAAAACATGTTTTTTAACTGATGCAGTTTTGAAAGAACCAAATAAAATCACTTAGAATGTTCAAAGAAGTGTTTTTATAGTATTTTAATCGATACAACTTGTTTTTAATCGATTAAAACCATTTAGAACTCATTATGATCGATCAGATTTTTATTATGAGCGGTCAGAATCTTTTAAATCGATTAAAAACACGTTTCAATCGATTAAAATCACTTAAAGGGTCAGGATGATCGATCAGAATCAAATTATAAGCGATCAGAATTCTTTTCAATCGATTAAAACACGTTTCAATCGATTAAAATCATTTAAAGGGTCAGGATGATCGATCAGAATGCAATTATGACCGATCAGAATCGATTATGATCGATCAGAATTTAGTTATGACCGATCAGAACTCTTTAATCGATTAAATCTCGTTTCAATCGATTAAAACAACTTAAAATTTTTTCTACACTCGCGTTTTAATCGATTAAAAGACGTTTTAACGATTAAAACTGCACTTTTAACATATTAAAAGAATCTTTTAACAGATTAATTAAACCAACAGATTAATTAAAAGAAGTTTTGCAGTATTTAAATAGATTGTTATGTCTCTAACCCCAAGGACCCAAAAGTTGTGGGGACCTAAGTTTATATGTTCTTGTGTTGTAGGAAACTTCCAAATCAAAGAAGTCTATGTGGTATCTTGATAGTGGATGCTCAAAACATATGACTGGAGATAAAACGAAATTTGTAAGTTTCAAAGCCAAAGAACAAGGATATGTGACTTATGGGGATAACAACAAAGGGAAGATTCTCGGAATTGGAAACATAGGTGGTGCAAACACATTGGAGATTAAGGATGTGCTTCTTGTTGATGGGCTAAAGCATAACCTTCTTAGCATAAGCCAATTGTGTGACAAAGGATTCAAGGTAACTTTTGAAAGCCAATTTTGCACCATACATTTAATAGATTCCGAAAAAGTAGAATTAAAAGGCATTAGGCATAACAATATATATTTGATTGATTTGGATTGTTTACATGAGTCTAGTATAACATGTTTAGTTGCTAAGGAAGAAAACCCTTGGTTATGGCATAAAAGAGCGGCTCATATAAACATGCATCATTTGAATAAATTGATATCAAAAGACTTAGTTATTGGATTGCCTAAATTGAAATTTGAAAAAGATAGATTGTGTGATGCATGCCAAAAAGGTAAACAAGTTAAATCATCATTTAAATCAAAGAATGTGATTTCCACTTCAAAACCCCTAGAATTATTACATTTAGATTTATTTGGACCTTCTAGGATAAAAAGCTTTGGTGGAAATTATTATGGACTTGTAATTGTTGATGATTACTCTAGGTACACTTGGACATTTTTCCTAACTATGAAAAGTGAAGCTTTTAAGGTCTTTAGAAAGTTTGCTAAACAAATACAAAATGAGAAAGACCTAAGAATTAAAGTTTTAAGAAGTGACCATGGTGGTGAGTTTCAAAATGAAAAGTTTGAGAATTATTGTGAGGAAAATGGTATATTACATAACTTTTCTGCTCCTAGGACTCCCCAACAAAATGGTGTAGTTGAGAGGAAAAATAGGTCATTAGAGGAACTTGCAAGAACTATGTTAAATGAATCTAATGTTCCAAAATATTTTTGGGCTGATGCGGTTAGCACTGCATGCTATGTTTTAAATAGAATGCTCATTAGGTCAATTATAAAATCAACTCCATATGAATTGTTTAATGGTAGAAAACCTAATGTTGCTCATTTAAAGATTTTTGGATGTAAATGTTTTGTGCTAAATAATGGAAAGGATAATCTAGGAAAATTTGACTCAAAAGCCGATGAGGGCATTTTTCTAGGTTATTCTTTAACTAGCAAGGCATATAGAGTGTTTAATAGGAGAACTTTGAATATAGAAGAATCTATACATGTTACCTTTGATGCGATTGTAGACCTTGGGGGAAATCCTCTTGAGTCAAATAAAAGACTTGCAGGTGATGATGAATATATAAGAGAGGCCCTTGATGAATTATACTTGGAAGATAATGTGCCTTCTCAAACTCCTCAATTAGCAAAAGAATGGCAATCACCTAGAGGACTCTCAATGGACAACATTATAGGGGACATCTCAAAAGGGGTAAGAACTAGAAATATGAATAATTTCTGTATGTCTGTTGCTTTTGTGTCACATATTGAACCTAAAAACATTGAGGAAGCACTTAAAGATGACCAATGGTGCATAGCCATGCAAGAAGAACTTAACCAATTTGAAAGGAATCAAGTCTGGGAACTAATCCCAAGATAAGAGTCACATCAAGTTATTGGAACTAAATGGGTATTCAGAAATAAGCTTGATGAAGATGGTAATATAACAAAGAATAAAGCCGGACTTGTTGCAAAAGGCTATTGTCGGGAGGAAGGTATAGATTATGATGAAACTTATGCTCCTCGTGGCCAGGTTAGAGGCTATACGCCTACTTCTTGCTTATGCATCTATGATGAAATTTAAATTATATCAAATGGATGTTAAGAGTGCATTTTTAAATGGTTTTATTAAAGAAGAAGTGTATGTAGAGCAACCCCCTGGTTTTGAAGATTTTAATAATCCTAATCATATTTTCAAATTGAAGAAAGCATTATATGGGTTGAAACAAGCTCCTAGATCTTGGTATGAAAGATTAAGTAGTTTCCTAACTCGCAAATGATTTTTCAAGAGGAAAAATTGATTCTACACTATTTATTAAGAAAGTTAAAGAACATATCTTATTGGTCCAGGTATATGTTAATGATATTATTTTTGGATCAACTCGATAATTCTTTGTGTGTAGAATTTGCTAAGATTATGCAGGGAGAGTTTGAAATGTCTATGATGGGAGAATTAACATTCTTCCTTGGACTTCAAATCAAGCAACTTAAAGATGGCACTTTCATCTCTCAAACTAAATACTGCAAGGAGATTCTCAAAAAGTTTGGTATGAACACCTCAAAGGAAGCTAACACACCCATGGGAACTTCATGCTATCTAGACAAGGATGAATCAGGTTTGGAAGTTAATCAAACTATGTATAGAGGTATGATAGGATCACTATTATATTTAACTGCTAGTAGACCCGATATTATGCATTCTGTACGTGTGTGTGCTAGATTTCAGGCTTGTCCTAAAGAATCTCACCTAATTGCGAGTAAAACATATTTTAAAATACTTAAAAGGAACTACTGGGTTTGGCTTGTGGTATCCGGTCGATGCTTGTATTAGTTTATTAGGATATTCCGATGTCGATTATGGTGGATGTAAAATTGATAGGAAAAGCACTAGTGGGACATGTCATTTGTTAGGTTCATCCTTAATATCATGGCATTCTAAGAAACAGGCATGTGTTGCTTTATCTACCACTGAAGCTGAATATATTGCAGCTGGTAGTTGTTGTGCTCAAATTTTGTGGATGAAACAACAATTAGAGGATTATAGCATATATTTAAATGACATTCCATTAATGTGTGATAATACGAGTGCAATCAATCTAACTAAGAATCCAGTAATGCACTCTAGGACTAAACATATTGAGATTAGACATCACTTTTTAAGAGATCATATCGAGAAAGGAAACTGTAAGATAGAGTATGTAGACACTAAACGTCAATTAGCAGATATATTTACTAAGCCTCTACCAAAGGATAGATTCTATGATCTTAGAAGAGACTTAGGGATATTAGAAATAGCTTAAATTCTGCTTAATTTGACTGTTTTTGGATGATTGTTATGTTAAAATTCGTGTTGTAGGATATTCATAGGTTATAATGTGTAAAAACCTTAAAAAATTGATATAGCCTCCGGAATAATCGATTCATCGGAAGTAATAATCGATTATTTTTTCTCAAAACGTCCAAAACAGGGTATTCTCCTCCGGAATAATCGATTATTTCGTGATATAATCGATTAAATGCCTCCGACAATCGATTATTTGCTAGAAATAATCGATTAAAACTGTCCGATATAGAGAGAATCAATGTATTTTCTTTTGTTATTGTCTTGATGTTGTAATGGTTGAATGATTGTGAAATAAAATTTGATGTTTCTTTCATGCTATGATTGAGGGGGAGCTTTCTCTAACTTATGCATATTTTGAGGGGGAGCTCTTATGATTGATGTTGCAGAGTTCTTTTTGATTATAATCAAAATAGGGGAGAAAAATTTAAAGCCTATGATTCAATTTTAAATTTTATCTGGTATGTTTAATGTGTTTGTTAGTATAATGGATAAAACGAGGTTATTACAAAGGGCTTTAAAAGAAAATTTTGATCATCATCAAAAAGGGGGAGATTGTTGACAATTCAAGGACTTGATGTTGCACTTGATGAATATGAAGAATGGATTTTGATGATGATCCAAGAACTAAAGACTTAGAATATTGAAGATTGAAGATTGGTGATAATTGTATTGTAATAACTCTGTTTTATTTAAGATTGAGTCCGTATTTTTAGAGTCTAAGATAGCCGGTACATAGTCCGTAACTTAGAAGCTTCAAAAAGCTCAAATTTATCATTTAGGCTCGGCTTTAATCGATTATATAGGTAAATAATCGATTAAAACGAGTGAGAAAACACTTTCTATACAAACTCACTGTTTTAATCGATTAAAACGACAAAATAATCGATTGTTTTGTACTTGTTCAGTACGGATAATCGATTATTTCACCAAATAATCGATTATTCCGAGAGGTTTGGGTTCGACGTATTTGGCTCTGTTTTAATCGATTATCACTCCAAATAATCGATTATTTCGATCTGTTTTTCATTTTAAATTTCAAATTAACCCTATTTTCGAAAACCCAATTACCAAGAACCCTAGTTTCGAAATCCCCAATTCCTAAACCCTAATTTCCCTACTTAAACTCTGCTTTGGCACTCGAGAAAAAAGAACAACTCTTTCCATAGAAAAGTTAAGTGTTGTGAGTGCCAGAGAACTGTTTGTTGCAAGGAAAGGGGGCTTTTGGAACCTGGTGTGAGGCTAGAAGCGATAAGAATCACTAAGTGGAGTTCTTAGTGGATTGTGTGCTTGTGCCGTCTCTAGGGAAAGTTGTTCTTCATCTCTTGTGGATTTCAAGAGAGGTGTTTTCCGATCTTTATCTCGTTCATTTGTAATCTGTTTGTAACAATTTGTTCTTAGTGACAGCGTTAATCCTCTTTTGAGTGATTAGCAACTGGACGTAGGGTCTTTTGATCCGAACCAGTATAAACCTACTGTGTAATCTTCTCTACTCTTCTCTATTTACATTTACGCAGTTTTTAATCGGTAAAATTTGGGGAAAATTTTGAAAACCTAATTTTTATTAAAAATCCAATTCACCCCCCCCCCCTCTTGGTTTTTGTCCGACCACGCGAACATTCCGCTGCGCGATTCTAACATTTTGTACACAAAAATAAGAAAATTATACCCAGAAGGTCAAGACCGCCGTCTCGCCACTTGCCAAAGACGAGACCGCCATCTCGCCACTTGCCAAAAGTGAGACTGTTGTCTCATTTGGCGAGACAACCAACGGCGAGATGACAGTCCCAAAAGTTGAGACAATGGTTGTTGCCGCCGTCAGAGTGAGGCGGTCGGAGCGACGCGATGGTTCCAACTTTTTCATTTTTCGCGTTTTTATGGGTGATGTTACAACGACTTTAGGTTGTCCGATAACCGGGCTGAACCTAGGGGCGAGGTTTTCGAAAAGGTATTCTTAGGTCGTCCGATAACCAAGCTGACCTAAGAACTAATTTGAAAGGGTTCTTATGGAGTCGTCACTGATGTTTTTACTGCAAACATCGAAAAAGGAGAGAAAAGGCGTTGGTTTTCAAAAACCAACTTTGGTCGTTAAAACCACAGTTGGGTAAGGGAGTTAGTTACGTGTAAGGAAAGTGTTAGTTCCCTTACGACGCCCCTTTCGGGTTTCCTATGATAGGACAATTATTTTATAGATAAACTTTCAAAAAGACGTTTTTACCCATTTATTTGCGGAATTAAAATAATGACTACATGGCCCTAATGTCTATTATGCAATTTAATCATAAAAATAAACACACTAAAAGAGAGGGAGAGAGTGAAGAAACCTTTGAAGCAATCTTTTTTATTAGTTCTCTTGAAAATAGGGTGCGTTTTGGCAGCCCTTCGCTCTTACAACGCCGAAAATCGCTCTCGAAACGCTATAAAAAGCTTTCTAAGACACTCAGAAATTCTGGAAATGCTTCAGAGGGACTCTAGGAAGAGAATTTGAAGAAAGTCTAGAAGGAAAAGTGGAAGAACTGTGTGAAATGAAGGGGGGAGCGCTCACTATTTATAGGGATTCACGCCTATCAGGTCGAGACGGTCGTCTCGCTATTCGAGACGGCGGTCTCGACTTGCATAAGTGGCGAGACGGCGGTATCGACTTTCCAAGTGACGAGAAGGCCTTCTCGCCAAACGGGAGTGGGGTCTCGCCATTGGCAAGTGGCAAGACGACCGTCTCGACCTGATGAGGGTAGGTACCCACCAAAGCCTTATAAAATAAGGTTTATACCTAATGAGGGTAGGTACTCATCAGAATCTAGCAAAAATGCAGATTCGTACCAGGTGGGGGTAGGTACCCACCAAAGCCTTATAAAATAAGGTTTATACCGGATGAGGGTAGGTACTCATCAGAATCTAGCAAAAAGCAGATTCGTACCAGGTGGGGGTAGGTACCCACCAGATCCTTATAAAATAAGGCTTGTACCGGATGAGGGTAGGTACTCATCAAAAATTAGCAGAATGTATTAGGTGGAGTAAAATACTCACCTAAGCATTACAAAAAACGGGTTGCAAAGACCTTACTTCTATTACAGGATAGTTCAGTGTTGAGCACCTCGGAAGTAAGTACCCACAAGAGTTTAGCAAAATGCAAACTCATACCGGGTGAGGGTAGGTACTCACCAAAGCCTTGTAAAACAAGGTTTATACCTAGTGGGGGTAGGTACCCACAAGAGTCTAGCAAAATGTAGACTCATACCGGGTGAGGGTAAGTACTCACCAGAGCCTTACAAAGTAAGGCTCAAACCAGATAGGGGTTTGTAGACCCCTAATTTTGCCCGACCTCTCAAAATAAAAGCTAGAGGAACTTCACCCGAAGATGGAGTTTATCCGGCTTCCCAAAACAAGAAGGATCTCCCACAACAAAAGACGGAGTTCACTCACTCGCACAATAAAAGCCAAAAGAGACTTCCTACACAAAGACAAAGCTCGCCCGACATCTTATTGGAGGCCAAGAAGACTTCCTATATGAAGATAAAGCTTCAACGGACACACCTCGGCATCAATCTATGTCCGAAAAAGGAAAGGAAAGCTTCCTGGGTCCCGAACACGAAAACCGGACAAAACAGTGCCGAGACCACGGTCCCGAAGTGGGACGGCCGTCCCAACCGCTATTTTACAGTTGGGACGCGCGTCCGTATGTGGGACGGCCGTCCCAAACCCATTTTAAGTGGGACGGCCGTCCCGGCCTTCCTGGGGTCCCGCTCCGTGTAATTTTGCTATTTGGGATGGCCATCCCAGTCCAGTACGGCCGTCCCAACCCGGACGGCCGTCCCAAAGTGCGCTGACCGCGAAAAACTATAAATAGGAGGCTCATTTGCCACTTTTTCACACCACAGTACACTCCGAGAGCTCGAAACACTTTAGAGCACTTGTCTACTTCTCTCTCTCTCTCGAATGATCTTTCCGATTGCCTTAAATAGGTAACAATCGGTTAAGGAATTATATTCCGGCATTTGATTCTTCTTTAAATTTTTAGTAGAGTCGATCTTGTATTGGTGAGGAGAGACTGTGTAGAGAGAGGGTTGCCAAAACGCATCCTCACAGCTTCGAGGTTCTCAATATAAAGCTTGCTACGGAGGTTCTTTTCAATTCCCTTCTCTTTTATTGTTTTATTTATTGTTTTATTGTTTTATTTAGCTTTATTATGTCATGTAGAATAGGATCATGTAGATAGCTATTTTAATATCTCTTTTATTGCTTTATTTAGCTTTATTCATCATTTTATACATGCAACATAGAATAAAATCATGTAGATAGCCATTTAATATTATGTAATAAAATAGGGTAATCGCGTAATTTCTCATAGTCTTTATTTAAATGAATTAATCTGTCATAGGGAACCCGAAAGGGGCGTTGTGGGGTGCTAACACCTTCCCCACACGTAACTAACTCCCTTACCCAACTCTGGTTATAATGGCCAAGTGCGGTTTTTCTTAAAATCAACATTTTTTCCTTTTCCAATGTTTATGGTCAAAACATTGGTGGCGACTCCATAAGAATCCCTTTTCGAAAACCTTTTAAAACAATAACGCGAGTCTAAACCATCTTTTCGCGACCGCTCGCATAAACGTTTCGAGACGTCCCCCGGACGTCGGAAAGGGACGGCGGCGACAGATGGCGACTCCACTGGGGAAGCTAGAGAGTTGATCCCATTTAGTGACAGATAAATTCAAACTAAGTAAAGATTTGAAATTACGCCTTTACCCTTCTGTATGTTTTTTATTGTATGGCTTTAAATAACTGCCGTATGATTATTTCGCAATTGTTTGAAATATAAATTGCACACAAAAACCCTTGCACACAACGATCCCTCTATACCCGGGGCAAGAGTGAATATCTATAGGGAGTGGGTGGCAGATACGATCGGTTAGTTGGCACACGGGGCTACTACCGTTGTCGGAAAACCACCAACTCAAGGTGATAACTCTCTTCTTTTGATCTAAGGGTGTCGCCACGGAGTTCCGTGCATGACCCGAGGATTGAGAGATTGAGAGGTCCCTATAATGGGGGCACCTTGGGGACCTTTGGCCTGGTGAGAACAGTTAGAACCACCTAAACCAAGCACGTTTCTGCAGGAACACCCTACCTCGTGATTAAATAAGCGTGGCTCTGCTCGTGGATGTATGAATTGTGTGTGCATACGTTTGCTGCATTTGTATTGATACATTAGCATAGGGTAATCATACAACAAAAAAACAAAAAATGAAGAAACCCTAAAAATCATAAAAAAAAAATAAAAAACATTAAGGTCATAAAAATACCTTTTTACAAAATTCCTGGCAAAGTCGTATCATTCATACCGCATCATTCAATAAGTGGTAAAACCAAGAGAGAAAATCAATGCATTAAGAAAAGTATGCATAAACATCATCATAATAAAATCTCTCATACATAAACACATTCATCCTAGGGCATATTTATTCCACACCAATCATTTAAAATAAAAAGTTATAATAAGAATCATTAAAATCATTTAGAAGGTGGCTGGTCTTCCGCCCGTCCTCACTCGTGCTCAAAAGGCTAGGAAAATGGAACAACTAGAAGAACAAAACCGAAAGCTCACCGCTGAGCTTACTACACTGAAAGAACAAATGGCTCAAATGTTAGAACTGATGCATCAACATAATCTTCATCAAGAGGGTCCTCAGAATGGACAGGCCTCTCACCAGGAAGAAGAAGAGGAACCTCAAAATGAGCACAATCAATCTGACACAAGAACAAGACACATTCCTGCTCCCGAAGTATCAAAACAACAAATCACCGCTCTTGAAGAGAGGCTGAGAGCCATGGAAGGTCATAACTTTGATATAAAAGAGGCTGCTGATATGTGCCTCGTCAAAAATATCCAATTCCCTAACAAGTTCAAAACTCCGGACTTCCCGAAATACATGGGAACGACCCGCCCAAGAAACCATCTTACTATGTACTGTCGAAAGATGGCTGCACATGCCGATAATGAAAAACACCTGATCCACTCGCTTTCAAGAGAGCCTGGTCGAATCAGCCTTAAACTGGTATATGCAACTAGAAGGAGGGCAAATACAAACTTGGAGACATATGGCGGATGCATTTCTTCGTCGTTATAAATATAATATTGATCTGACCCCGAAAGAGCAGATCTACAATTATTAAGCAAGAAAAATGACGAATCCTTCAAAGCATATGCTCAAAGATGGAGGGAATTGGCAGCACAAGTGGAACCTCCTCTATCCGACAAGGAAACTACATCCATGTTCATCAATTCTCCGACCGGTCCCTATTACGACAAAATGATAGGGAATACATCAACACTCTTTGCGATGTAGTCATCATAGGAGAGAGAGTAGAGCAAGGCTTGAAAAGTGGAAGAATTATACAACAAACCTCCTCCAATTCCTCTACTCAAACTTTTAGAAAGAATATTGGAAAGAAGAAGGAAGGAGACGTGAATGCAGCTAATATTGCCACGCCTTCGCCTCCTCGCAACAAGCCAAACCACGCAGACAAGAGAGGAAATTCACTTCCATACCTACTCTCCTACGAAGTCTCGTTTTTGAAATTATTGGACGCCAAGCTCCTCGTACGTGTCCCTCCCAAGAAAATGGAACCACCATACCCTGAATGGTATAAATCTAATGAAAGTTGTGATTACCATTCAAGTTCTCCGGACATTCCATCGAAAACTCGTGTAGCCTTAAAACACAAAGTCCGGAATCTAATAGACGCAGGATGGATTACCTTTGATACATCTACTCCGCAAGTGGATGACCAGCCCTTATTAAAGCTCGAATAAAAGACGGGATAAGGAAGACCAGCAGATTAGGGCTCATCATTCTTACCATCTTTTGCAACAAAAAAAAATTTATTTCAAAAAAAAAACTCCCGATGTATTTCTTGTTATCCCTGCCCATGATCACGAGATTTTTGGTTAATAAGGGCTTTGTAAATATTTTCTTCTATCAATACAATAAGGCATTTTTTTTAATATCCATATTCTCTTTCATTCTTTTCTCTCTCATACATCTCATAAAGAAATCTAAAACAAAGCATAACCCATACAAGTCATGTCTCGTGATTGAAAACTCCTTGGAAGATCCGAAAGTCGAAGACGAATGGATTGAGTCGATGCAGTGAGGAGGGGACCATTTCCCTGACATACAAAGACTCGCTAGAAAAAGAAGCGCAATCAATACAGACCCCATCAGGAGAAAACTGAGGTCATCAATTTGGGACAAGAAGATAAAAAGAAAGAAGTAAATATTGGAACCCAAATTGACGATGATGTCAAAGAAAAACTAATACAATTGCTAAGAGAATATATGGACGTGTTTGCGTGGTCCTACCATGATATGCCCGGAATCGATAAAAGTATAGTGGAGCACCGATTACCATTAAAAGAGGGATTTCGGCCCGTTAAACGTAAACTCGAAGAGTAAAACCGTAATGGTCCTTAAAAATTAAAGAAGAAGTAGAAAAACAGTTGGAGGCCAATTTTCTGATTGTGTCAAAGTACCCCGAATGGTTGGCAAACATAGTGCCAGCTTGTCAAGAAAAATGGAAAAATCGGAGTATGCGTAGATCACGGACCTAAACCGTGCAAGTCCAAAAGATGATTTTCCCTTACCACATATTGATATGCTCGTAGATCACACTGCTACAAATACTCTCTATTCTTTCATGGACTGGATATGCAGTGGTATAATCAAATCAAATTAGTCTGTCGAAGACAGAGAAAAACTTCCTTCATTACGCCATGGGGGACATTTTGTTATAGAGTAATGCCTTTCGGACTTAAGAACGCTGGGGCAACCTATCAAAGGGCTATGGTTACACTATTTCATGATATGATTCACAAAGAAATCGAAGTATACGTGGATGATATGATTGTCAAGTCCAAAAATGAGACAGATCACCTCCTACACTTAAAGAAACTATTCAATCGGCTTCGAAAATACCAGATTAAGCTTAATCCGGCTAAATGCACATTCTGAGTACGATCGGAAAACTTCTTGGTTTATCGTCGTAAAAAAGGAATCGAGGTGGACCCCGATAAAACAAAGGCAATCCTAGAAATGCCCCCACCAAGAACAGAAAAAGAAGTCGAGGGTTCCTAGGTCGAATAAACTACATCGCACGATTCATTGCGCAATTAACGGATAAATGTACGCCTATCTTCAAGTTATTGCGTAAAAACCAATCGACAGCTTGGAACGATGAATGCCAACAAGCCTTCGAAAAGATCAAAATATGCTTAACTAATCCTCCAAGATCGATACCACCTGTGGAAGGGAGACCCCTAATTCTTTACCTATCAGCACTCGATGAATCCATGGGATGTGTACTCGGTCAACAAGATGATACCGAAAGAAAGAACAAGCCATATATTACCTCAGTAAAAAATTCCTAAATTATGAGACCCGCTATACACCACTCGAAAAAACATGTTGTGCATTGGTGTGGGCAACTCAACGCCTTCGACAATATATGATCGACATACAACTTGGTTAATTTCCAAAATGGACCCAATCAAATACTTGTTTGAAAAACCCATCTTGACCGGGAGGATAGCTAGATGGCAAGTACTTCTCTCGAATTTGATATCATTCATGTCACTCGAAAGCTATCAAAGGCGAGTCCTTCGCGTGACTACCCGGCACATGGGTCGACAGATCGAATATCAATCCCTCCAAGATGATTTCCCGGATGAGCATATAATGCATATCCAACATGAAGAGCTTACAAATGATGAATGGATCATGTTTTTCGATGGAGCTTCAAATTTATCGGGACATGGGATCGGAGCTATTTTAATATCACTCGAAAAGAAGCATATCCCGATAATGAACTAGATTAACCTTTGACTGTACAAACAATATGGCAGTAATATGAAGCCTGTGCTCTAGGTATTCAAGCAGCCTTGGATCACGGGGTAACTAAACTTAAAGTATTCGGTGACTCATCCCTTGTTATTTACCAACTCAAGGGTGAATGGGAAACTAGAAACTCCAAATTAATCCCTTATTTGGAGCATATCCGTAAGATGACTTCACAAATGGAAAACATCAGTTTCGAATATATCCCTCGGAGGATAACCAGATTGCGGATGCACCGGCAACATTATCATCCATGTTCGCACTAGGGCAGAACACGAGATGCCCATCATCCAAGTCAAAAGGCACGACAAACAAGCCTTCTGCATGATGGTGGACAAGTGAAAAAGACGAAACCCCTTGGTATCATGACATAAGACGATACTTGACAAAGGGTGAATACCCCGAGGGAATAAGTGACAATGATAAAAGGACCATTCAGAAAAGGGCTATAGGATTTATGTTGATAGGAGAAACCCTCTATAAAAAGAATTGTGATTCTACTTTGTTAAGATGCGTCAATCCCGAAGAAGCCCAGATATTGATTAAAGAAATACACGAAGGAACCTTTGGGACTCACGCACCAGGGCACATCATGGCTAGGAAGATTCTCAGAGCAGGATACTTTTGGTCCACAATGGAAAGAGATTGTTATCGCATGCTAAAAAATGTCACAAGTGTCAAATACACACAGATAATGTACATGTTCCACCGATACCTCTCAACGTTATGGCTATCCCTTGGCCGTTCGCTATGTGGGGCATAGATGTCATCTGACCTATTGAGCCTAAGGCGTCCAATAGTCACCGATTCATTTTGGTGGCCATTGATTATTTCACTAAGTGGGTAGAAGCTGCATCTTATGCACATGTGACTAGAAAAGTAGTGGTCACCTTTATTAAGAAAAATATCATATGTCGATACGACATTCCACATCGTCTCATTACCGATAATGGGACCAATCTGAATAACAAAATGATGGAAGAACTATGCCAGGATTTCAAAATTCAACACCATAATTCTTCTCCTTATCGACCCAAAATGAATGGCGCAAGAGAAGCGGCCAATAAGAACATCAAGAAGATTGTTCAAAAGATGGTTAAAACCTATAGGGACCGGCATGAAATGTTGCCTTTTGCTCTTCATGGCTATCGAACATCTGTGCGAACTTCAACAGGAGCCACTCCATTCTCCCTTGTATATGGAATGGAAGCCGTATTGCCAATAGAGGTCGAAATACCTTCCTCGCGAATTATTATGGAAACGAAATTAACGAAGCTCGAATGGGTTCAAAGTCGATACGATCAGCTAAACCTTATCGATGAAAAACGGCTGAGTTCCATATGCCATGGACAAGCCTATCAAAAGAAAATAAAAAAGGCTTATGACAAAAAGGTCCGCCCTCATACTTATCAAGAAGGAGATTTAGTGGTAAAGAAACTGCTCCCGTGCCGAAGGATAAAATTGGAAAATGGGCGGCAAATTATGAAGGACCCTTTGTGGTCAAATGAGCTTTTTCAGTGAGGGGCGCTTATCCTCACTAATATGGATGGAGAAGAGCTTCGACACCCAATCAATTCTGACGCGGTAAAGAAATATTATGCTTGAAGACATTGCTCATGACCCGTCGAGAATGAAAACCCGCAAAGGGCATCCCCGGGCAAAAAATAGGGTCCATATCCCTCGCTAGGATACGTCCTAGGCAAAAAGAAGAGGTAAAAAAAAAAAAAAAAAAAAAAAAACTAAGAGCAATGGTTACTTTAGTCGAAAACCGAAAAGGCGGCTAAAGTAACATTCTTCCGTAAGCAAGCATCGCATAGTCTTCACTCGAGCTCAAGCATCTCAACTCGAAGCAATTAGGAGAACTCGGGGCGATATCATAGACATGACTGCTCAAGCCTATACAAGATCAACCAACCTTGACTACCCATTCTTCTAAATACCTTTTGTAATCCTTCTATAAAAGAAATAAACTTTTGTTCATAAAATTCCCCTTCATTTCCTTTCTCTTGACCAAATATTATGGAAATGCCTCTTTATTGATAAATCATAAATATGCGCAAAGACTTTTAATCAAAGATCAAACATGCATCTAAAAAAAAAAAAAAAAAAAAAAGGGGGAAGCATAACAAAAAGAAAGGTCTGCTAGTATATTCTTAGGTAAAAACTAGGGTAGCCTCGCTAGATCGAAAATCCCAAAAAGAACGATCTAGGCAAAAGATAAGGCAACAGACTCCCTAAGATATTCTAGGCAAAAATTAAGGCAGCACGCTAGATCGAAAACCCGTAAAGGGCGGTCTAGGCAAAAAATAGGGCTAAAACCAAAAGATGGATAAAAGAAGAGCCCAAGATCACGGCCATAGAAGAGGAGCCCACCTAAGCATATTCATAAGAAGCCAACGGAAGAAGGCCGCCTACTTTCTAAGTGCATAAAAAATAAATAAACATTAGATTGCATCTAAGACATCCGCACACAAAGTAATTGCATAATACGACTTTGTCAAAATCAAGAAAAAATAAATTTTCAAACAAGAATAAATAAACATGCATATAAGGAAGATAGTCTCCATGTTTGTGATTGTGAATAAAAGACGCTAAAATCCAACCTCTAAATGAAAATCAAAATCGCGAAAGGCGAAAATCAAAATTATCTTCAGCAAAATAAGGAGCTCCAAGAAAGCTAACTCCAACCGTCAACCTTCTACACCAATAAAAATACACCAAAAATGGAAAAAACCAATGGAAAAGCTCAATTATCCCCAAGCGGATCCTTGCCTACTCCAGAGGCAAAACAAAAAGATTACCTCACGACTCGAAGACATCACCGCATGAGTCATCAAGCACACTCATTAGAGAGTTGCCACCTCGAGGAGTCCATCAAAGAAAAAATAGAGTCAAAATCCCCCACATCACTGGGGGGCAACAAAAAGAAAGAAGAAAAAAGCCTTTCATCCTCTAACAAAGGCCACTGCAAGAAAAAACCAAAAGAAAATCCCCAAGAAGAGCACATCAAGAAAAATCTATAAAAGAAGAAAATGAGAAAATTCCATCCGCAGGAAGGCAAATCAACCCCTGGTGGATCACCAAAAAGAAATTTTTCTCCCCAAGTAAGCCTAACCGCAAAGGCAAATTACAAATTACAAATCCACAAGGAGTTAAGCACCCAATATGAATATCCCCAGCGAAGTACAAAACCTTCACTCCCAAGAATGCCTATGCTTACTCAGAAACAAGCAAAGAGCCGATATCCCCAAGAAGCAGGAAATCAACCTATAAGAGGTAATACAAGCACAAAGCTTTCAAAAAACATCTACCTACTCGGAGGTATTATCAAGAACAAATATCCTCAAGAAGAACATCAGCCTATTCAGAGGTGAAAAACAACAAGTAAAAAGCCTTCACCACTATTGAAGCACCCGCCTAATCAAGAGGCACAATCAAAAAATCAACAAATCCCCAGTGGATTCCCGCCTAAAAAGAGGCAACTAACAGAAACTCCCCGGTAAAACCCGGATGACTAAAACAAGAAAAGTCAAAATCAAATTACTCCCCATAGGCGCATGATAAAAAACAGTGAGCCACCGACAATAGAATCTTACCAAGATTCAGGTTCACACCCGGTGGGGTGAAAAAATACACTAGAACCTTAGCAAGATTCAGGTTCACATCCGGTGGGGTGAAAAAATACACTAGAACCTTAGCAAGATTCAGGTTCACATCCGGTGGGGTGAAAAAATACACTAGAACCTTACCAAGATTCAGGTTCACATCCGGTGGGGTGAAAAAAAAAATACACTAGAACCTTACCAAGATTCAGGTTCACATCCGGTGGGGTGAAAAAATACACTAGAGCCTTGTCAAGATGCAGGTTCGCACCCAGTGGGGGTGTAAAAACCATTAGAGTCCGTCAATATGCAGTACTCGCACAATAGAACCTTGTCAAGATGCGTGTTCGCACCCGATGGGGATGTAAAAACCATTAGAGTCCGTCAAGATGCAGTACTCGCACAATAGAGCCTTGTCAAGATGCAAGTTCGCACCCGGTGGGGTGTAAAAACCATTAGAGTCCGTCAAAATGCGGACTCGCACAATAGAGCCTTGTCAAGATACAGTGTTCGCACCCAGTGGGGTGTAAAAACCATTAGAGTCCAGCAGAAATGCAGACTCATACCGCATGCAGGTTTCGTACTCGTCAAAACACCGGATGGGGGTGTGTACTCATCATGCCTTACGAAGGGGGTCTACCATGACAGGGGTTCGTACTCGTCAAAACACCGAGATAGGGGTTGGTACCTATCAAAATATTTATCATCCGGAGGATCAACAAGGAGCAAGCATCCGAAGGATAACCGGCAAAGGGTTAACTCCTTCCCCTACCAACTAATTTTGTCGGCATATTAAAAACCGACGAATCAGTTAGGGCAGCGAAGGGGGGCAACTGTAGACCCCTAATTTTGCCCGGCCTCTCAAAATAAAAGCTAGAGGAACTTCACCCGAAGATGGAGTTTATCCGGCTTCCCAAAACAAGAAGGATCTCCCACAACAAAAGACGGAGTTCACTCACTCGCACAATAAAAGCCAAAAGAGACTTCCTACACAAAGACAAAGCTCGCCCGACATCTTATTGGAGGCCAAGAAGACTTCCTATATGAAGATAAAGCTTCAACGGACACACCTCGGCATCAATCTATGTCCGAAAAGGAAAGGAAAGCTTCCCGGGTCCCGAACACGAAAACCGGACAAAACGAGCCGAGACCACGGTCCCAGAAGTGGGACGGCCGTCCCAACCGCTATTTTACAGTTGGGACGCGCGTCCCGTATGTGGGACGGCCGTCCCAAACCCATTTTAAGTGGGACGGCCGTCCCGGCCTTCCTCGGGGTCCCGCTCCGTGTAATTTTGCTATTTGGGACGGCCATCCCAGTCCGGACGGCCGTCCCAACCTGCACGGCCGTCCCAAAGTGCGCCAGCCTACGAAAAACTATAAATAGGAGGCTCATTTGCCACTTTTTCACACCACGTGACACTCCGGAGAGCTCCGAAACACTTTAGAGCACTTGTCTACTTCTCTCTCTCTCTCGAATGATCTTTCCGATTGCCTTAAATAGGTAACAATCGGTTAAGGAATTATATTCCAGCATTTGATTCTTCTTTAAATTTTTAGTAGAGTCGATCTTGTATTGGTGAGGAGAGACCGTGTAGAGAGAGGGGTTGCCAAAACGCATCCTCACAGCTCGAGGTTCTCAATATAAAGCTTGCTACGGAGGTTCTTTTCAATTCCCTTCTCTTTTATTGTTTTATTTATTGTTTTATTGTTTTATTTAGCTTTATTATGTCATGTAGAATAGGATCATGTAGATAGCTATTTTAATATCTCTTTTATTGCTTTATTTAGCTTTATTCATCATTTTATACATGCAACATAGAATAAAATCATGTAGATAGCCATTTAATATTATGTAATAAAATAGGGTAATCGCGTAATTTCTCATAGTCTTTATTTAAATGAATTAATCTGTCATAGGGAACCCGAAAGGGGCGTTGTGGGGTGCTAACACCTTCCCCACACGTAACTAACTCCCTTACCCAACTCTGGTTATAATGGCCAAGTGCGGTTTTTCTTAAAATCAACATTTTTTCCTTTTCCAATGTTTATGGTCAAAACATTGGTGGCGACTCCATAAGAATCCCTTTTCGAAAACCTTTTAAAACAATAACGCGAGTCTAAACCATCTTTTCGCGATCGCTCGCATAAACGTTTCGAGACGTCCCCCGGACGTCGGAAAGGGACGGCGGCGACAGGGTTGGTACCTATCAAAAATATTTATCATCCGGAGGATCAGCAAAGAAACATCCAAAGGATAACGGGGCAAAAGGGTTAACTCCTTCCCCTACTAACTAATTTTGTCGGCATGTTAAGCCAACAAATTACTCAGGCAGGTGAAGGGGGGGGGGGCAGCTGTAGACCCCTAATTTTGCCCGGTCTCTCAATAAAGGCTAAAGAGACTTCCTACAACAAAGACAAAGCTCGCCTGACATCTCAATAAAGGCCAAGAAGACTTCCTATATGAAGATAAAGCTTTAACGGGCGTTTATCGGCATCAAACGACGTCCGAATACAGAAAGGAAAGCAACCCAGAGGGCGTCCCAAATGTGCAAGCAACGAAAAAACTATAAATAGGAGGCTCATTTGCCACTGTTACACACACCAGACAACTCGTAGTACTTGTCTATCCTCTTCCCTCTTCGAATGAACTCTCTGATTGCCTTGATAAGGTAACAATCAGTTATGGAATCATATTCCAGCATTCGATTCTTCTGTAAAAGTTTAGTCGAGTCAATCTTGTATTCGGAGAGGAGAGTCTTTGTAGAGCGAAGGATTGCCAAAACGCATCCTCACTATTAAGGATTCGCAATACAAAGCTTGCTACGGAGGTTCTGTTCAATTCTCTTCTCTTTTACTGCTTTGTTTATTGCTTTATGTATGCAAGGTAAAATAAAGTCATGTAGATAGCCATTCTTAACATTATGCAATAAAATAGGGTAATCACGTAATTTCTCAAAATCTTTACTTAAATGAATTAATCCGTCATAGGGAACCCGAAAGGGGCGTTGTGGGGGTGCTAACACCTTCCCCACACGTAACTAACTCCCTTACCTAACTCTGGTTATGATGGCCAAGTTTGGTTTTTATTAAAATCAACGCCTTTTTATCCTTTTCCAATGTTTATGGTCAAAACTTTGGTGGCGACTCCAAAAGAACCCTTTTTTGAAAACCTTGCTTTTATTAGAGGATAGTTCAGTTGTTGAGCACCTCGGAAGCAATGAACATAATTTCAACATAAAACGCGAGTCTAAACCATCTTTTCGTGACCGCTCGCATAAACGTTTGAGATGTCCCTGGACGTCGCAACGGACGGCGGCGACAGATGGCGACTCCACTGGGGAAGCTAGAGAGTTGATCCCATTTAGTGACGGATAAACTCAAACTAAGTAAAAATTTGAAATTACGCCTTTACCCTTTTCCATATGTTTTATTGTATGGCTTTAATAAATTGTTGTATGATTATTTTCTGCAAATTGTTTGAAATATAAATTGCACACAAAAACCCTTGCACACAACAGTCCCTCTATACCCGGGGGCAAGAGTGAATACCTATAGGGAGTGGGTGGCAGATACGACCGGCTTGTTGGCACACAGGGCTACAACCGTTGTCGGAAACCACCAACTCAAGGTGATAACTCTCTTCTTTTGGTCTAAGGATGTCGCCACGGAGTTCCGTGCATGACCCGAGGACTGAGAGATTGAGAGGTCCCTATAATGGGGGCACCTTGGGGACCTTTTTCCTTGGTGAGAACAGTTTAGAACCACCTAAACCAAGCACGTTTCTGCAGGAAAACCCCACCTCGTAAAAAGCGTGGCTCTGCTCGTGGATGTATGAATTGTGTGTGCATTCGTTTGCTGCATTTGTATTGATGCATTAGCATAGGGTAATCATACAACAAAATAGTGAAAAACCCTAAAAATCATAAAAGTGATAAGATAAATCACTTTATCTCGGACAGTCTTCAGTTAAGCTAGCCTGGTTTCAGGTTCTTTGTAAGCTAAGTAGCCACGTTGACCGATAGAAGAGATAAAGGGTCATAAAAAATATAAAAACGAATTAAAGCCATAAAAATATCTTTTACAATAGAAAGATTTTCAACAAAGTCGTATCATTCATACCACATCATCCAATAAGTGGTAAAACTACGAGAGAAAATAAATGCACTAAGAAAAGTATGCATAAACATCATCATAATAAAGTCTCTCATAAAGACATTCATTCTAGGATTTATTAGATATCCTTAGACAATAGCGAAAGAGACCCAAGTGCGTTTATCACCTTCCTAGAAGAGATAAGTGCGCTAAGGTATGTTGGCAACCTTTGAAAAAAGGAAGTTAACACATTAAGGTGGGTATGGTACCCTTAAAACATAGGCTTTTGAGAAGATACCAAAGCTATTGTCTAAGGCATATCTATTTCACACTAATCATTTGAAATAAAAAGCTATAATAAAAACCGTTAAAATCATTTAGAAAGTGGCTGGTCTTCCGCCCATCCTCACTCGTGCTAAGAAAGCTAAGAAGATGGAGCAACTAGAAGAACAAAACCGAAAGCTCACCACTAAGCTTAATACGCTGAAAGAGCAAATGGCTCAGATGTTAGACATGATGCGCCAACAGAACCTCCATAAAGAGGGTCCTCAAAGTGGACAAGCCTCTCACCAAGAAGAAGAAGAGGAACCTCAGGATGAGCATGACCAATCTGATACAAGAGTAGTACATATTCATGCTCCGGAAGTATCAAAGCAACAAATTACTGCTCTTGAAGAGAGGCTGAGAGCCATGGAGGGGCATAACTTTGATGTAAAAGAGGCGGCTGATATGTGCCTCATTAAAAATATCCAATTCCCTAATAAATTCAAAATTCTGGACTTCCCAAAATACATGGGACTAACTTGCCCCAAAAGCCATCTTACAATGTACTGCCGTAAGATGGCTGCATATGCTGACAACGAGAAGCTCCTGGTCCATTGCTTTCAGGAGAGTTTAGCTGAATCAGCCTTAAACTGGTATATGCAACTGCAAGGGGGGCAAGTCCAAACATGGAGACATCTGGCAGATGCTTTTCTTTGCCGCTATAAATACAATATTGATCTGACCCCTGAAAGAGCAGATCTACAATTACTAAGCAAGAAAAACGATGAATCCTTCAAAGCATATGCCCAAAGATGGAGGGAATTGGCAGCACAAGTAGAACCTCCTCTGTCCGACAAAGAAACCACATCCATGTTTATCAATTCTCTAACTGGTCCCTATTATGACAAAATGATAGGGAACACATCAACACTTTTTGCGGATGTGGTAATTATAGGAGAAAGAGTAGAGCAAGGTCTGAAAAGCAGAAGAATTACACAACACACTTCCTCCAATTCCTCTACTCCAAACATTAAGAAGAGCTTCGGAAAGAAGAAGGAAGTAACCGTGAATGCAATTAACATTGCTACTCCTTCTTCCTCCTCACAGCAGACCAAGTCACGCAGATCGGAAAGGAAATTTACTCCAATACCTACCTCCTATGGAAGTCTGTTGTTAAAATTGTTGGATGCTAAACTCCTTGTGCGTATCCCTCCCAAGAAAATGGAGCCACCTTATCCAGAATGGTATAAGCCGAACGAAAAATGCAATTATCATTCGGATGCTCCGGGACACTCCGTGGATAACTGCATGGCCTTAAAACATAAGGTCCAAGATTTAATAGATGCAGGGTGGATTACCTTTGACGCCTCTACTCCGAAAGTAGATGATCAGCCTCTTTCCAAACCCGAATGAAGGATGGGCTAAGGAAGATCAACAATTTAGGGCTCATCACTTTTGTCATCTAATAAAAACAAATACAAAAAAATTATAATAAGAAAAATATATCAAAAAGCTTCCGATGTATTTCTTGTGATCCTCGCCCATGATCACGAGATTTTTGATTAATATGGGCTTTGTAAATATTTCTTTCTATCAATACAACGAGGCATTATTCATAATATTCATATTCTTTTTCATTCTTTTCCCTCTCACACATTTAATAAAGAAATCTAAAACAAAGCATAACCGTACAGTCATGTCAGTAATTGAAAACTCTCTAGAAGATCCGAAAGCCGAAGGCGAATGGATTGAGTCAGACAGTGAGGAGGGGACCATTTCCCCAGACATGCAAAGGCTGTTAGAAAAAGAGGCTCAATCAATACAGCCCCATAAGTAAAAAACTAAGGACTTCAATTTGGGACAAGGAGACAATAAGAAAGAAGTAAATGTCGATACCCAAATTGATAATGTCAGGGAAGGGGTAATAACACCTTTGCGCTTATACATCGGATAAAACTGTACTATGGATATGCACAAAAGAATTGTCCATCAATGAAGATATCTCCAATATAGCCAGCATTAGGGGCAAGACGATAAGCAAAAAATTTTATTCATCCAAGGAGCTACAAGATAATGCTCCTAAAAACAAAGGGAAAATAAAGAAACTGAAGAGGAAAAGAAAAAAAGAATCCAAGGGGAAGATTGAGCAGACCTTGGATTCACGGTGCTAGGGCAGTTTCTTCAACGCTCCACCGAAAGTTAAAATTCGTGGTAGGCAACAAGTTGATCATGGTTCAAGCTAAAGACTACATTCGAATCAGCAAACCGTCCACCATACCTTAAATGGATGCGGCTAAAGAAGACATTTGAAAATATGGAAAGACTTCCTAGCAATTTAAAAGTGGCCCATATAATGAAGAGATATGGATACAGCCCATACAAGGGCTTGGAAAGGATGCTCAAGGAATAAGAGAGCCACCAGATTTTTAAGGGTAACCCTTTAAAGAACAACCCTACAAAAGGACAAGTCGTACGATGAAAAGGGAAGTCTCCCCTCCGTACCTTAAAAAGACGATCTTCCAAAAAGGAGGGATATTAACATCAAGGGTAGCATTAGTCATTAGATGTCCTTCTTTTGATTCTAAGGGATGTAAACCCAATGACTATTAGAGATCACTCCTCGGGGTATGCCCGGCCCCCGAGCATCTCTAGGGCACACATTTTCCCTAAAATTACAAAAGAATGTTATTCTTACTATCTGCTTCTCTTCTTGCTAAACATGTCTATACCCCATTAAATAACCATGTTTAGACAAACGTTTTGTTCCAAAATGTGTCAAAATAATCAAAGCGTCATAGACAAAATAAAGTCCGCTAGGTATCCCAAAAAATGAAAAAGGGGAACCTAGACAAAAGTTAGGACACAACATAGCATCCTAGGCTGAAAACCCAAAAGGGCGGACTAGGAAAGTTAATCAGTCACAAATAGGCCCCATAAAGTAATCAGTTGAAGATGCCACCTCATTAAAACAAAACGTTTGTTTAAACTAGCCTAAACACCGACCAACCTTGGCTAGCTATTCTTACAGAAACTATTATTTAAAAAAAATCTCACTAAAACACAAGCCTTTGCAATAAATCCCTTTCTTTCTATTCTCTTGACCCTTCATCATAAAGCATTCAAGTAATTGACTGGGAAATGTGGAAATATTGTGATCAATAGGAGGATTGAAATCCCTAAAGGAAAGGAAGAGGGGCATTGACATGACAATTGCTCTACATTCAAAAGGATTACTCTTCGGTTATAGCAAAGATCCGAGACGGCAAATCGGAACAGCTAATCATGTTGACAAAAGCACATGATGATGGAAGTAAACTTAACAGAAGCTGAATGGGTTCGAAGCTGATATGACCAGCTAAACCTTATTAAGAAAAATAGCTGAATGTTATATGTCGGGACAAGCCTATCAAAGGAAAGTCAAAAAGGCTTATGAAAAAAGGTCAACCCTCACATTTACCATAAGAAGGATTTAATGGTAAATAAGTTGCTTCCAGCCCAAAAGGATAAAATTGGAAAATGGGCAGTGAACTACGAAGGACCCCTTGTGGTCAAATGAGCTTTCTCGGAAAGGGCTCTTATCCTCGCCAATATGGATGGAGAGGAACTTCGACACCCGATCAATTCTGATGCGGTGAAGAAGTATTATGCTTGAAGACATTGCTCAACACCCGTCAGGAATGAAAACCCGCAAAGGGCATCCCTGGGCAAAAGATAGGGTCTATATCCCTCGCTAGGAGACGTCCTAGGCAAAAAGAAGAGATAAAAAAAAAGTAAATAAAAAAAAAGAAAGAAACTAAGAGCAATGGTTACTTTAGTCGAAAACCGAAAAGGCGGCTAAAGTAACATTCTTCCAGAAGCAAACAGTCTGCATAATCTTCACTCTGAGCTCAGGCATCTCAACTAAAGCAATTAGGAGAACCAGGGGGCAGATATCATAGACATGACTGTATAAGCCTAAACAGTACAACCAACCCTGACCACCCATTCTTCTAAATACCTTTTGAAATCCTTCTATAAAAGAAATAAAACATTTTCTCATTTATCAATAAAATTCCTTTTGATTTCCTTTCTCTTGACCAAATATTATGGAAATGCCTCTTTATTGATAAATCATAAATATGCGCAAAGACTTTTAATCAAAGATCAAGCATGCATCTAAAAAGACGAAGCATAAAAATAATAAAATAATAAGTGCCTGCTAGGATATTCTTAGGTAAAAATTAGGGTAGCCTGCTAGATCGGAAACCCCAAAAGAACGATCTAGGCAAAAGATAAGGCAAAAGCCCCTTAAGATATTCTAGGCAAAAATTAAGGAAGCCCGCTAGATCGAAAACCCGTAAAGGGTGGTCTAGGAAAAAGATAGGGCTAAAACCAAAAGATGAATAAAAGAGGAGCCCATCATCATAAAGGAGGAGCCCATCATGGTCATAAAGAAAGGAGCCCATCGACATATTCATGAGAAGCCAACGGGAGAAGGCCAGTTACTTTCTAAATGCATAAAAAATGAATAAACAATAGATTGCATTTAGGACATCCACACACAAAGTAGTTGCATAATACGACTTTGTCAAAATCAAGAAAAAATAATTTTCTCCAAAGAAGAATAATAAACACGCATATAAGGAGGATAGTCTACATGCTTATGATTGAAAATAGAAGGCGCCAAATCCAGCCTCTAAATGAAAATCAGAATTGCGAAAGATGAAATCAAAAACCATTTTAGCAGAATAAAGAGCTTCAAGAAAACTAGCTCCAACCTTCTACACCAATAAAAGAAGGTACATCGAAGAAGAAGGCCAACGGAAAGGCTCGATGATCCCCAAGTGGATCCTTGCCTAATGCAAAGGCAAAACAAAAATTACTCCATGACTCAGCATCATCATCACATGAGTCGTCAACCACAGTCATTTGAAGCCTCAATCAACATCCTTCCATCTAAAAAGAAGGAAGCCATTAACGTAGAAAAGCCAACGGAAAGGCTTGATCATCCCCAAGCGGATCCTTGCCTACTCCAGAGGCAAGACAAAAAGATTATTGAACATTCAAGGACTTGATGTTGCAAATAATGATCATGAAGAATGTTGATTTTGATGATGATCCAAGAGCTTAAAGACTTAGAGTATTGAAGATTGAAGATTGATGATTTCTGTATTGTAATAACTCTGTTTTAGTTTGATTGAGTCTGTAATTATAGAGTCTAAAATAGCCGGTACATAGTCTATAACTTAGAAGCTTCAAAATGCTCAAATTTATCATGCGAGCTCGGCTTTAATCGATTATATAGGGAAATAATCGATTAAAGCAGTGAGAAAACCATTTTCAAGCATATACTCACTTGTTTTAATCGATTAAAACATCAAAATAATCGATTAAAAGGTCAAATAATCGATTATTTCACCAAATAATCGATTAAACCGAAGGATTGGGTTCTGCGTATTTGGCTCTGTTTTAATCGATTAAAACTCCATTTAATCGATTATTTCGATCTGTTTTTGTTTTTAAATTTCAAATTAACCCTATTTTCGAAAACCCAATTACCAAGAACCCTAGTTTCGAAATCCCCAATTCCTTAACCCTAATTTCCCTACTTAAACTCTGCTTTGGCACTCGAGAAAACAAGAACAACTCTTTCCATACAAAAGTTAAGTGCTGTGAGTGCCGGAGAACTGTTTGTTGCAAGGAAAGGGGGCTTTTGGAAACCTGGTGTGAGGCTAGAAGCGATAAGAATCACTAAGTGGAGTTCTTAGTGGATTGTGTGTTGTGCCGTCTCTAGGGAAAGTTGTTCTTCATCTCTTGTGGATTTCAAGAGAGGTGTTGTCTTTACTTTATCTCTTTGATTTGTAATCTGTTTATAACAATTTGTTCTTAGTGACAGCGTTAATCCTCTTTTGAGTGATTAGCAACTCGGACGTAGGGTCTTTTGATCCGAACCAGTATAAACCTACTGTGTAATCTTCTCTACTCTTCTCTATTTACATTTACGCAGTTTTTAATCGGTAAAATTTGGGGAAAATTTTGAAAACCTAATTTTTATTAAGAAACCAATTCACCCCCTCTTGGTTTTTGTCCGACCACGCGAACATTCACTGCGCGATTCTAACAAGTGGTATCGAGCTTGCTTTGATAGTCATTCAAATATTTTCGAAAATGGCCGGACAAAATCAAACTTTTGCCGAAGGTGCGTCTATCAACGAGACCCCCACTTTTTGCGGGTCAAAATTATCCTTTTTGGAAAGTACGTATGCAAATATTTTTAGAGTCTCGTTGATAGAGGTGTTTGGGACGCAATTTTAAACGGTCCATTTGTTCCTAAAATTACAGAGAACGGTGTTGACGTTCTTAAACCTATTTCTAGATGGACTGCCGACGAAAGTCGAAAAGCACAATTTGATGTTAGGGCTAGAAACATTATTTCATCTGCTCTAACCCTTGATGAGTTTTATAGAATTTCAGTTTGTAAAAGTGCACAGGAAATGTGGGAAATGCTAAGGGTGACCCACGAAGGAACTGACGACGTCAAAAGAGCACGTAAAAATTCTTTAATCCAAGAATATGAGATGTTCCGAATGCAACCAGGCGAAACGATATTTGACGTACAGAAACGTTTCACTCATATTATGAACCATCTCACCGGACTAGGTAAAATTTTTGACGTTGATGAATTAAATGTTAAAATCTTGAAATCTCTGGATAGGAAATGGCAACCAAAGGTGACGGCCATCTCGGAGTCACAAAATCTTGCCACTATGTCTATGGCGGCGTTATTTGGAAAGCTTAGGGAGCATGAACTTGACCTTGGAAGACTAAATGAGGAAGAGGGTCAATATCAAAAGAAGAACCTAGCTTTCAAGACCGAGATTTCAAAAAGCAAAAATAAGAAAGAAGAAGAAGAAGACTCCGAAATTGATGAAGAAGAAATGAGTCTTTTTATAAAGAAGTTCACCAAGATGATGAAAGCAAAAGGAAGACATCCTTTCAAAGGTAAGGGAAAGGTAAAAGAAAATTCTTCCATTAATATAAAATGTTTTGGTTGTGGTGAAGCAGGGCATATAAAGACCGAATGCCCAAACAAGAAAAATGATGAACACAAGGGCAAAAAGCAATTCAAGAAGAAAGCATATATTGCTTGGGATGACAGTGATTCAAATTCAGAATCAAGCGACTCAGAAATTGAAGCAAATAATTGCTTAATGGCAAATGACAAAATTTCTTCGGATTTTGAGGTTAGTGATTCCGATTCATCCTATAGTGAAGAAAATGACCATGATGAATTGCAAAATGCTTATAATGAGTTATTTACTGCATTTATGGATATGAAAAACGAATTTAAAGTTGTAAGGAAAAATCTAAGAAGATCCGAAAAGGAAAATGAGTCCTTAAAATTGAAAATTGCATGTTTAGAAGAAAAGGAGGTAGCTAATACGAAAATTGTATGCTTAGATGAGAATAAGGACATAGCATGTGCAAAATGTAAAGAGCATGAATATGATATAGATATTCTTAATCATTTGCTTGACAAAGCCGAAAAAGAAATTGATGATCTTAAGAAGAATGAAATGGTATTTGCTCAAAATAATGTAAATCATAGAGTTTCTTTGAAAAAGGGTAAAACTAAAAAGAAAAGAGTATGGGTAGAAAAAGGAACTAGAGCATGTCATGTTAATAATGTATCTTGTTCTAAAACTACTTCAAATGCATGCTTCTATTGTATGAAACAAGGTCACACTTCAAATAGATGTAACATTAAGCATTTTGGAGTTCCTAAAGGAAAATATGTTTGGGTTCCTATAGTTAAATGAATTGTTTGTCTCTTTTATTTATTCAAAGAAAATGAATCATTTAGTATGTTTTAAACAGAATGATTGGTAAAAACATTTTATCTTTTCTATTGCATGAAGGTTCTTCACTTAAAGATTTTTGCGAAAAGCCTCTAAAATTGTTTTAAACAACCTAAAACAAAGTATTTTTACAAAAGCTTTCTTAAAACATGTTTTTAACCGATGCAATTTTGAAAGAACCAAATAAAATCACTTAGAATGGTCAAAGGAGTGTTTTTACAGACATTTTAATCGATACAACTTATTTTTAATCGATTAAAACCATTTAGAACTCATTTTGACCGATCAGATTTTTATTATGAGCTGGTCGAAACGTTTAAATCGATTAAAAACACGTTTCAATCGATTAAAATTACTTAAAGGGTCAGGATGATCGATCAGAATCAAATTATGACCGATCGAAGCAAATGTAATCGATCAGATTTTAATTATGAGCTGTCAGAAATCTTTCAATCGATTAAAAACACGTTTCAATCGATTAAAATCACTTAAAGGGTCAGATGATCGATCAGATTTTTATTATGACCGATCGGAATCAGCTTATGATCGATCAGATTTTTATTATGACCGATCAGAACTCTTTTAATCGATTAAAAACTCGTTTCAATCGATTAAAACAACTTAAAAACTTTTTCTACACTCGCGTTTTAATCGATTAAAAGACGTTTTAACAGATTAAAACTGCACTTTTAACAGATTAAAAGAATCTTTTAACAGATTAATTAAACCAGCAGCTTTGAAAATAGTCTATAAAAACAGCTTTGCTTGAACTTCTTAAAACACCCAAAGAATAGATTGTTTTGCAGTATTTTAAATAGATTATTATGTCTCTAACCTCAAGGACCCAAAAGTTATGGGGACCTAAGTTTACTATGTTCTTGTTTTGTAGGAAACTTCCAAATCAAAGAAGTCTATGTGGTATCTTGATAGTGGATGCTCAAAACATATGACTGGGAATAAAACGAAATTTGTAAGTTTCAAAGCCAAAGAACAAGGATATGTGACTTATGGGGATAACAACAAAGGGAAGATTCTCTGAATTGGAAATATAGGTGGTGCAAATACATTGGAGATTAAGGATGTGCTTCTTGTTGATGGATTAAAACATAACCTTCTTAGCATAAGCCAATTGTGTGACAAAGGATTCAAGGTAACTTTTGAAAGCAAATTTTGCACCATACATTTAGTAGATTCCGAAATAGTAGAATTAAAAGGCATTAGGCATAACAACATATATTTGATTGATTTGGATTGTTTATATGAGTCTAGTATAACATGTTTAGTTGCTAAGGAAGAGAATCCTTGGTTATGGCATAAAAGAGCGGCTCATATAAACATGCATCATTTGAATAAATTGATATCAAAAGACTTAGTTATTGGATTGCCTAAATTGAAATTTGAAAAAGATAGATTGTGTGATGCATGCCAAAAAGGTAAACAAGTTAAATCATCATTTAAATAAAAAATGTGATTTCCACTTCAAAACCCCTAGAATTATTACATTTAGATTTATTTGGACCTTCTAGGATAAAAAGCTTTGGTGGAAATTATTATGGTCTTGTAATTGTTGATGATTTCTCTAGGTACACTTGGACATTTTTCCTAACTATGAAAAGTGAAGCTTTTAAGGTCTTTAGAAAGTTTGCTAAACAAATACAAAATGAGAAAGACCTAAGGATTAAAGTTTTAAGAAGTGACCATGGTGGTGAGTTTCAAAATGAAAAGTTTGAGAATTATTGTGAGGAAAATGGTATATTACATAACTTTTCTCGCTCCTAGGACTCCCCAACAAAATGGTGTAGTTGAAAGGAAAAATAGGTCATTAGAGGAACTTGCAAGAACTATGTTAAATGAATCTAATGTTCCTAAATATTTTTGGGCTGATGCGGTTAGTACCGCATGTTATGTTTTAAATAGAATGCTCATTAGGTCAATTATGAAATCTACTCCATATGAATTGTTTAATGGTAGAAAACCTAATGTTGCACATTTGAAAACTTTTGGTTGTAAATGTTTTGTACTAAATAATGGAAAGGACAATCTAGGAAAATTTGATTCAAAAGCCGATGAGGGTATTTTTCTAGGTTATTCTTTAACTAGCAAGGCGTATAGAGTATTTAATAGAAGAACTTTGAATATAGAAGAATCTATACATGTTGCCTTTGATGAGATTGTAGACCTTGGGGGAAATCCTCTTGAGTCAAATAAAAGACTTGCAGGTGATGATGAATATATAAGAGAGGCCCTTGATGAATTATACTTGGAAGATAATGTGCCTTCTCAAACTCCTCAATTAGCAAAAGAATGGCAATCACCTAGAGGACTCTCAATGGACAATATCATAGGTGATATCTCAAAAGGGGTAAGAACTAGAAATATGAATAATTTCTGTATGTCTGCTGCTTTTGTGTCACGATTGAACCTAAAAACATTGAGGAAGCACTTAAAGATGATCAGTGGTGCATAGCCATGCAAGAAGAACTTAACCAATTTGAAAGGAATCAAGTCTCGGGAACTAATCCCAAGAGAAGAGTCACATCAAGTTATTGGAACTAAATGGGTATTCAGAAATAAGCTTGATGAAGATGGTAATATAACAAAGAATAAAGCCGGACTTGTTGCAAAAGGCTATTGTCGGGAGGAAGGTATAGATTATGATGAAACTTATGCTCCTGTGGCCAGGTTAGAGGCTATACGCCTACTTCTTGCTTACGCATCTATGATGAAATTTAAACTATATCAAATGGATGTAAAGAGTGCATTTTTAAATGGTTTTATTAAAGAAGAAGTGTATGTAGAGCAACCCCCTGGATTTGAAGATTTTAATAATCCTAATCATATTTACAAATTAAAGAAAGCATTATATGGGTTAAAACAAGCTCCTAGATCTTGGTATGAAAGATTAAGTAGTTTCCTAACTCGCAAATGATTTTTCAAGAGGAAAAATTGATTCTACACTTGTTTATTAAGAAAGTTAAAGAACATATCTTATTGGTCCAGGTATATGTTGATGATATTATTTTTGGATCAACTCGATAATTCTTTGTGTGTAGAATTTGCTAAGATTATGCAGGGAGAGTTTGAAATGTCTATGATGGGAGAATTAACATTCTTCCTTGGACTTCAAATCAAGCAACTTAAAGATGGAACTTTTATCTCTCAAACTAAATACTGCAAAGAGATCCTCAAAAAGTTTGGTATGGACACCTCAAAGGAAGCTAACACACCCATGGGAACTTCATGCTATTTAGACAAGGATGAATCAGGTTTGGAAGTAAATCAAACTATGTATAGAGGTATGATAGGATCACTATTATACTTAACTCGCTAGTAGACCCGATATTATGCATTCTCGTCCGTGTGTGTGCTAGATTTCAAGCTTGTCCTAAAGAATCTCATTTAATTGCAGTAAAACATATTTTAAAATACTTAAAAGGAACTACTGGATTTGGCTTGTGGTATCCGTCTCGATGCTTGTATTAGTTTATTAGGATATTCTGATGCCGATTATGGTGGATGTAAAATTGATAGGAAAAGCACTAGTGGGACATGTCATTTGTTAGGTTCATCCTTAATATCATGGCATTCTAAGAAACAAGCATGTGTTTCTTTATCTACCACTAAGTTCGAATATATTGCAACTGGTAGTTGTTGTGCTCAAATTCCGTGGATGAAACAACAATTAGAGGATTATAGCATATATTTAAATGACATTCCATTAATGTGTGATAATACGAGTGCAATCAACTTAACTAAAAATCCAAGAATGCACTCTAGGACTAAACATATTGAGATTAGACATCACTTTTTAAGAGATAATATCAAGAAAGGAAACTGTAAGATAGAGTATGTAGACACTAAACGTCAATTAGCAGATATATTTACTAAGCCTCTACCCAAGGATAGATTCTATGATCTTAGAAGAGACTTAGGGATACTAGAAATAGCTTAAATTTTGCTTAATTTGAATGATTTTGGATGATTGTTATGATTAAATTCGTGATGCAGGATATTCCTAGGTTATAATGTGTAAAAACCTTAAAAAACTTAATATAGCCTTCGGAATAATCGATTCATCGGAAGTGATAATCGATTATTTTTCCTCAAAACGTCCAAAACAGGGTATTCTCCTTCGGAATAATCGATTATCTCGTGAAATAATCGATTAAATGCTTCTAAAAATCGATTATTTACTCGGAAATAATCGATTAAAGTTGTCTAATGTAGAGATAATTGATGAATTTTCTTTTGTTATTGTCTTGATATTGTAAAATATGATGTTTCTTTCATGCTATGATTGAGGGGGAGCTTTCTCTAACTTATGCATATTTTGAGGGGGAGCTCTTATGATTGATGTTGCAGAAGTTCTTTTTGATTATAATCAAAATAGGGGAGAAAAATTTAAAGCCTATGATTCAATATTAAATGTTATCTCGGTATGTTTAATGTGTTTGTTAGTATGACAGATGAAACAAGGTTATTACAAGGGCTTTAAAAAGATAATTTTGATCATCATCAAAAAGGGGGAGATTGTTGAACATTCAAGGACTTGATGTTGCAAATAATGATCATGAAGAATGTTGATTTTGATGATGATCCAAGAGCTTAAAGACTTAGAGTATTGAAGATTGAAGATTGATGATTTCGTATTGTAATAACTCGCTTTTAGTTTGATTGAGTCTCGTAATTATAGAGTCTAAAATAGCCTGTACATAGTCTATAACTTAGAAGCTTCAAAATGCTCAAATTTATCATGCAGGTCTCGGCTTTAATCGATTATATAGGAAATAATCGATTAAAACAAGTGAGAAAACCATTTTCAAGCATATACTCAACTGTTTTAATCGATTAAAACATCAAAATAATCGATTAAAAGGTCAAATAATCGATTATTTCACCAAATAATCGATTAAACCAGAGAGGATTGGGTTCTGCGTATTTGGCTTCTGTTTTAATCGATTAAAACTCCATTTAATCGATTATTTCATCTGTTTTTGTTTTTAAATTTCAAATTAACCCTATTTTCGAAAACCCAATTACCAAGAACCCTAGTTTCGAAATCCCCAATTCCTTAACCCTAATTTCCCTACTTAAACTCTGCTTTGGCACTCGGAAAACAAGAACAACTCTTTCCATACAAAAGTTAAGTGTCGTGAGTGCCGAGAACTGTTTGTTGCAAGGAAAGGGGGCTTTTGGAAACCTGGTGTGAGGCTAGAAGCGATAAGAATCACTAAGTGGAGTTCTTAGTGGATTGTGTGTCAGTGCTGTCTCTAGGGAAAGTCTGTTCTTCATCTCTTGTGGATTTCAAGAGAGGTGTTGTCTTTACTTTATCTCTTTGATTTGTAATCTGTTTATAACAATTTGTTCTTAGTGACAGCGTTAATCCTCTTTTGAGTGATTAGCAACTGGACGTAGGGTCTTTTGATCCGAACCAGTATAAACCTACTGTGTAATCTTCTCTACTCTTCTCTATTTACATTTACGCAGTTTTTAATCGGTAAAATTTGGGGAAAATTTTGAAAACCTAATTTTTATTAAGAAACCAATTCACCCCCCCTCTTGGTTTTTGTCCGACCACGCGAACATTCCGCTGCGCGATTCTAACAAAGATTACCTTACGAATCAGCTTCGTCGCCACATGAGTCATCAAGCAAACTCATCCAGAATCTCCGCTTCATTCCCCAAAGGAGAATAAGGACTACACAAGAGTCCATCAAAGAAAATACGGAGACAAGTCCTCCATATCACCAGGGGGCAACAAAAAGAAAGAAAAGAAAAACTTTCATTCCCCAATAGAGGCCACAACGAAAAAGGCCGAATAAATATCTCCAAATAGAGCATTTCAGAAAAGTCTACAAAAAGAGGAAAATAAGAAAATTTCCATCTTCCAGCTCAAATAAGAGCTTCACAAGGCCAGGAGCCAAGACTCCATCATCAAAATTGGATCCCCAGGAAGCCGACAAACTCCTCGGTGAATCCCAAAAAAGAGAAAAAGAATAAATTCTCTTCATTTTGCTCAATAAAGAGCCTCACAAAAGTCGGAGCCAAGACTCCATCATAAAAAATCAAATCAAGGATTGGATCCCCAAGAAGTAAAGGAAAAATTCCCCAGGGATCACCAAAAAGAAAAGAGAAAAAAATGTCTTTTCATCCAAAGAAAAAAGCCAATGTGTATAAAAAGGCGCACATATGGAAAAGCCAAATCGCGAAAAAGAGATACAAATCGCGAGAAAAAAGATAAAAACCCATTCCCCAGCGGAATAAGAGCATAGGCAAAGCCAGCTCAAACAACAACATCCAATAAGGAGTCAAAAATTACATTAAAAAAAAAAAAGATCCCCAGAAAACATCCAAATCTCTGGTGGATCATCAAAAAGAAAAATCCCCAGCGAGGTGCAAAACCTTCACTCCCAAGAATGCCTATGCCTATTCAGAGGTAAGCAAAGAGCCAATATCCCCAAAAAATGGGAAATCAACCTATGCAAGAGGCAATACAAGCACAAAGCTTTCAAAAAAGCATCTGCCTACTCAGAGGTATTATCAAGAACAAATATCCTCAAGTAGAATATCAGCTTATTAAGAGGCGAAAAATAACAAGTAAAAAAGCCTTCACCATTATCGAAGCATCTGCCTAATCAAGAGGCACAATCAAACCAAAAATCCCCAATGGATTCCCGCCTAAATAAGAGGCAACCAGCAAAGAATCCCCGGCAAAGCCGGATGGCTAAACGAAAAAGCCAAAAACAAAGAATCCCCGGTAAAATCGGATGACTAACAAAAAAGTCAAAAAGCCAAAATCAAGTATTCCCTACAGAATGGGCGCATGAACAGAAACAATAAGTTGCCAACACATCTCCAAAACCAGATGACCACAAGATAGACTATCAAAAAGTCATCCTAAAAGCCTTGCAGAACGGGACTTATTCAGAACCTTGCAGAACAGGGTTCGTACCAGGTGGGCATAGGTACCCACAAGAGCCTTGCAGAACGGGGTTCGTACCAGGTGGGGGTAGGTACCCACAAGAGCCTTGCAGAACGGGGTTCGTACCAGGTGGGGGTAGGTACCCACAAGAGCCTTGCAGAACGGGGTTCGTACTAGGTGGGGGTAGGTACCCACAAGAGCCTTGCAGAACGGGGTTCGTACCAGGTGGGGGTAGGTACCCACAAGAGCCTTGCAGGACGGGGTTCGTACCGGGTGGGGGTAGGTACCCACAAGAGCCTTGCAGAACGGGGTTCGTACCGGGTGGGGGTAGGTACCCACAAGAGCCTTGCAGAACGGGGTTCATACCAGGTGGGGGTAGGTACCCATCAGAGCCTTGCAGAACGGGGTTCGTACCAGGTGGGGGTAGGTACCCATCGAGCCTTGCAAAACGGGGTTCGTACCGGGTGGGGGTAGGTACCCATCGAGCCTTGCAGAACGGGGTTCGTACCGGGTGGGGGTAGGTACCCATCGAGCCTTGCGAGAATGGGGTTCGTACCGGGTGGGGGTAGGTACCCACAAGAGCCTTGCGGAACGGGGTTCGTACCGGGTGGGGGTAGGTACCCATCGAGCCTTCCGGAACGGGGTTCGTACCAGGTGGGGGTAGGTACCCATCGAGCCTTCCAGAACGGGGTTCGTACCGGGTGGGGGTAGGTACCCACAAGAGCCTTGCAGAACGGGGTTCGTACCAGGTGGGGGTAGGTACCCGTCAGAGCCTTGCAGAACGGGGTTCGTACCAGGTGGGGATAGGTACCCACCAGAGCCTTATAAAATAAGGTTTATACCGGATGAGGGTAGGTACTCATCAGAATCTAGCAAAAAATGCAGATTCGTACCAGGTGGGGGTAGGTACTCACCAAAGTCTTATAAAATAAGGTTTATACCGGATGAGGGTAGGTACTCATCAGAATCTAGCAAAAATGCAAATTCGTACCGGGTGGGGGTAGGTACCCATCAAAGCCTTATAAAATAAGGTTTATACCTGATGAGGGTAGGTACTCATCAGAATCTAGCAAAAATGCAGATTCGTACCGGGTGGGGGTAGGGACCCACCAAAACCTTATAAAATAAGGTTTATACCGGATGAAGGTAGGTACTCATCAGAATCTAGCAAAAATGCAGATTCGTACCAGGTGGGGGTAGGTACCCACCAAAGCCTTATAAAATAAGGTTTATACCGGATGAGGGTAGGTACTCATCAGAATCTAGCAAAAAGCAGATTCGTACCAGGTGGGGGTAGGTACCCACCAGAGCCTTATAAAATAAGGCTTGTACCGGATGAGGGTAGGTACTCATAAAAAATTAGCAGAATGTATTAGGTGGAGTAAAATACTCACCTAAGCATTACAAAAAACGGGTTGCAAAGACCTTACTTCTATTAGAGGATAGTTCAGTGTTGAGCACCTCGGAAGTAAGTACCCACAAGAGTTTAGCAAAATGCGAACTCATACCGGGTGAGGGTAGGTACTCACCAAAGCCTTGTAAAACAAGGTTTATACCTAGTGGGGGTAGGTACCCACAAGAGTCTAGCGAAATGCAGACTCATACCGGGTGAGGGTAAGTACTCACCAGAGCCTTACAAAGTAAGGCTCAAACCAGATAGGGGTTGGTACCTATCAAAAATATTTATCATCCGGAGGATCAGCAAAGAAGCATCCAAAGGATAACCGGGCAAAAGGGTTAATTCCTTCCCCTACCAACTAATTTTGTCGGCATGTTAAGCCAACAGATTAGTCAGGCAGGTGAAGGGGGGGCATCTGTAGACCCCTAATTTTGCCCGGTCTCTCAATAAAGGCTAAAGAGACTTCCTACAACAAAGACAAAGCTCTCCTGACATCTCAATAAAGGCCAAGAAGACTTCCTATATGAAGATAAAGCTTTAACGGGCGTTTATCGACATCGAACGACGTCCAAATACAGAAAGGAAAGCAACCCAGAGGGCGTCTCAAATGTGCAGGCAGCGAAAAAACTATAAATAGGAGGCTCATTTGCCACTGTTACACACACCAGACAACTCCCAATACTTGTCTATCCTCTTCCCTCTTCGAATGAACTCTCTGATTGCCTTGATAAGGTAACAATCAGTTAAGGAATCATATTCCAACATTCGATTTTTCTGTAAAAGTTTAGTCGAGTCGATCTTGTATTCGGAGAGGAGAGTCTTTGTAGAGCGAAGGATTGCCAAAACGCATCCTCATTATTAAGGATTCGCAATACAAAGCTTGCTACGGAAGTTCTGTTCAATTCTCTTCTCTTTTACTGCTTTATTTATTGCTTTATGTATGCAATGTAAAATAAAGTCATGTAGATAGCCATTCTTAACATTATGCAATAAAATAGGGTAATCGTGTAATTTCTCATAATCTTTACTTAAATGAATTAATCCGTCATAGGGAACCCAAAAGGGGGGTTGTGAGGGTGCTAACACCTTCCCCACACGTAACTAACTCCCTTACCTAACTCTGGTTATGATGGCCAAGTTTGGTTTTATTAAAATCAACGCCTTTTTATCCTTTTCCAATGTTTATGGTCAAAACATTGGTGGCGACTCCAAAAGAACCCTTTTTTGAAAACCTTTCTTTTATTAGAGGATAGTTCAGTTGTTGAGCACCTCGGAAGCAATGAACATAATTTCAACATAAAACGCGAGTCTAAACCATCTTTTCGCGACCGCTCGCATAAACGTTCGAGATGTCCCTGGACGTCGCAACGGACGGCGGCGACACCGACTCTACGAAAACTTTAAGAAGAATCAAATGCTAGAAGAAACTTCCTTAACCGATTGTTACCTTATAGGCAATCGGAGAGATAATTCGATAGAGGGAGAGAAGAGAGGAGTGAGGTGTGTCTAAAAAACGCCCAAATGAGCTCCTATTTATAGTTTTTCCAGCCAGCGAACTCGGGACGACCGTCTGGAGCCAGGAAAATAGGGACCCTGGTCTGGAAGGCTTGGGACGGTCGTCTGGAGGTTGGGACGGCCATCCCAAGTGGTTTTTTTGGGTGAGACGTGCGTCTCACATCTGGGACGCACGTCTGGCCTGTCTGGGACGTCTGTCCTGGCTTCTGGGACGGCTGTCTCGAGTGTTTTGGCCAAATTTTGTGTTCTGGGACTCCTGGGAAGCTTTCCTTTCTTCAGACGGAAGCCAATTGATGCCGATAGACGTCCACCGAAGCTTCATGTTCAGAGAGAAAGTCTTCCGGTCTTTATTGAGAGGTCGGGCAAAATTAGGGGTCTACAGCTGCCCCCCTTCACCTGCCTAACTAATTGTTGGCCTAATGTGCCCACAAGATTAGTTGGTAGGTGAAGGAGTTAACCCTTTTTGCCCGGTCATCCTTCGGATGCTCCTTTGCTAAAGTTTGCTCATCCTCCGGATGATAAATATTTTTGATAGGTACCAACCCCTATCTGGTTTGATGAGAATGAACCCTCATCTTGTCCGAACCTTCTTCTATAAGGCTCTTGTGAGTACTTACCCTCACCAGGTATGAGCTCGGTTTGCTAAGCTCTGGTGAGAACCTACCCTCACCCGGTACGAGTCTGCATTGTCGCCGCTGTCCGTTCCGATGTCCTGGGACGTCTCAAACGTTAATGCGAGCGGTCGCAAAAAGCTGGTTGAGACTCACGTTTTTTGTTAAAAATATGTTCATTGCTTCCGAGGCGTTCAACACTGAACTATCCTCTAATAGAAGCAAGGTTTTCGAAAAGGGTTCTTTTGGAGTCGCCACCAATGTTTTAACCATAAACATTGGAAAAGGAGAAAAAGGCATTGATTTTAATAAAAACCAAACTTGGCCATTATAACCAGAGTCGGGTAAGGGAGTTAGTTATGTGTGGGGAAGGTATTAGCACCCCACAATGCCCCTTCGGGTTCCCTATGACGAATTAATTCATTTAAGTAAAGATTACAAGAAATTACGCTATTACCCTATTTTATTCATACAGTATTTAAATATGGCTATCTACATGGTTTTATTTACATTGCATACAAAAAGCAGTAAATAAAGCAATAAAAGGGAAGAGAATTGAGAAGAACCTCCGAAGCAAGCTTTATATTATAAGTCTTTTATACAGAGGATGCTTTGCGGCAATCCTTCACTCTACAACGACTCTCCTCTCGAATAAACTCGATTCGACTAAAATTTTCTATAAGAATCGAATGCCGGAATACAAGTTCCTTAACTGATTGTTACCTATTAAAGGCAATCAGAAAGATCATTCGAAGGAGGGAGAGAAGAAGACAAGTCTTGGAGTTGTCTGGAGTGTGGAGAATGACAAATGAGGCTCCTATTTATAGATTTTCGCAGCCTGGACATCTGGGATGGCCGTCTGGGTTGGGACGGCCGTCCCAACTGCGCATTTTGCACTGGGCCAAGTTAGGACGACCAGTTGTGTTTGGGACGGCCGTCCCATTTGAATTTTGGGGCTTGGGACGTGCGTCCCAAAGGTGAGACGTGCGTCTCACTTGCATTTTGGTGTTTGGGACGGCCGTCCCAAATTGGGACGGCCGTCCCAAATTGGGACGGCTGTCCCAACCTGTTTTGGCCTGTCTTCTCGTTTTGGGACCCCCGGGAAGCTGTCCTTTCCTTTTTCGGACGTCGTTTGATGCCGATGTGTGTCCATTGAAGCTTTATCTTCATATAGGAAGTCTTCTTGGCCTTCATTAAGATGCCAGGCAAGCTTTATCTTCATGTAGGAAGTCTCTTTAGTCTTTATTGTGTGGATGGGTGAACTCTGTCTTGTTGCGGGAGGTCTTTCTCGGTTTTTGATATGCAGCCGGGTGAACTTTATTTTTGTGTGAAGTTTCCCTAGCCTTTATTTTGAGAGGCCGGGCAAAATTAGGGGTCTACAGCTGCCCCCCCTTCACCTGCCTAGCTAATTTGTCGGCTTGATATGCCGACAAAATTAGTTGGTAGGGGAAGGAGTTAACCCTTTTGCCCGGTCATCCTTCGGATGCTGCTCCTTGCTGATCCTCCGGATGATAAATATTTTGATAGGTACCAACCCCTATCTGGTTTGGGCCTCCTTTTTAAAAGCTCTGGTGAGTACTTACCCTCACCCGGTATAAGTCTGTATTTTACTAGACTTTTGTGGGTACCTACCCCCACTAGGTATGAACCTTGTTCTACAAGGTTTTGGTGAGTACCTACCCTCACCTGGTATGAGTTCGCATTTTGCTAAACTCTTGTGGGTACTTACTTCCGAGGTGCTCAACGCTAAACTATCCTCTAATAGAAGCAAGTCTTTGCACCCGTTTTTAGTAATGCTTTTGGTGAGTATTTTTACTCTACCAGATGCATTTTGCTGAGTTTTTGATGAGTATCTACCCTCATCTGGTACAAAACCTTATTTTTAAGGTTCTGGTGGGTACCTACCCCCACCCGGTACAAATCTGCATTTTTGCTAGATTCCGATGAGTACTTACCCTCATCCGTGCAGACCTTATTTTTAAGGTTTTTGGTGGGTACCTACCCCCACCCGTACGAATCTGCATTTTTGCTAGATTCCGATGAGTACTTACCCTCATCCGGTCCGAACCCCGTTCCGCAAGTTTCGATGGGTACCTACCCCCACCCGGTCCGAATCTCGTTCGCAAGATTCCGATGGGTACCTACCCCCACCCGGTCCGAATCTCGTTCCGTAAGATTCTGATGGGTACCTACCCCCACCCGGTCCGAATCTCGTTCCGCAAGATTCCGATGGGTACCTACCCCCACCCGGTCCGAATCTCGTTCGCAAGATTTTGATGGGTACCTACCCCCACCCGGTCCGAACCCCATTCCGCAAGGCTCGATGGGTACCTACCCCCACCCGGTCCGAACCCCGTTCCGCAAGGCTCGATGGGTACCTACCCCCACCCGGTCCGAATCTCGTTCGCAAGATTCCGATGGGTACCTACCCCCACCCGGTCCGAATCTCATTCTGCAAGATTCCGATGGGTACCTACCCCCACCTGGTCCGAACCCCGTTCCGCAAGGCTCGATGGGTACCTACCCCCACCCGGTCCGAATCTCGTTTTGCAAGATTCTGATGGGTACCTACCCCCACCTGGTCTGAACCCCGTTCTGCAAGGCTCTGATGGGTACCTACCCCCACCCGGTCCGAATCTTGTTTTGCAAGATTCTGATGGGTACCTACCCCCACCCGGTCCGAACCCCGTTCTGCAAGGTTCTGAATAAGCCCCGTTCTGCAAGGCTTTTAGAATGACTTTTTGATAGTCAATCCTGTGGTCATCTGGTTTTGGAGATGTGTTGGCGACTTATTGTTTCTGTTCATGCGCCTATTCCGTGGGGAATATTTGATTTGACTTTTTGACTTTTTTGTTAGTCATCCGGTTTTACCGGGGATTCTTTATTTTTGGCTTTTTCGTTTAGCCATCCGGCTTTGCTGGGGATTTCATTGTTTTGGCTTTTTCTTTTAGCCATCCGGTCTTGGCCAGGGATTCTTTGATTTTGGCTTTTTATTTTAGCCATCTGGCTTTTGCCGGGGATTTCATTGTTTTGGCTTATTCTTTTAGCCATCCGGTCTTGGCCGGGGATTCTTTGATTTTGGCTTTTCCTTTTAGCCGTCCGGTCTTGGCCAGGGATTCTTGTTGATTGCCTCTTTTTAGGCGGGAATCCTCTGGGGATTTTGAATTCTCTTTTTGATTGTGCCTCTTGATTAGGCGAAGATTCATTTGGGGATTTTGTTATGCCTCTTCATAAGGCGAATGCTTCAATAGTGGTGAAGACTTTGAGGGTTTGGATTTGCCTCTTGCATAGGTTGATTTCCCATTTCTTGGGGATATTATTTTTTCTGCTTGCTTGTTGCAAGTGAAGGCTTTGTGCTTCACAATGGATATCCGTCTTTTGGCGTTATGAGCGATTAACTCCCTGTGGACATAATTTTGTAGTTTGCCTTTATCGTAGGCTCACTGGAATAGTTTTCTTGTTGATGATCCACTGGGGAATTAATTTCATTCCGGAGATCTGTCTCGAATTGTCCCTCTAGGGAGAAATGGAGTTTTTCGACTCCTTATTGGCTGCCGTTGTTTGAGCTGGTTTTGCCTAAGCTCTTATTTTGCTGGGGAATGGGTTTTTACCCTTTTCTCGCGATTTCTCTTTTTTGCGATTTGGTTTTTTGTATGTGTGCTCTTTTTATGTACATTGGCTTCTTATCATCTGCTGGGGATGAAGAGGTTTTCTTTTCTTCTCTTTCCTTTTTTATCGGTCCTGGGGAATTTGTTGGCTTCCTGAGGGTATGATGGAGTTCTGTCTCCTGGCTTTGTGAGGCCCTTTATTGATCGGGGTGAAGATTTTTCTTCTTTTCCTCTTTGTGGAGATTTTTCTTGATATGCTCTGTTTAGAGACATTTATTTGGCCTTTTTCTGTAGTGGCCTCTGTTGGGGATGAAAAATTTTCTTTCTTTTCTTTTTGTTGCCCCCCGGTGATATAGGGAACTTGACTTCGTATGATGGGCTCTTGTGTAACCCTTGTTCTCCGTTGGGGAATGAAGCGGAGATCCTTATATGAGTGTGCTTGATGACTCATGTGGTAATGCAGCTGAGTCACGAAGTAGTCTTTTTCATTTTGCCTTTGGAGTAGGCAAGGATCCTCTTGGGGATGGTCGAGCCTTTCTGCCGGCCTTTCTTCTTTGTTGATGTCTTTTCTGGGTGGAAGGATGCTGATTGCAGCTCCAAGTGATTTATGTTTGACGACTCATGTGGTGGTGTTAAGTTAGGGAGTATTTTTCTGCCTTTGAATAGGCAAGGATCCTCTTGAGGATGATCGAGCCTTTTCCATTGGCTTTTCTTCTCCTTCTTTTATTGGTGGTTGGAACTAATTTCCTTGAAGTTCCTTATTTTGCTGAAGATAATTTTGATTTTGCCTTTTTCTATCGCGACTTAATTTTATCGTGAATTTTTTGAGATCCGGCTTTTTAGTATATCATGTGTTCCTTTTATTTTATAGTTTTTGTACACATGGGCTTTTGAAATATGAAACAGAAATAACTACTTTTATTTATTACTGCTTTTTGTTTGGTACATTCAAGCATTTTTCGAAATACTAAAAGTTAAAAAAAAAAAGACTACTCCTAGTCATCCGCCTCTGGACTGGAGTGGGCGGATGGTACTGGCGAAGGGAAGCGGCGGAGTAGGCGGCGCTGGAACCTCGCCTGGGTTTGGACCAAGCTCTCTATCTGGCGGTCCATCCTGTCTTGCCTAATAGTCAGCTGACTAAACTGCTGGCGTATGAACTGGAACTCTCCTTCCATGTATGCATGCTCCTCGTCCAGGCGTCGGTATAGGCCGGGGAAGTCTGGATCACATGACTGCTGCTGGGATTCGGAGGTAGTAGGGATGTCTTGCGGCATATCGAAGTCGCGCATATCCCAAGAAATCGAGATGATAGGGTTCAAGATGAACCCTGTTCCTTGCCTGCTGAGGACATTCATGTGCGTCAGCACTCCTCCGTTGATCGGCTCTGGTTGGAGTTCAGCTGGGAGATCTTCTCCATCAGTGCATCCCCAATACTCAGCCAAAGGGGTAAGGAGGGGAGCCACCATGATAGCTCCTGTTGGTCCCCGAGTACCGCATTCCTTTATGGCCTTCAGAAAGCGTATCCCGGGTTGCACTTATTCCCTTGGTGCATACGGTAGATGATGAAAAGGTCGGCCAGCGTTACCTTCCCCCGGCTCTCCTTCCGCTGTGTAGGGTCCCGGCGAGCGCTTGTGGCATATGCGGAGCGGAGGAGAAAAGGATGCCCCCTTCAAGTGTGTTGGCAGGTTGTGAGCTCCAAGTGGTCTCTTTCCACATGCTAGTGGTGGTGAGAACAGCTAGCTTTTTCCATATATGCGGACCAATATTCCGGTGTTCTTGTATCCGCTCGTTGGTAGAAACCCATGATGACATTAAAGTCATCCAGAACAGCTGGTCCGGTAGGCTCCATCCATCCAGGAGGAGACAGCCTGAGTTGGTGGCACTCGGGAGTTGCGGATGGCATTTCCATCATGTTGACGAAGCAAGAAATTCCATTGTGGCAGTGCGGTGGATCCGAGTAGGTGGCTCACGGAGCGAGAAAGTCCCATCCTATGTTGTGGATGAACTTTCTCGACATCTTGCTCCCAGTCGAATGTAGCTAGGATTTCAAAATCCAGTCGCAGAGATAGGATACCAGTGCAAATTGTTGGATATTTGCCAGTCGTTGTTGATGTGCTTCTGCTAGCAACATGCTGGTGACAGGAGTTCTTCTACCAGCGGTCCTGGTGTGCTTTCTCCTGGATGATGCTTCTCCACGTTCCATTGTGAGCTTTACTCTCTTAGGGATGCTAAAAATGTATAGAGAAGGAGGAAAAGCAAGATAGGAAGCTTGGATTGAGGTACTGGAGCCAAAACCTGCGCCCCACCTATATAGGCCGCGCAGGGGAGTTTGGGACGGCCGTCTCAACTAAAAAAAAATGCACACTGGCCAACCCCCACTTGAGACGTGCGTCCCAACTGAAATTTGGCACTTGGGACGGCCGTCTAGACTTTGGGACGGCCGTCTCAAGCTTCTTATGTTGGTTTTTGATTTTTTTTGAGTTAATTTTCGTGTTTTTTGATGAAATTGAAGATAGGATTCCCTTCATTTATGCTTTAATGCATGTAATGTTTCATGATATGCATCCTATGATCTATTTCAGTTAATATTTCAAAAGTTTTAACTGATGTGCTTTGACTTCGGGCGCATTATTGGTGCTGTGACTTTATGTCATCTTACTTCTTGGTCAACAAGCTAAGCTGTATAAGTATGCCGATATGGACCTTTTTTTGATATGGCCGAAGAGCTATCTTTCGTTCGTAGGGCAATTGCCATATCGATGCCCTCCTTCCTTTCCTTCGGGATTTCGTCCTTCCTATTGATCACTATGTTTCCACATTCCCCATTATTACTTGAATGCTTTATAGTGAAATGGTCAAGAGAAGAGAAAGAAAAGGATTTACAACAAAGGCTTGTGTTTTAGAGGGATATTTTTTATAATAGAGGTTTTTGTAAGAATGGTTAGCCAAGGTTGGTCTGTGTTTAGGATAGTTTAGATAAACATTTCATTCTTATGATGTGGTGTCATTGTTTACTGATTTATGGCGCCTTTTTGCGATCGATTAACTTCCCTAGGCCGCCCTTTTAGGTTTTCAGTTTAGGATGTTGTGCTTATGTCCTAACTTTTGTCTAGGTTTCCCTTTTTTGTATTTATTTTAAGGAATACCTAGCGGACTTTTAATAAACCTAACTTTTGCCCAGGCTACCCTTTATTATTGTTCGGGTCTCCTGCCGGGTTTACCCTAACTTTTGTGCAGACCCCCTTTGTGGGTTTCCTCGCGGTATTTTGCCCTTTTATTTTCTTGTCTCGGCCTTTGACCTTGACGGGCTTTTCTTTTATATGCATATATATATATATATATATATATATATATATATATATATTTGTTTTTTTGCACAACATTGTCGAAACTTGATTTTGTCAAGATAGATTTCATTTGTGTTTCTAGTTAGTCAATCATTTTTACTTTACTTTGCGGCGCTTTAATTGTTCGGACGCATTTGGAACAAAACGTTTTATCTAAACCTTGTTTATTAAAATGGGGTATAGATACATTTAGTAAGAAAAGAAGTAGATAGTAAGTGTCGCCGCCTCCCCGAAAACGGGGGAGCGGTCGGAGCGACGCGATGGTTTTTTCGACCCTTTTTTTATTTTCGCATTTTTTATTGGTGGTTACAACGCCTTTAGGCTGTCCGATAACCGGGCTAACCTAGGGGCGATGTTTTCGAAAGTATCCCTGGGTTGTCCGATAACCGGGCTAACCCAGGGACTTATTTATTTTAGGTTCTATGGAGTCGCCACCGATGTTTTTACCGAAAACATCGGAAAAGGGGTTTTAAAAGGCGTTGGTTTTCGAAAACCAACTTTGGTCATTAGAACCAGAGTTGGGTAAGGGAGTTGGTTACGTGAAAAGGGAGTATTAGTCCCTTTACGACGCCCCTTTCGGGTTCCCTATGACAGGCCGGCTTATTTTATTGATAAACTAGAAAAATACACTTTCGCCCTTTTTATTCTGCGGAATTTAAAAGTATGACTACATGGCCCTAATATCTATTGCATAATTTAAGATAAAAACGGTAAAGGTGAAGGGAGAGAATTTGAACCTTCGAAGCACGCTTTTTATATTAATTCTCTAAAAAATAGGGTGCTTTATGGCAGCCCTTCACTCTACAAGACGTCGGAAAACCTCTCGAACGCCGAAAATCACTCTTGAAAGCACTCAGAAGCTCCGGAAATGCGTCGGAGGGATTCTAGAGAGAAGTTTTTAGAGAGAAGGGAGAGCTATGCAGCTGTGGTGTGTGGAAATGAGGGGGAGAGAGCCCCTATTTATAGGTTTTCGCGCTGTTAGGTGGCGAGACCGCCGGTCTCGTCTGACAGGGTCGAGACCGCCGTCTCGTCCAACGAGACTGCCGTCTCGACCTGTCAAAATGGCGAGAACGCCGTCTGGGTGAACGAGACCGCCGTCTCGTCCTTCACAGGTGGCGAGACCGCCGTCTCGTTAAGCGAGACGGCGGTCTCACCTCCTACGTGAAGCGAGACGGCGGTCTGGGGTGTCCAGAAGGCGGTCTCGTCCCTTCAAAGCGAGAAAACTTATTTTTTGGTACAGAAACTCCCTCCTATCCTAGTATGGGGCCTAATAATCTCTCCTAATGGCTTGTTAGGCTTGTCCATCTTCAAATAGAAGGTCTTCTCGGTCTTTATTTGGAGGCCGGGCAAGATTTGGGGTCTACAGATGCCCCCTTTATTCGTCCGGTCGACCGCTGGCCTTCGTGTCGGGATGATCGACCGGGGGTAAAGGAGTTGACCCTCTTGCCGGCTGCCCTTCGGACGTCCCGTCTTGCGGCGGTTGATCTTCTGGGGAAAACTTTGGTGTTCGTGCACTTCCGAGATACTACTTCTGACGTAGCCGATCCCTTCGGTGAAAACGTGGTAAGACCTCAGGAACTCCTTCTGACGGAGCCGATCCTTCGGTTGATGGGTATGAACCCCCATCAGGGTGGTAGTTGCAGTCCGTTGTGTGGGACCGGTGGTGGTGGCGGCTACTCGCTCGGGTAGCTCATGCACCGATGTGAAACCTTAGGATGCTCCTTCGACGGTAGCCGATCCTTCGGTTGATGGGTATGAATCCCCCATCGGCGCGGTACGGTCCATTGTGCGGGACTCGGATGGGTATGAACCCCCCATTAGGGTGGTACAGTCCATTGTGCGGGACTGGATGGGTATGAACCTCCCATCAGGGTGGTAGTGCGACTTACTGATCCGGCTCGAGCGCAGATCAGGCACAGGTCTCTGGAGAGTGCTTCTTGTGTTGAGTTGACTGTTTTTCGGATTTCTTGAATAATCATCCGGGTCACGTCGGGGATTTTGTTGGTGTTCATCCTGCCTTTGTTGATTGCCGGGGATCCTTTTGTTTTTGTTCTTTTGGTAGTGATCATTCGTTCCTGGCTGGTTGGTCTGGATGGATTTTGGTTTTGTTCGACTCTTGTCCGGTAGTCGAAACTTTGTTGGTTGGTGAGATGGCTTAATCCTGCCTTTTTCTCGCGGTTTTATTTCTTTTTTCTCGCAACTTCAGGATTTTGGCTTTTTCCCGAGCGTACTTCTTTTTATTCTTAGTTTTTCCTTTTTTGTTGCACTCGACCTCCGGAAAGGATGGCGAAAAGATGTACGAAATAAAATTTTCATTCATGAGGAAATTTTATTACATCCCTATTTTATATATATTTTTGGAGCTACTATCCCTAGGGGCTATCTTCCGGGCCCGATCCCTGGGGAGGGTAATGCCGGTACATATGATATCCGAAGTCCTCCCGCTCTTGGACTTCATCCCGGTACCTTTGCTGAAAAGTCGCCCAATCCCGGCACATGCTTTGTTGGTGCCGGTACATTTCCCCAGCCGGGTGTCAAAGGCCTCCTGCCTTTGGGACAATTGCTCCACCTGTTTGGGATAGCCGCTCATGCCTCCGGGACACCTGTTCTTGCCTCACAGCTCATACCGTTGAGCCGTTGGCATAGGTCGTTCATGTGGAGGTGCATGCCGCCGAAGTCGTCTCGTATACCGGGCGGCTCGCTGCCGTCGTTGCCGCCGGACGTCAGGAGATGTAGGCATTTCTCGCATCACATCCCGGAGTTCCAATGCGAAATCCAGTGGTGGGGTGGAGAGCCACTGGTTCCCTCTGCGGATCAAGCATTCCCATGCCGACCAAGATCGACCCGCCGATGGATTCGGTCGCAGATCGTGGGCCGCCTCTTCCCGCCAGTGGCACCCAAACCTTTCGCTAAGGGGGTGATGAGGGGAGCAACGAGGACGGCCCCCGCAGACTGTTCCCGAAGTCCTTGAGGGCTCTCAGAAGAAGTACCCGGGTTGCAGCGCCGCCTTTGGCTCATGCAGTATAGTATGAAGAGGTCGGGAGGGATATTTTGCCCCGACTCTCTTTCCTCCCGTGTATAGTTCCAGCACAGCAACTTGTGGCGGATGCGAGTGCCGGGGGAAGCGCAGATCCCCTCATCGGCCGTGGGCAGCGTGGTGGCTCCCGTGAGCTCACGCCACATCTCTAGCAGCTAGCAAGGTGGGTGGGCCGTGAGCAGCATGGCGTCACGGTACTCCCGGGTCATGGCCTCCTCGGCCGACGAACCCGATGGCCACGTTGAATTCTCTCGAGGGTGGAAGTCCGGTACCGCCCACCCATAAAATATGTCACCATCTTGGTGGGCTGTAGGCCCGGACCGTGGAGGGGCTCTCTGAGTAGGAGACGGAGGCTAAGAATTCCAAAGACCGCCCGAGGGTACACATGTGTAGGTGGTGGTTGCAGCAGGAATCCCCACCCAATGCCGTCTAGATGGGCCCTGACGTCGTCCTCCCATCCGAACTCGACCAGGATGTTAAAATCCAGCTTGAGCATAGGGTGCCATTGGTAGGTCCGTATGTTCTCAAGACGGGCCCGGTGTTGTGGCGCTAGCCGGGAAGGGTCCCGGGGTGGCGTGTCTGCGAACTACTAGCACCAGCAGTTGCTCCTTCTCTTTCCGGAAGCGCTTCTACCAAACATCTTGACTAGAGGAGACTTGGGAGTGCAGGAGTTGAGGGAGAGGAGGTTCTGGAGGCAAAGGGAGTTGTGAGGAAGCCCAAAGCCGCGCCCCCTATATATAGGGAAAATTTCCAAATCGAGACCGCCGTCTCGGGTGGACGAGACGGCGGTCTCGCTTCTCTTCCAGGTCGAGACGGCGGTCTCGGTGCACCGAGACGGCGATCTCGATTTTGCCGGCGACGAGACGACGGTCTCGGTTGGTCCGGACGGCGGTCTCGTCCCTGTCGGTAACCGAGACGCCGGTCTGGATGTCCCGGACGGCGGTCTCGTTTAGCGAAGAAAATTTTTTATTTTATATATTTTTTTTCGAAAGAAGTAATAGGACTCGGTCCGAAAAACATTTTATGCATGCAATGTTTTTATGTTTTGATGTCCTATAATGCCTATTTTGATTAAGTTTTCGAAGGATTTAACCAACGTGTCTTGTTGCGCCGAAAGCCTTCGCTACGTTTTACTCTTGGTCGTACCATGCCAGATTTTTTTGTGACCGAAGGGTAGTTTCTTTCTTCTTTTCCCCCTTTTTTTGTGTGAATCACTTTTGTCATGTAGTGTCCCTTTTTCCTTGCTTTAGGGATTTCAATCCTCTTGTTGACTATACGCCTCCATATTCCCAAATTAATTATTAGAATATTGTCGTGAGGGTCAAGAGAAAAGAAATAAAGGAGGTAAAAATCAATGGTTTGTGTTTTAGAGGGTTGATTTTTTTGGTAAAAGGATTTGTAAGAATGGTCGGCTAGGGTTAAGCCTAGGTGTTTAAGCTTTGTCTAAGCAAACATTTTCCTCTTTCTTCTTTTTGTATTTGCGCTCTCGTGGTTTTATTTTCATTGCTTTTTTAGATAGCTAGCCGATTTCCCTAGATCGCCCTTTGGGTTTTCGAACTAGGATACTGTGTGTTGGCCCTATCTTTTGTCTAGGTTCTCTCTCTTGTAAAATTTTGGAGGAATCCTAGTGGACCTTTATTTGTAACCCTAACTTTTGCCTAGGTTACCCTTTATTGTTGTTCTGGTGTCCTACCTGGTCGACCCTATCTTTTGTGTAGCCCCCTTAGTGGGTTTCCTACCTGGTAATTTGCCCTTTTCTTTGGCCTTTGGCTTCTCCGGGCTTTTTCTTTGTTTTTTTTTTTTTTTCACAGTATTGGCGAAGCGTGACTTCCTTCATGGCTTAGGTGAAGTCCTTGTTTTTATGTGCTTCTAATCAGCCTAACTTGATGATGATGGCAATGATGAAGGTTTGATTATTTGGAAGCGCTTCTTATTCTTCTTTTCTTTTTATGTTTACTTAGACAAGGGTTATTTATGTGGTCCAGTCGAAGTAGAAAGAAGAGAAGCAGATAGAAAGAATCATTCTTTATTAATTAATAAGGGAATATGTGCTCCGAAATGCCCTGGGTCTGGCTCGCCCTGGGATAATCTCTAACAATCATGGGGTTTACATCCCTTAAACAAAGAAAAAGATTTCCTAATGACTAGAGTGGCTCTTGATGCTTGCACCCCTCCACTTCGGAAAATCCGCTTGAGTGTGCGGAGGGGGACTTCCCTTTGCTTTTCCCGCTTGGCCCTTGAAAGGGTTATATCCTAGGCCATACTTGTGGGGATTGTCTTTGAATTCCGGGGTTCCCTCATTCCTTGGGAATCTCGCCCCCAGCCCTCGACCAGGATGGTAACCATGCTTCAACATCATGCGGCTACCTTTGTATTTCCGGGAAGTCGCTCTATACCGGCAATTTCAAGCGCTTGAAAAGATGTTTCAAGAGCCTCTTCAGCCGCATCCACATAAGGTTGGGTGGACGGTCCACCGATCGAGATATCGTCTTCTGCTTGAACCGTGACCAGCTTTGTCATCCACTACGAATTTGACTTTTTGGTGGAGCGTTGAAGGTATTGCCTTAGCGTCGTGAATCCAAGGCCTCGCCGAGGAGACAACTCGTATGTCGGAGTAATGTCCATTACGTGGAAATCTACGTCGAAGATAGTGGGTCCCACTTGAATTGGCAATTTGATCTCTCCCACTACTTCTCGTTTTGACCCGTCGAAGGCTCGAACGATGGTGCCGCTTGGGCACAGACGGTTCCTTGGATAGTCAACTTATCCAAGTGTGCACTTGGGCATCACGTTCGGGGACGACCCATTATCCACAAGAACTTTGGCAATGAGGTATTCCTTGCACTTGACCGAGATGTGCAAGGGCTTGTTGTGCTTTGACCCTTCGAGAGGGAGTTCTTCCTCCGTGAAGGCGAGATGATCGCTTGTCGTAATGTGACCGACGATCCTCTCGACCTTTTCTTGGGATATTGTATGGGGTACATGCGCCTCGCTCAAGACCTTCAGCAGGGCATTCCGGTGCGGTTCCGAGCTCATTATTAAAGATAGCAATGTGATCTTTGCGGGCGTTCGGTTGAGCTGGTCTATAATGGAATACTCACTTTGTCTTATAAATTGGAGTAGTTCCTCTCGTCTCCTCCTTGGATTCTTTATTTTCTTTTTCTTCTTCGGTCTTTTTATTTTTTCCTTTATTTTGAAGGACATTTTCTTGTGTGTCCTTGGGGGAGTAGATTCTTCCACTTCTAGTTGTGCCCCCAATGCCGGCTATGTTTGTTATTTCTTCTTTTATTGGTGAAGATTCCCCATATCTCCACGCGTACAACTTTGTTTGACTCGTAGGGGAAAGGACGTGGCATAAATAGTCGCACCGGCGTCCTTGCCCCCTCTTCTTTATTCTTGAGGACCAACTGCCGAGGTTTATTTCCTCTTGCGGTGATTCGACCGTTGGAGTGAGCTTTATTAGGAGTGGCTTTCTCTCCATTCTTTTGAGTTGGAAGACGTGTTAGTTAGTCCTTCCTTTTTTATTATCTTATTTATTAAGTGTGAAGGAGGGGAAATTAAATTGCAAATGCATGTTCATGTATGCAAGTAGACAACTGTTGAATAAAGAAAAAGATTTCATTAATTCATAGGAAGGTGGACATTCTCCTATTCCATACTACGAAGCGTCTTTTGGCAAAAACTGAAAAGCCTAAAGAAACCCACAGAGCGGTCTTGTTTTCTTTGTAATTCTCTCTCGGCTTCCCGACATGGTGAGCGAGCGCTTCGCTTTGGTTGTGGATCGCTTGGCTCATTTCTTCGCTGTATTGTTGAGTCTCTTTGATCTTTGCCTCTTGATGTATGACCAAGGCTTGTAGCTCCTCAAGCTTTGCAACGGCTTGGTCATTCTCTTGAAGTACTTGGTCATACTGAGCTAACCCGCTTTTCTCCTTAAGGCGTAGCTCATAGAGGCCTCTCGCTCGCTTTCTATTGTTCTCTCGCTCTTGGCGGAGATCTATCCGAGCCTCGGAGGAGCCCTTCCGACAACTCCTTGATCTTTTGAGCCTCGCCGAGCCGATTCCGCCTCAAGGTGTGCCGATATGACCGGTTATCTCCTGCAGCTTGGCTATTCGAGCTGGTGCTCGGCGCTTTGGATGCTCTGGATAGCCCGTTCATTAGCGTCGCACATTGGTCCTTGAGGCGTTCTATTTCATGATCCTTTTTCTTGCCCTCGCCTTTGTAGACCATCAATCGTGAGGATAGAGGCTTGTTCTTTTTCCTCAAGGGCCCGTATCCGGGCTCCCATTATTTCTACCCTCCGGGTCAAGGCATTGACTTGTGCCTGCAGCTCTTCGTTGTTGGCGATTGGCGCGGTGTGGTGGATGGTCGAGCCATCTCTCTTTTTCTCCTCCATGCCTCATAGTCACCGGTGACAGCCACCCGAGCTTTTCCTAGCTCTCTGTCTCCCATGTAGACTAGCTTCTCCCATGCCTTCCTCACTGGTCGGTGAGTTGGCGATTGTGCACGGGTCTCCAAAGAAGCACAGCCCTCCGAGTTCCCCTCGGAGATAGTAGTTTGAGTCCTCATGAGTTGCCTCATAGCTACTCTAGGTGAGTAGGCTATGCAACCCCCGAGTCCTATCAAGGGTACATTCGGGTAGCTCCCACATCCGATGAGAATCGGGCCGGCTCTGAACCAAGGGCGGACTCAAGATATGTCGTTGGCGTCCTTTTGTTCTAACTCATCCCTCCATTCTATAGTCGAGCGTCGTTGGAGGGGGATTTTGGAGAAGCTTCTCAAGGGGTCTGGGAATATCCCCATGTGACTCGGAGGCGTAAAGGTGCGTGATGCTCCATACATAAAGTAACGAAGAGCAACGAGCGGAGTGTTCTCCCTTGCTTCGATGGCGTAAATCCACCGATAGCAAGGTGTCGGCAAGAATAGCGAGCGGGGGACTCTTCGAGTTCACGTCCCAAGCGAAGAAAGCGTCCATGACGCGCTTGATTGATCGTGTCGAGGTGGAAGGGGAACAGGATCGTTCCGAAGATTAATAACGCCGTGGTTTTGTTGAAGGCAACCCACTCGCCCTCTCGACCAGGTAGGACAGGTGGTCTTCTAACATTGATACTCTCCATCCCCGGGTGTTCCCTCTTCCTATCGTGGTACTTTGTTGGTACGGTAGATGGATAAGGGCAGCTGACCGGTGCTGCAGGAGTATACGCCTCATGACGGATATGGACCCCGGTCGACTTGGGCCATTTCAACATTGTTTCATACTCCTCTAAAGTGGGCACCATGTTGAACTGCAGAAATTCAAAGCACCGCAGACCGGAGTTCCTAAAGTGAATTAGTACCCTGAGGAAGACTTGATCGACACTGATCTTTAGGAGGTCCAGAATTCGTCCATAGGACTTTTCAAAATCAGCGCGGACCTCCGGTGGCATCGTTGCACTAAGCCGTTCTAGCTTCTCAGTATGGCTTCGGAGAATATCCACCTTCCCCACTTGTCTACTTGTCCCCTCCATTTTCTAAAACCAAAATGTATGATTTGATGAAGATGATGTTATTGAATGTGAGTGTTTATTTTACTATTTATCATGTTTTTCTACATGATGTATGGTATTTGCGTATTTTTTTGAAAGAATAAACTATCTATATGGATGTTTTATGAGTATAATATTTTTGGACCAGGTCTTTTTCGTGAATTTTGAAAAAATGGATTTTTATTTTTTATAGCCTTTTATCTCTTCTGTCGGAACTGCGTGGCTACTTAGCTTGCAAAGAACCTGAAACCAGGCTAGCTAAAAGGCAGACTGTCCGAGATAAAATATGGCTTTATGCGAAAGAATATTTATCGTCCCTTATCTCTTCTGTCGGAACTGCGTGGCTACTTAGCTTACAAAGAACCTGAAACCATGCTAGCTAAAAGGCAGACTGTCCGAGATAATGGTGTTTATTTGTTAAGTATATATTTTTTGTAATTTTGTTCTGTTGTTTGTTTATGCTATGCAACATACAAATGCGACAATCATATGCACACACAATTCGACCATCCCCGAACAGGCGAGATTTTCGTTTTTATTGCGAGGTAGGGTTTTCCTGCAGAAAGGTGCATTGGTTAGGGTAGGTTCTAACTGTTCTCACCAGGCTAAGGCCCCCAAGGTGCCCCCATTATAGGGTCCCCACTCTCCAGCCGTCCAACCATGCTCAGCACTAAGGCCAGAGTCGGTCTTGTTGCCAAAAGAGGAAGGTTATCACCTTGAGTGGTGGTTTCCGATCACACTCGTGGGCACAAGGCCCTAACTGCAGCGAACCGTACCTGCCACCCACTCCCTATGATTATCTCACTTGCCCCCGGGTATAGAGGGAACTGTAGTGTGCAAGGGATTGTGTGCAGTTTATATTTCAAGCAATTTGCGAGTATAAACAATCAACGATTTATTAAAGCCAAACAATAAACATGTTATAAATACAAGTTAAGGGCAAAAGTGTTATTTTCTTGGTTTATTTATTATTTAAGCTGACCCATCACTAAATGGGATTAACTCTCTAGGCTTCCCCAGTGGAGTCGCCATCTGTCACCGCCTCCCCGAAAACGGGGGTGCGGTCGGAGCGACGCGATGGTTTTTTCGACCCTTTTTTGATTTTCGCATTTTTTATTGGTGGTTACAACGCCTTTAAGCTGTCCGATAACCGGGATAACCTAGGGGCGAGGTTTTCGAAAGTATCCCTGGGTTGTCCGATAACCGGGCTAACCCAGGGACTTGTTTATTTTAGGTTCTATGGAGTCGCCACCGATGTTTTTACCTGAAACATCGGAAAAGGGGTTTTAAAAGGCGTTGGTTTTCGAAAACCAACTTTGGTCATTAGAACCGAGTTGGGTAAGGGAGTTGGTTACGTGCAAAGGGAGTATTAGTCCCTTTACGACGCCCCTTTCGGGTTCCCTATGACAGGCCGACTTATTTTATTGATAAACTAGAAAAATACACTTTCGCCCTTTTTATTCTGCGGAATTTAAAAGTATGACTACATGGCCCTAATATCTATTGCATAATTTAAGATAAAAACGGTAAAGGTGAAGGGAGAGAATTAGAACCTTCGAAGCACGCTTTTTATATTAATTCTCTAAAAAATAGGGTGCTTTATGGCAACCCTTCACTCTACAAGACGTCGGAAAACCTCTCGAACGCCGAAAATCACTCTTGAAAGCACTTGGAAGCTCCGGAAATGCGTCGGAGGGATTCTAGAGAGAAGTTTTTAGAGAGAAGGGAGAGTTATGCAACTGTGGTGTGTGGAAATGAGGGGGAGAGAGCCCCTATTTATAGGTTTTCGCGCTGTCAGGTGGCGAGATCGCCGGTCTCGTCTGACAGGGTCGAGACCGTCGTCTCGTCCAACGAGACCGCCGTCTCGACCTGTCAAAATGGCGAGAACGCCGTCTGGGTGAACGAGACCGCCGTCTCGTCCTTCGCAGGTGGCGAGACCGCCGTCTCGTTAATCGAGACGACAGTCTCACCTCCTACGTGAAGCGAGACGGCGGTCTGGGTTGTCCAGAAGGCGGTCTCGTCCCTTCAAAGCGAGAAAACTTATTTTTTGGTACATAAACTCCCTTCTATCCTAGTATGGGGCCTAATAGTCTCTCCTAATGGCTTGTTAGGCTTGTCCATCTTCAAATAGGAGGTCTTCTGGTCTTTATTTGGAGGTCGGACAAGATTTGGGGTCTACAATGTTGAGGAGATCAAAGTCAAGAAAGAAGCAAAAAGTGGAATCTTCCTCTGCTGCTAATCCTGGTGGTCATTTAGAAGCATGGTTTGATGGTGATATTGGAAAAATGAACAACTTCATTACCGCGTTCAGTCAAAAGCAGATTGTAATTCCAAAATTTATCAAATTTAAGTGGCTTGATGAAGAAGGATTTACGGGTTTGAGAAGAAATCTGAAAAGTCAAAAGCTGAGAACCTTCATGGAGTTCATAGGGAATATTCAACCTGATCTGGTTCGGGTCTTCTACTCAAATTTAACAGTGAATGGTTCAACAATCAGATCTCAAGTGAAGGGAGTGAATATGGAAATTACTCCTTCTGTGTGGGAACAAATTGCTGGTCTAAGAGATAGAGGTGTCAAAGTGTCCAGAGGGAATATTTCTAAAATACCTGACTTCAACAAGATACAGTTTTTTAGGTCTTGCCTTAAGGATCCAAATGATTCGGTAAGAATTTTAAATGCTGGAAAACTTTTACTTGAACATAGACTGCTTGCTTTCATTGTGGCATGGATGCTTACTCCAAGAGGGAGTAATCATGCTATACTTAATGAGGGAGATCTTGCCCTCATGTACTGCATCTCTAATAATATTAAGGTAAATTGGGTTTATGTGATTAAAGATCACATGTTGAAGGCAAAAAGGTTGGCGGATTACAAACTGCCATATGCCATGTTGATTAACAATTTCTTTAGATATTTTGAAGTTGATTTTACAGGGGAAAACATAGAAACTCCTAAGGCATCAAATGAGATTGATGAATCCACTTTGAGAAAAATGGGGTATATCAAAATTGATGATGAATGGATTTCTAAGGTTGATGCTGGAATGTCTGAGGATGAGGAAGACAATGATGAAGAAGATGAGCAAGGTCAAATTCCTTCCTCTCTAGCTGCTGCAGAGGTTCCCGAATCTACCAGTGGTCAAGCTTCATATGAAAATATGGAGATCATTCCCTACATGGAGCAGCCTGACCGTGGGACTCCTCTGTCTCAATTTGAAAGGACAATGCTTTCTCAAATGGCTACAATGCAGGAAAACCAAAGAAAGCACATGCAGATGACATATCAACATTTTCAGCAGACCAATAATCAGTTCACCAATCTTGGACACCAGATTGCTGACATTTACACCAAGCTGGAAGACATGCAGCTCAATCAAGGGAATTGGGATGATTGAGTTTAAACAAGGGTTCCCTTCTTTCATTTCTTTTCTTTATGCCTTATTTCGTTTGCTGGACTGTAATATTAACTGGTTGTAAACTAGAAATAATCTTTTTAACTTTGCTTTATATGATATAGGTTTTAAGTTGAATTAAGAAAGCCTAGATAGAATCAAACATAATTCTCTAACAATTTTAGATGATACAAAATAGAATCAATTGATTAAATCAATTAAAAGGAATACTTACATAGGTAATTCACATTAAAATAATCGGTTAATTTGCGTATTGATCGATTGAAACCTGTATGTCATGTGTTTGAATCAACTAAAACTAGTTTATATCAGCTAGATAAGACACTATCCTGATTTAGATGGTTCTATTGGTTAAAACTTACTCATCTTAGCTGGTATCAGAGCTTTCTAATGATCGGTTTTACAAATTAGACATTTTAGATGCATCAAACATTTCTTAGTTTTCAAAACTGGTTGTTTTAATCGATATAAACAAGCTTTAAATCGATTAAAAGCACTTATACAACATTTTTCAAATCATTTTAATCGATTAAATGTCGATTTAATCGATTAAATCAACTTATGTTCCAAACTTTTAAATTTTATCACTATTTTAATCGATTAAAACATAATTTCAATCGATTAAAACCATTAACAAGAACTTTTTAATCGATTTCGTCCTGTTTTTAATCGATTTTTACTCTGGGAAGAAAAATTAAAGGCTTTAGTTAATGGCTGTTCTTGTAACATGCTACTAAAGCATGATTCCCTTATCTTTACACATGTTAATTGTATTCATTACAAACGTGTTAATGAAGATAAGTTTGAATCAACTTTGATTAGTCTTCACATGAGTAAGGTATCGTATCCATATTTTTACTGTTTTCGAAATCTAATACCTATACATACCATGCATAATGTTGTTCCTCTGTTCCCTATTTTTGATGAAGTCAAAAGGGGGAGAAATAATTGCTTTACTTCTGATTAATTTAGGGGGAGAAATAATTCTTTAGGAGAGCAGCAATTTAGGGGGAGAAATGAATAATTTTTTTTTAACTAATCTATTTTATCAAGTGACTTCTTCTGCAGAGTTATTTTTCAAAGTGATGTTTGTCTTCATCAAATAGGGGGAGACTGAAAGTAATGAAGATCTTATTGAATTACTTTGGCAAAGATCTTGTTGATTTGATGAAGTCAAGAATGAAGTTAAAGGCTACTTTGTGGCAGTCAAAGGTCACTTGGATAAAAGAGTAGAAGGATTAGTGTGTCTACAGCTCCGCTTAGGTATAATCATTTTTATCTTTTTGCTGCATGAGGTTTCTTCATTTAAAAGATTTTGCAAATGCCTCTAAAAAATGTTTTAACGGTTAAAAACAAAGCATTTTGACAAAAGCTTTCTTAATCAACTATTTTAACTAATAGAATATAAGCTTTATCAACTAAAATGTTCTTCACACTTTTATAACATAATTTTAACTAATATAACTTCGAAATAACCGATTGTTTTCATTAAAGGAAGTTTTGAAAACCTTCAGTCAGTATTTTAACTGATACAGTTTCGAAATAACCGATTAAAATCACTTAAAATGTTCAGAGAAGTGTTCTGGCAGTATTTTAATCGATACAACTTCGAAATAATCAATTAAAACCACTTGGAGTACTATTTGACCGATCAGAATTGAGTTATGACCGATCAGAACCAGATATGATCGATCAGAATTGGGTTATGACCGATCAGAATTATTTAATCGATTAAAGTACGTTTTAATCGATTAAATCAACTTAAGAAAATTTGAACAAGCATTTTAATCGATTAAAATGGATTTTTATCAGTTAAAATCACTTGAAAAAGTTTATAAGAATATCTTGTAGTATTTTAATCGATTAAAAGACGAAACAATCGATTAAAACAAATTAGAAGATTTTTTACAAAGAGTTTTAATTGATATAAACGTTGTCGTATCAGTTAAAACAAATCTGGAAATTAATCAAGAACGTTTTAATGGATTAAAAGAAGTTTTAACAGATTAAAACAAGACTTTTAACAGATTAAAAGATTATTTTAACAGATTAATTAAACCAGCAGTTTTGAAAATCTTCTATAAAAACAGAGTTGCTTGAACTTTTTTAACATATATCTGATACACATCTTTTAGCAATCAATCAAGCAATCGAAAGTGATACTTTCAAGAGAGATTTGCGCTAACTTTTGTGAAGTTCATAAGAATTCTTTCTTGAGGCAAAATTGCATTCTTTGGGAGAAGAAACAACATATTGCAGAACTGCATAAAACTGGTTTGAGCGTTCTTAGTTTCTTCTGTTTGTTTCTTTACTTTCTTTTACTATATTGTGGGTGCCTGGAATTGTGGGCACTAGTTTCTGTAGCTGGAATTTGGCTGCAGGGTAGGTCAAGAACTGGAATTTGGTTCTTGGTGAAAGGTTAGGTGCAGGAACTGGAATTGTGGTTCTTGTGGTAGATTGAGTGTGAGGTTAAGGTTGTAATCTGTAAAACATTCAATCTAGTGGAATCCATCTGGAATTTGGCTGGAGACTGGACGTAGCCCTGGGATTGGGTGAACCAGTATAAACCTTGGTGATATCTTTCTAAACCTTTCTCTTCTTTAATTCTGTCATTGCATTTATTTTTGATTGCTTGTTGTGTGATTCAAGAACTAATCTGAGAAATAGATAATCTGTAAATTTGCGAAAATCTTTTAAAGATCAATTCAACCCCCCTCTTGATCTCAGCCTCTTTTTCTAACAACATGGAGGAATGCAAAAGGGTATAGGAAATCATAAAAGACCTTGTCAAAGCAAGCACCTTGGACCAATTCATCCAACATTATAAACATGACAAATGGTATAGATCAGACATAGGTATCAAAGTAGAGAATGAGAACACTATGGAGATCTAGACCGTGAGAGAGTACCATCAAAGAGAAGAGCAACCCAATGTTAACCAACCACGGGTTGATCAATCTAAAGGGCAAGTTAGAGGTACTATTAATTGATGACTCATATTTTGTACACACTTTAATAGCCTTATTGCATTTCTTAAGTATTTTCTTTTTCTTTATTTATTACATTTAGGATGTATTTTTATTTTTAGTAATAAAAAGGAGTTTTTGTAAATAGGTACTATTTTCTATATTTTTTCTATTGTATTTTTGTATTTTTCAGCATTGACTTTTGCTTATTGTTTTGTTCATATATTTTTCTATAGATATCCATTTTAGTTGATTCTTTTTGTGTTGGATTCCTTACATATAGGGCTTAAATTTGGATATATGGAACATACTTTTTGGCTTCTAGACCTATTTTTAATAAATAGTAGAAGTTTAGATTTTTTTTCGTATTGTATTGTATGAACCCAATTTTGAATCAGCGCTGACTCATTAGTTTTTTTTCCTCCTTAGATACGGGGACTTTAAAGAGTTGAATTCATATTTCCTTTCAATAGATACTTGAGCACATTACATTTGCTACACTTTCTAGTTGAAGAAGTTTTCTGTTTTCTCAATTTCTTGTTTTCAAATCAATTCTTTTCCGCGTTGTTTTCGGTAATTCTTGTATTGATTTAGCTTTTACAATTTCAATTGAATTTAGTTTTCAATTCCAATTTCACTCTACTCTTTTCGTTTGCGCAATTCTACTATCTGTTTACATTTTTTTATTTTACTTTCAATTTCAAGTTCAATTCTATTTCTTGGTTTCAATTTTACTTTCAATCTCTATTTTGTGTTGCCGATTGTTTTCAATTTCATAGAGTCGATTTTGCTTTTATATTTCCAATTCAATTTCTATTAGTTATTTTTGCTGCAAATTCAATTTCGAGTCTTATTTCTGATTTTGACTTTCAATTACTATACTGCATTTCACTTTCCATTTTGATTTCCATTTCATTTTCGATTCTTTTTTCGATTTCTTGTTTTGATTAATATACTATTTTTTCAATTTCCAATTCGATTGACAAGTTGTTGTTCGGTTATAATATCCCATTCAATTTTCTATTCCAGTATTTTGTTTGATTTCAATTCTAGCCATTGGTTTCTGTTTTTATTTTTTTTTCTGCTTTGATTACTAATTACAGTTTCTGTGTCTTTCAATATCAAATTTTGATCGTTGTTTTCGGTTTTCCTATTTCAATTTCCAGTTTTGAATTCAAGTTCAATTTAGTTCTTTGTTTCATTATTTTAAAACAAAATCTCCCCCAAAAATTAACTTGTAATCAATGGTTTGGCAATGAAATGTTTGAGTTTGTGTTCTTGGATTTTGACTTATGACTTCGGTCATTCCTTACAATATATTAGAGGATTGAATTTTGTCCAAATTCATCGTGACATGAGCTAGTTCGACAAATGGCGCCTTTTCGGGGACATAAGCCATTATGTTCCATTGTTTCTTCTCTGTTTTCAGTTTAGATTTTCTTCATAGATGTTGAATTGATTTTATTTTTCATTTTACTTCGAACTGGTTCTGTAGTGAATGAAATTGATGCTTTATAGTCATTTTGATCCGTGAAACTAGTGTGTGGCTCTCTTAAATATTGCAGTAGAACTGCTATAATTTTATTTTTTTTTACAAATTGGAATATTCAGCGGTATGGTGACATTCTTTGTGCCGTTACTCAATTAGATTACAAGCTGCTAGTTTACTCGGTGGTGCATAATTTTTATTGTTCAGTGTTGTTAATGCTGGAATATTTGGTGCGTGTGATACTGAGATATTTTGAAGCAGGTGGTTGGCAGTATAGGTTCATTGGTGACTGAAATTGAAGCAGTGCAGTGCAATACTTTTAATAAAGTAGCTTGATATTAATTGGAGTGGTGAAACTAGCCACTCAATTGAATTGAAACAAGAACCAATTAAGTTGGTGGCTGAATTTAGTGCGGTGCCTTGTTGATTTTGATGCGGTGCCCAACTGATTGAATAAAGAATCTGAGGTGGTGCGATATAGAATTTTTAATTCTTGTAGTAACGTAAAGAGAAGAAAAACTTATCTAATTCATATATTGATAGAATACAAAAGGAAAAAACCCACTACAACAGAGGAAGAAAAGTAGGTTAAATATAAAAAGGAAAAAAGTTAATTATGCAGTTAGTCAAACCTGCATAAAACAATACTAACAAATGAAAAAGGTACACATGTAACTAATAGTCTCTCCTCAAGCTCGAGAGTGAATATTAAGAACACCTAGCTTGGAAGTATTGTTAAGAAAAGGTGAAGGATCGAGAGCTTTGGTGAAAACATCTGCAAGTTGATTTGTAGAGGAAATGGGAAGAAGATGGAAGAGGTTGACCTGCACACGATCTCTGATCACATGACAATCAATGTCAATGTGTTTGGTGCGTTCATAAAAGCTAGAATGAGTAGCAATGTGACGAGCAGTTTGGTTATCACAATAGATGACAACTTGATTGGGCTTGGAGATGTTGAAATCATGAAGCAAGTAATTGAGTCATTGAAGCTCGCAGCTGGTGATAGCAAGAGCCCTGTATTCTGCTTCTGTTGAGGAATGAGAAACAATGTGTTGTTTTTTTGATCGGCAAGAAATCAACGAATTACCCAAAAAGATACAGAATCCAGTGGTAGAGCGACGAGTTGTCAAACATGAAGCCCGATCTGAATCACTAAATCCTTTCAATTGAATGTTGGAATTGGAAGAGAAAAACAAACCTTGACCAGGATTAGCTTTCAAATAACGAAGTATACGATTGGCAGCAGCTTGATGGAACACAGTGGGCTTTTGATTAAACTGACTTAGAAAATTAACAGTGAAACTTATATCTGGTCGCGTATTTGTAAGATATAAAAGTCGTCCAATAAGGCGGTGATAAGCATTTGCATCACAAAGATCAACATTATCATCGAAAAACAATTTGGTGTCCTTGATAATGGGTGTAGAACATGGTCGAGCAGCTAGATGACCACTCTCAGCAAGGATATCAAGAGTGTATTTGCGTTGACAAATGTGAATGCCTTGTGTAGTACGAGCAACTTCTAAGCCAAGGAAATATTTCAGTTGTCCAAATCTTTAATCTGAAATTGTTGATTAAGAAATTGCTTGACGGTGTTGATTTCATCAATTGAATCACCTCCAAGAATTATATCATCTACATAAATGAGTAAAGTAGTGAAGGAGGAAGCATTTTTCTTTGTAAAAAGAGAATGATCAGATTGAGATTGTATAAAATCAATTGAAAGAAGAGAAGTAGATAATTTGACAAACTACTGCCTACTAGCCTGTTTTAATCCATAGAGGGATTTGGTTAAGCGGCAGACCTGATTTGCTTGAGGAGGTATCACGCCAGGGGGGGATCCATGTACACTTCCTTATTAAGATCTCCATGAAGGAAGGCATTATTGACATCTAGTTGAACAAGATGCCAATTCTTAACAACTGCAATAACAAGCATGAGTCTAACAGTGGTAATTTTAACAACAGGAGAAAAAGTGTCTAAGAAATCTACTCCTTCTAATTGAGTGAAACCCTTAGCCACTAGTCTAGCCTTATGTCTTTCAATAGAACCATCAACTTTATATTTGGTTTTATAAACCCATTTACAACCTATAGTTCTCTTTCCAGGGGGAAGATTAGTGAAATACCAAGTCTTATTTTCTTCTAAGGCTTTTATTTCTTTACACATAGCATCAATCCATTCAGGGTAACAAGCTGCTTGTTTATAAGTAGTAGGTTCAAAATTGTTAAAAATAGTAAGAATGTATTTCAAATGTTTTGAAGATATTTTTTTATAAGAGAGAACAAAAGATAGAGGATAAGAAATGATACTATTTTTAGATTTGTTGGTGTTGTCATCTCTTGAAGGATTGCAATAAGAATCTGAATTGTTGGAGCTATCAGTACTTAAGGAATTGCAATGGAAATCCTGCAGATAATATGGTGCCTTTCTCATTCTAGTAGATCTTCGAGGAGCAGGCTGGTTAGGTGTTCGATTAGAAATATCTTCTTCTGTCACTTGGAAGGAAATCTCTTGAGGATTTGAAAACGGATGCACATGATTAGACCTGACTTTCTTATGTATGAGATTGTTAGAATCAGAAAAGAATTGAAAATCAGTCAATGTGAAAAGATCAGTGTCATCAACAATATTAGTTTTAACATAGGGAAATTCATTTTCATAGAATATCACATTTCTGGATATAGAAATTTCTCTAGAATGTAAATCAAGAGTCACATAACCTTTGGTGCCAGGTTTATATCCAAGGAAAACACTTTTTCTGGATCTAGGATCCAACTTGGTACAATTGTTATGAATTGTAGATGTGAAGCAAAGACAACCAAACACTTTTAAATCATTAAGAATAAGAAGTTGATTATGCAGAATTTGGAATGGAGATTGGTTCCCTATGGTTTTACTTGGCAGCCTGTTGATTAGGTAGATAGCATGAACAACAACATAGGACCAAAACATTTTGGAAGATTGGCTTGAAATAACAAGCTACATGTGACATTCATTATGTGTTGATGCTTCCTCTCTACCCTTCCATTTTGTTGAGGTGTCTCTACACAAGAAGTTTGATGAATAATACCATTTTTATCATAGAATTCAGATAAGAAAACTCTTTCCCATTGTCAGTTCTGAAAATTTTAATATTACAACCAAATTGGTTTTTAACAAGGATAATAAAATTGTTCAATAGACTCCTAGTCTCATGTTTACTCTTCATAAGAAAAAGCCATGTGTGTCTAGAGAAATCATCAACAATAGTAAGAAAATATCTATGACCATGTATAGAAGAAATACCAATGGGACCCCATATATCTATATGAATCATTTCAAAAATTGTACTGGAAACATGAATACTGTTATTAAAGGGAAGTTTATGTTGCTTGGTCGAATGACATACATCACAAATATTTTCAGTGCTATTATGAATGTAAGGAAAATCTTTAATCATATTTTCAATTATCTTGCTAGAAGGATGTCCCAATCTGTTGTGCCAAAGATTGGAAGTGGAATGATTTCTGCTACGAGTATTAATACTAGTGTTGTCATCAGTAGGCACAATTGAACTATTATTACTGATGTTATTAATATGAGACCAAGAAAAAACAGTATCTTGTTTCTGTAAACAATACAAGCCATCTTTCAGATCAGCATGCCCAATCATCTTCAATGTAAGAACATCCTGAATCTAGCAATGGTTAGAAGAAAAAATCAATTTACAATTGGAATCAATAATCAGTTTTTGAGCAGAAATTATATTAAATTCAAAATTGGGAATATGAAGAACATTATAGAGTGTAAGGCTATTTGAAATACAAATCGTGCCAACATATTCAACAATGACATGATTACCATTAGGTAATTTAACATGCACAGGTCTGATTTTAGTAAAAGTTAAAAAATGATTTTTATTGTAAGCTACATGATCAGTAGCCCGAGTGTCTATAATCCAAGATGAGCGAGAGAATACCTTTGGAGTCTTGTTGATCACCATTATTATTTTTAAAGCTGATTGACCCTATGAGTAGTGTCTTGATTCTTTTCTTGCAGAAGTTTTAATAGTTGTTGAACTTGTTCACTCGTCAAGCTGACTATTCTGAACAATGTGCACTTGATTCTTCTTCTTTCAAAACATTGTCAGTCATAACAGTGTTGACAACAGAATCATTTTTGTTATTTTTAAACCATGGAGGGAATCCGTGTTTGGCATAACATTCATCAACAGTATGGTGCAATTTATTGCAAAAAGTACACTATTTACCATAGTTGGAATTCCTCCCACACCCACGTCCTTGGTTCTTCCAAGATCCACGTCCTTGAGTTTTCCAATTTCTTTGATTGTTAAAATTCGCAATAGGTCCTTGATTAGAAGCTGTCAAAAGAGTTTTGGCATCAACGTGACTCACTCCTGCCAATTGTCGTTCTTGTTGCAGAATTAACGAAAAAACACGATTGATTCCTGGGAGATGCTCCATTAAAAGAATTTGAGATTTTGCAGTGGTGAAGGCGTCATTTAATCCCTTCAGAAAACATATTACATGTTCGGATTCACGATAACGAGCAATGATTTTGAAGGCTTCACAAGAACATTGCAGGTACAACTAGGAATGGGATGCAAGGATTCCAACTCTTCCCACAAAATTTTGAAATCTGTATGGAATTCAGAAACGCTTCTTTCTCCTTGCTTAATGGAGTGCAATTCCTATAGCAGATCAAAAGTCCTAAAATGGTCTCCTTTTGAGAATCGTTCCTTGAGATCTTCCCAAAGATCTCTTGCATTATCAATGTATACAGTACTTTGAGCAATTTGATCACTTAAAGTTTGAGTTATCCAAGAGAGTACCATGACATTGCATCTCTCCCATGAGTCATGAAGAGGATCGTCTTCTTGTGGAATTTGATGGCTCCAGTGATGAATTTTAATTTGTTTTTTGAAAGAAGAGCTCTGCGCATACTCTTACTCCAAGAATGGTAATTCATACCATTCAATTGCTTTGAAACAAGAATCATTCCAGGATTCTCACCTGGATGCAAATAATATGGACTTGAAGGATTCAAAGATTCGTCAATCACAGTTTGTGTTTCTGCATTGCTGTTAGTAGTTGAAGAATTGACAGAAGCCATCAAGAAATTAAAAAAAAAAACAAAGAAAGATAGAAAAGAGAAACAGAGAGGATGCAGCGGAGGCAGAGCGAGTGTTAACCCGCTCTGATACCATAACGTAAAAACATGGATCCCATTGAGAATTTGGGAGAAAACAACAGAGAAGAAAAACTGATCTAATTCATATATTGATCGAATACAAAAGGAAAAAACCCACTACGACAGAGGAAGAAAAGTAGGTTAAATATAAAAAGGAAAAAAGTCAATTATGCAATTAGTCAAACCTTCATAAAACAATACTAACAAATGAAAAAGGTACACGTGTAACTAATATGTAGTTCAGTGTTAATCTGATGTGTTGGTCCAAGAGGTGCATTTGGTAGCTGTGCGGTTTTCCAGTTATTTGAATCGATGCAGCAGAATTATTGGAACATGAGCAGTCTTTTGGCACAATTGGAAGTAGTTGTTGGGAATTAATTGAGTTGACTTACATCCAGCTAGTTCTGTTTGATTTGAATAAACTAAATTGGAAGTGAAAAGTGTATTCGGTGCTAGTTATTTTGGTGCAGCGAATTAATTGAATCAAGAAGTTGCGTGACAATCTAGTGAGGAAATAATTGAGAATTTTCTATATAAATGAATTGGTTAGCCAGAGTTTAAAACATTGTGGTGTTGTTCTCCAAGTTATTTCTAATTGATACAATAACAGAAGTAACAATTCAATATTGAGTGTGTTTGCTAGTTGGTGTGGTTGATTTCAACATGTGAGAGCCAACTTATAAGAACTTCATTTGCATGCAAATTTAGGATTTTTAGGGTTAAAACTTTGTAGGAAATTTAAAAAATTAGTGACAAGATAGATTAGAAAGTGGTGAAAGTTTAAGGATTGGACAGTATTTTTGAAACGTTAATATCTCAAGTTATAAAACTTCGATACGTTAATATCTCAAGTTATAAAACTTCGATTGAGGTGATTAAAAAACAAGGTGAAATTTCTTGTTCTGAATTTCAATTTAGGTAAAAAAAAATACTCAATTTGGACAAAGAGAACGAAAGTTATGATCACGAAATAAATCTGGACAAAATTGAGATTTGTGGGTTCTGGTGAAGAAAGGACAAGAGGTGACTATGAAAGGTCGAAGGAAAGAATCACTCTTTCCAAGGGAGACCATTCACAAAGGATGTGAAAGTCCTTTGATATAGCCAAGAGTTCTTCAATCACTCAAGAACTTAGGAGAATCACTCTCACTAAGATAAAAGAGCTAAACTCTAACATTTTTGAATAAAACTCAACTTATATATAAGGTTTGCCATCAGAGTTACATAGATAAAATAAAGGAAAATAAATCCTAATAATGATATATTAATTTAAGAATTAAAAACTACTTAATGGAGGCAAATAAATGTTAATAATGATTCATTAACCTAGGAATTGAAAACTATTTAATGGAGGCAAAAAAATGCTAATTGTTGAATATAGAGGAAATACGGTTTGAGTTTAATCTCCCTTGTGTATAAACCACACATACGGTAATCTATTTATAAAAGAGAGAGGTAAAACTAAAAGAGTAACCAAAAGTAAACAAAATAAACATAAGATATTGTTTGATATTGTGGTTAACAATATCTAAACAATATCTAACACTCCCCCTTAAGCTGGAGCATACAAATCGTATGTGCCAAGCTTGTTACAAATATAATCAATTCTAGGCTCCCGTAAAGATTTAGTAAAAATATCTGCTAACTGATCACTTGAGTTAACAAACTTAGTCTTGATGTCTCCAGACATAATATTTTCTCGAATGAAATGACAGTCAATCTCAATGTGTTTGGTCCTCTCATGAAAGACAAGATTAGAACTAATATGTGAAAGTGATACTAGCAAAGATCTCAGTGATTTGATGAAGTCAAAGATAAAGTCAAAGGTCAACTCTGCAACAGTCAAACAAGTCACTCAGAAGAATGGAGCTGAAGACTTAGTGTGTCTTATCGGAAAGCTTAGGTAAAACCACTTTACCTTTTCCATTGCATGAAGCTCCTTCACTCAATTTGCAAAATGCCTCAAAAATAGTTTTAAACAAATCAAACAAAAGCATTTTGACAAAGAACTTTCTTAACAATGTTTTTAAGCGATATAGTTTTAAAAGAAACAATTAAAATCACTTAGAATGCGTAAAGAAGTGTTTTTACAGTATTTTAATCGATACAAACTTCTTTTAATCGATTAAAACCCTTTATGACCGATTAGAATTCGAATATGACAGGTCAGAATAAAATATAATCGATCAGACTTTAAAAATGAGCGATCAGATTTATTTTAATCGATTAAAACACGTTTCAATCGATTAAAACCACTTTGGAAGTCAGGATGATCGATCAGAATGAAATTATGACCGATCAGAGTTGGTTATGATCAATCAGAATTGAATTATGACCGATCAGACTTATTTCAATCGATTAAAACGAATTTCAATCGATTAAAATGACTTGAAAATTTTTGTACAGAGTTTCAATCGATTAAAACGTATTTCAACCGATTAAAACAACTTGGAAAAATTCTGTGCAGGTTTTTAATCGATTAAAACTTCTTTTTATCAGTTAAAACAACTTGAAAAGTTTTATAAGAAAGTTCTGCAGTATATCAATCGATTAAAACACGAAACAACCGATTGAATCAAACTTAGAAAAGTTTTGTAAAGTGTTTTAATTGATATAACCGTTGCAGTATCAACTAAAACAATTCTGTTAAAGAAACAAGAACGCATTAATGGGTTGAAAGGACTTTTAACAGATTATAACGGCTATTTCAACAGATTAAAACAATCTTTCAACAGATTAATTAATGCAGCTTTTTCTGAAAACTCTTTTAAAAACATATTTGCTTGGAACTTTTTACATATCAGTTTTCATACAAACAAAGCAATCAATTCAAGCAACTGTTAGCATTCTTTTCCAAGAAAGATTCGCAACTGTTTTGTGAACTTCTTTTGAAATCTTTCTTGAGGCTTATTGCATTCTTTGAAGGAGGAACTTACGAGTGGATAAGCGTAATCCGGTTTGAGCTTTCTAAGTTTCTTCTTTTCAATTGCTTTTCATTTCTTTGTATTGTGTTGTACTTGGAATTTGGGTACAAGTTTTCTCGCAGTGGTAGGTGGTTGTAGAAGTTTCCAAGAACTGAAATTTGGTTCTTGGTGGAGAGGTTAAGTGCGGAAGCTGGAATTTGGTTCTTGTGTTAGAGTAGGTGTAAGATTGTTGAGTCTGTAAAACATCTATTCTAGTGGAACCCGAGCTGGAATTTGGTTGGAGACTGGACGTAGCCCTGGTATTGGGTGAACCGATATAAAATTACCGGTGAAATCTTTCCTAACCTTTCTCTCTTTAATTTCGATTCTTTGCGCTTGTATTGTTTAATTGCTTTGTGATTCGTGAATTGATTAGTAAACTTAATTTTCGAATTAGATAATCTGTTTATTGCGAAAAACTTTCAAAAATCAATTCACCCCCCCTCTTGATTTAAAACTACTTTTCTAACAATTGGCATCAGAGCGAGGTGCTTGAAAGTTACTCAAGTTACTTCGATCCATGGCATTTTACGAGGAAGCGTACATTGATAGACCTCCACTGTTGTGTGGAGCAGATTATCTATTCCGGAAAATAAGGATGAAAATCTTCATTGAATCTGTTAGTATAAATGCTTGGAATGTTATTGAACAGGAAACTGATATTGCTAACGGAATTCAAGATGATTGTATTGCCAAAAATATCATCTCTTCAGCTCTTAACGAAATGATTTTTTTAGGATTGCACATTGTCAAACTGCTGCACAAATGTGGAAGATCCTTGAAAAGACCTATGAAGAAGCACCGAGAGATATGCTTAATGGTCAACTCGGAATCACCAAATACCGAGTGGCCATGTCGAGGATAGAATGCCCGAGAAAATTCGATCATGTAAGTTCTAGCTCCTCTTCAAATTTAGTTAATTATGATGCATTACAAGAATCATTTAATGAAATGCATGAAGAGGCTAAGAAACTTCAAAAAGAAAATAGTAGAGTTGAAAGGGCTAAATAAGCGGCTAGTAAATAAAGTTGATTCTCCGGAAAAACAAATTCTTGAAAATGAAGCTGACAGTGACTTCTTGAAACTAATTCATGATAATTCCGATTGTGAATGCAATAAACCCTGCAATAAGCGTTACGCATTACAAAAGAAAATTGACTTTCTATCTCAAATCTGTTTCAAGATTTACACAAGGGCAAGCCAATCTTGATATATTACTTGGGTCTCAAAAATTAATTTTTGACAAATCTGGAATAGGATTTAAATCTAGATCCAGATAAAACAAAAACAAATAGGAATTCATACTATGTAATTAAATGCTTTTCTTGTATGAAAAAAGGGCACTCTGTTAAATATTGCGAGAATCAAAAAGTATGCCATTCCTAAAGGAAGAATGAAATGGGTTCCAAAGATTAATTCCTTTCAAATAACTCTGATCAGGACCCGAGTAATTATTAAGGGTACCAGAACAATTCTTAATTTGTTTTGCGAGAACAAGTCCGGGAATCCCTTGAAGATCAGAGCTGCATGAAATCAGGTTACGAGTATTTAAACTAATTGTTTTAATTGATATATAACAATATTAATCGATTAAAATAACTTACAGAACATCTGTCCAGTACCATTTTAATCGATTAAAATGTCGAAATAATCGATTAAGCTGATCTCGGGATTTTGGTTTAAATGTTTTAATCAATTATAATAACTGTATATCAACTAAAAACACTTAGGTATCAAAATTAATCGATTCATTTATGTTTTAATCGGTTTAAATTACGGTGTCATTTTATTGATCACATTCTATACCAAACTAATCGATTCTTTTATAAACCAATCGATTAATTCACTGTAACTTGTTTTCAAACCTAATAGGAAAAATGAAATTAATAGATAATTAGTTGATCAATCGATTAATTAGGTTACGAAAACAAGATTTATAACATCTAATTAAAGTTTGATAGGCCAATTCGAATCAAAAACCCAGTTTCTTTGATAAACAAAATCTGCATAATACTTTCACCCATCGTCCCGTAAATTGTGCCTCTGTAGCGATCAAATAATCATAAATAAGTCTCGAACATATCCGATTCAAGTTATCTCGTTATGGAACACCCAATTTTCTTTAAATGGCACATCTTGAACAAATTCTTGAATTAGAAACTAAGACTAGTGGAATAAATGTGGGAAAGTTATTGCCGATTGAATTACTTGCAAACTTTACATGTGGGAAAGTTATCCATAGATGAAAAAGTTATTTTAACATAGTCATGATTCAAGCTGTAGACGTCTACATCTCTCTTAATACTTTACATGGAATGCTTTGCATAGTAATACATTGAAAATCAAAGGAATTATCAAAGAATAGATTGTAACTTTTCTTATAGACACTAGTTACAAGCGAGGTCAAGCTGTTAGGACTCGAAAACATAGTTTATCAAAGATTTTTCGGTGATAGTTGCTTCGGTAATAAGTTGTTGATTACTAGGAAGTTCAATGAACAAATGTTTACATTAGATTTCTTGATATTACCTAGCAATATATTTGAAATAATCTTGAGCATGCATTGGTTCAAAACTCTTGGTGAAATTCATTGGAACTATGCAACCTTGATAATTAGCTTTAATCGAGCAATGTCACGAGGTGACAACTGTAAGGGAACCAATGCTGGGACAGCAATTCAAGAATTGAATAACGTGGCACGAGAGAATGTGTGTACAGAGGATAAATTTTAAACTGTTGATTTGTTCCTCAGCTGAAGGCAAATATAGTGAAAGCTCCGGATTACTTGTCATCACTAGTTACTGCTGTGTATGCATTACTAATCATTGCCCACTCTACCAGAATAAGTTTTAGTTAACCACTTGTACATATGATACCACTTGGAAACAACACGAGTTAAAGATGATTCATTCCTCAAAGATAATGATGATCGGTTCACTTGAAAGTGAGAATAACACCCATCATACTACATTAATAAGAATGCGGTTATTTGCTTGGATAATGATAACTGCAGGGTTCAAAATAGGTTAGCTATTATGGAAGGAAATTCGATCTTGGTACATCATTAACACTGTGATTCATGCAATTTATGGTATCGTGCATTACGTGTGGGATCCGATAGTGAATGTACGTCACGTCGGTACATGGTTACGCCTCGATGTGTAGTAGAAATTCCATTGTGGTGTCAACCATGGACATGTAATGCAGTCAATAGTAACGATAGCTTGCTAAAAGATTTCTTTTCAGGAAAAGTTTACGTGATGCATTGTCGATACGAGGAGAGGCAATTGTTGTTGTCTCAATAGTTGATAGAGCAAAATTGGTTCCAGCAAAAGTAAAGTCTATTATCTTTTGATATTGGTGGGGATCAAATGAGTGAGTCACGTATTTTGGCATCGACACAAATAATCGGGGAAAAAGAACAAATTCATTTACACCAAAGCTGGAGGATTTGCAACTAAACCAAGGAAATTGGGATAATTAAATATTGGTGGATAAAAAGGGTCCCTTCTTACCTTTCCTTTATATCTTATCTCTTTTGATGCTAATTTCAATTTATGATCTGTTGTATCACTCGGTTATTAAACGAAACAATATTTTTAGCCTTGATTTATATAATGTAGGTTGAAAGTTGAAACAGGAAAATCTAGATAGAATTTAAATAGATCCACGAGAGCTTTAGCTAAATAAGATTTTATTCTGATTTTGATGGATCTATTAGTTAAGATTTAATCAATGTAGTTGTTAGTATTGTTAAACATCCTTCTAGATGATCAGTTTTACAAAATATGCATTAAACATTACTTCATTTTCAAAGCTGATTGTTTTAATCAATACAACATCTTTCTAATCGATTAAATGAACTTATACAACATTTTTTAATCGATTAAAAGTCGAAATAATCGATTAATTTCACTAAAGTTTCATGTTTTCAAATTCTTACATGTTTTAATCGATTAAACCCTTCTTTCAATCGATTTAAATCATTTATCAAAAACATTTTAATCGATTATGCTCGTTTTTAATCGATTTTTATTCGAAAAGAGGATTAAAGGCTTTAGTTAATGGCTGTTCCTGTAACATGCTACTAAAGTGTGATTCCCTTATCTTTACACGTGTTAATTGTATTCATTACAAACGTGTTAATGGAGATAAGTTTGAATCAACTTTAATTGATTCTTTTCATGAGTGAAATATTGATTCACTTTATATTTTCAAAAACTTGAGCATATTTCAAACCTTTACATTTTATTATTTCTCTTCTGTTCCCTATTTTTGATGAAGTCAAAAGGGGGAGAAATAGTTGCTTTACTTGAGGATAAATTTAGAAAAATAACTCTTACATTAAGAGAGCAACATTTTAGGGGGAGAAATAAGTTTTAGGGGGAGAAATAGAACATTAATACAATTTTATATTTCTCACTAAACTGTATTATCAAGTGACTTATTTTGCAGAGATTGTTTTTTTTTTCAAAATGGTGTTTGTCTTCATCAAATAGGGGGAGACTGAAAGTGATACTAGCAAAGATCTCAGTGATTTGATGAAGTCAAAGATAAAGTCAAAGGTCAACTCTGCAACAGTCAAACAAGTCACTCAGAAGAATGGAGCTGAAGACTTAGTGTGTCTTATCAGAAAGCTTAGGTAAAACCACTTTACCTTTTCCACTGCATGAAGCTCCTTCACTCAATTTGCAAAATGCCTCAAAAATAGTTTTAAACAAATCAAACAAAAGCATTTTGACAAAGAACTTTCTTAACAATGTTTTTAACTGATATAGTTTTAAAAGAAACAATTAAAATCACTTAGAATGCGTAAAGAAGTGTTTTTACAGTATTTTAATCGATACAAACTTCTTTTAATCGATTAAAACCCTTTATGACCGATTAGAATTCGAATATGACGAGTCGAATAAAATATAATCGATCAGACTTTAAAAATGAGCGATCAGATTTATTTTAATCGATTAAAACACGTTTCAATCGATTAAAACCACTTTGGAAGTCAGGATGATCGATCAGAATGAAATCATGACCGATCGAAGTTGGTTATGATCGATCGAATTGAATTATGACCGATCAGACTTATTTCAATCGATTAAAACGAATTTCAATCGATTAAAATGACTTGAAAATTTTTGTACAGAGTTTCAATCGATTAAAACGTATTTCAACCGATTAAAACAACTTGGAAAAATTTTGTGCAGGTTTTTAATCGATTAAAACTTCTTTTTATCAGTTAAAACAACTTGAAAAGTTTTATAAGAAAGTTCTGCAGTATATCAATTGTCGCCGCCGTCCCTTTCCGACGTCCGGGGGACGTCTCGAAACGTTTATGCGAGCGGTCGCGAAAAGATGGTTTAGACTCGCGTATTTGTTTTAAAATGTATAGATTTTCAAAAAGGGGTTCTTATGGAGTCGCCACCAATATTTTGACCGAAACATTGGAAAAGGAAAAAAGAAAGAAAGGCGTTGATTTTATAAAGAAAAACAACTTGGCCGTTATAACCGGAGTTGGGTAAGGGAGTTAGTTACGTGTGGGGAAGGTGTTAGCACCCCACAACGCCCCTTTCGGGTTCCCTATGACAGATTAATTCGTTTAAAGAAAAGACTTTGAGAAATTACGCGATTACCCTATTTTATTGCATAATATTGAAATGACTATCTACATAATTTTTTATAAATAAAGCTAAATAAAGCAATAAAGGAGATATTAAAATGACTATCTACATGATTCTATTCTACATGACATAATAAATCTAAATAAAACAATAAAACAATAAATAAAACAATAAAAGAGAAGGGAATTGAAAAGAACCTCCGTAGCAAGCTTTATATTGAGAATCTCGAACCGTGAGGATGCGTTTTGGCAACCCCCTCTCTACACTCTGTCTCTCCTCACCAATACAAGATCGACTCCACTAAAAATTTAAAGAAGAATCAAATGCCGGAATATAATTCCTTAACCGATTGTTACCTATTTAAGGCAATCGGAAAGATCATTCGAGAGAGGGAGAGAAGTAGACAAGTGCTCTAAAGTGTTTCGAGCTCTCGGGAGTGTCTCGTGGTGTGAAAAAGTGGCAAATGAGCCTCCTATTTATAGTTTTTCGCAGCTGGCGCACTTTGGGACGGCCGTCCGGGTTGGGACGGCCGTCCGGACTGGGATGGCCGTCCCAAATGACAAATTTACACGGAGCGGGACCCCCGGGAGGCCGGGACGGCCGTCCCACTTAAAATGGGTTTGGGACGGCCGTCCCACATTCGGGACGCGCGTCCCAACTGCTTAATTGCAGTTGGGACGGCCGTCCCACTTTTGGGACCGTGGTCTCGCCCTGTTTTGTCCAGTTTTCGTGTTCTGGGACCCCGGGAAGCTTTCCTTTCCTTTTTCGGACATAGATTGATGCCGATGTGTGTCCGTTGAAGCTTTATCTTCATATAGGAAGTCTTTTTGGCCTTCATTAAGATGCTGGGCGAGCTTTGTCTTTGTGTAGGAAGTCTCTTTTGGGCTTTTATTGTGTGAATGAGTGAACTCCGTCTTCTGTTGTGGGAGGTCCTTCTCGGTTTTGGGAAGCCGGATGAACTCCATCTTTGGGTGAAATTCCTCTAGCTTTTATTTTAAGAGGCCGGGCAAAATTAGGGGTCTACATCAATCGATTAAAACACGAAACAACCGATTGAATCAAACTTAGAAAAGTTTTGTAAAGTGTTTTAATTGATATAACCGTTGCAGTATCAACTAAAACAATTCTGTTAAAGAAACAAGAACGCATTAATGGGTTGAAAGGACTTTTAACAGATTATAACGGCTATTTCAACAGATTAAAACAATCTTTCAACAGATTAATTAATGCAGCTTTTTCTGAAAACTCTTTTAAAAACATATTTGCTTGGAACTTTTTACATATCAGTTTTCATACAAACAAAGCAATCAATTCAAGCAACTGTTAGCATTCTTTTCCAAGAAAGATTCGCAACTGTTTTGTGAACTTCTTTTGAAATCTTTCTTGAGGCTTATTGCATTCTTTGAAGGAGGAACTTACAGTGGATAAGCGTAATCCGGTTTGAGCTTTCTAAGTTTCTTCTTTTCAATTGCTTTTCATTTCTTTGTATTGTGTTGTACTTGGAATTTGGGTACAAGTTTTCTGCAGCTGGTAGGTGGTTGTAGAAGTTTCCAAGAACTGGAATTTGGTTCTTGGTGGAGAGGTTAAGTGCAGGAACTGGAATTTGGTTCTTGTGTTAGAGTAGGTGTAAGATTGTTGAGTCTGTAAAACATCTATTCTAGTGGAACCCAGCTGGAATTTGGCTGGAGACTGGACGTAGCCCTGGTATTGGGTGAACCAGTATAAAATTACCGGTGAAATCTTTCCTAACCTTTCTCTCTTTAATTTCAGTTGCTGCGCTTGTATTGTTTAATTGCTTTGTGATTTGTGAATTGATTAGTAAACTTAATTTTCGAATTAGATAATCTGTTTATTGCGAAAAACTTTCAAAAATCAATTCACCCCCCCTCTTGATTTAAAACTACTTTTCTAACAATATGAAGAGCAACCTGATTGTCACACACATGTGTTATTTGAGTGACATCTCCAAATTGTAACTCTCTAAGCAATTGCTTGAGCCAAACAAGTTCACAGGAAGCTGAGGCCATAGCTCTATATTCTGCTTCTGCACTGGATCTTGCCACAACACTCTGTTTCTTACTTTTCTACGAAATCAAATTACTACCGATAGAGACACAATATCTAGATGTAGATTTTCTATCCGAAGGACATCCTGTCCAATCAGCATTTGAGTAGCAAACAACTCTTGTATGGTTATTAGAACCATATAATAATCCTTTTCCAGGAGATCCTTTAATATACTTCAAGATACGAATGACTGCATTCCAATGATTTTCACATGGGAAATTAAGAAATTGGCTTACCACACTGATTGCAAAGGAAATGTCAGGACGAATATCTGTAAGATAATTCAATTTTCCAACCAATCTTCTATACTGCTCATGATTATATATAGGCTCCCCCTGATTTGGTAGAATTTTAGTATTAGGATCCATGGGTGTATCAACAGACTTTGAACTCGTCAACCCAGTTTCCTCCAAAATATCCATGACATACTTCCTCTGAGATATAACAATACCATCATTGGACAGTGCCACCTCAATACCCAAGAAATATCTAAGTTTTCCAAGATCTTTGGTTTGAAAATGGTGACATAGATGTTGTTTCAACTAAGAGATGCCATGGTTGTCACTACCTGTAAGAAAGATGTCATCAACATATACTATGAAGTAAACACATCCAACACTCGAGTGTCGATAAAAGAAAGAATGATCTGCTTCAGATCGAGTCATACCAAATTGTTGAACAACCTTGCTAAACTTTCCAAACTAGGCCCTAGGAGACTATTTTAGGCCATATAGGGATTTGCGAAGACGACATACCATCCCAAAAGACTTCCACTGAGCAACAAACCCAGGAGGTTGCTCCATATATATTTCTTCTTGCAAATCACCATTGGAGAAAGCATTTTTAACATCCAGTTGATAAAGAGGCCATTGTTGAAGAGTGGCCATGGCGATAAATAAACGAACAGAAGCCATTTTTGCCACGGGGGAAAAGGTATCTCCATAATCCAACCTAAAAATTTGATTATAACATTTGGCCACAAGACGAGCTTTGAGGCGATCAATAGTATCATCAAGTCCAACTTTGATAGAAAACACCCACCTACAACCAACAATAGATTTTCCAGACGGTAACAGGACCAATTCCCAAGTTCCACTATTATGAAGAACACTTAGTTCATCTAACTTGGCATGATGCCAACCAGGATGGGCTAAAGCTTCACAGACAGTTTTTGAAATGGTCACAGAAGAAATAGAGGAAAGACATGTATAAAAAGGTAATGACAATCGATGATAACTCAAAACAATATAATGGAGAGAGGGATTACGTGTAGAACGGATACCTTTTCGGAGGGTAATGGGAAGGTCAGACTCAGGTGTTAGATCCGGAGGAGACAGAGTAGTTGGCACTTGAGTGGAGTCACATGGTGGTGGTTGTGATTGATTTCAGCAACTATAAACTTGAAGAGGTGATGGAGAAGAAGCTAACTGTGGAACAAGAATTAATGGTGAAGAAGACACAGTTAGAGGGTCACACACAACAGGAACATTAAATGTACTAGGAGTGTTGACAGGATTGGATGAAGACAGATGTGAAGATTGACTTTTAAAATAAAGAGAGAACTCATCAAATGTGACATTTGCAGACACAAAATAACGGTTAAGAGAAGGAAAAAAAACATTTGTATCCTTTTTGTGATCTTGTAAACCCTAAGAAAACACATTTATGTGATCTAGGAGAAAGCTTATCAAAACTAGAACTTAAATTATGAACAAAACATGTAGACCCGAAAACTCTTAGAGGTAAGGAATGAATAGGTTCATGAGGGAATAAATTGGAATGAGGTATTTTATTATCTAAAACCGAAGAAGGCATGCGATTAATGAGATAACATGCAGTAAGAAGGACATCACCTCAAAAATGTTGAGGAACCTCTCCATGAATTAAAAGAATGCGATTTGTTTCAATAAGATGTCTATTTTTGCGTTTAAATACACCATTTTGTTGAGGTGTATAAGCACAAGAAGTTTGATGCAGAATACCGTGAGAAGCCATGAATTGTTTAAAAGAATAAGAAATATATTCACGACCATTATCACTGCGCAAAACTCTAATAGAAACACCAAACTGAGTTTGAATTTCATTGAAAAAAGTTTGAAAGATATGAAATAATTCAGAACGATTTTTCATAAAAAAATAACCAAGTGCATCTAGAATAATCATCAATGAAAGTAACAAAGTATTAAAAACTAAAGTAGGTTTAACACGGCTAGGTCCCCAAATGTTAGAGTGAACCACGACAAAAGGGGACAAAACACCGCGTGTGACACTACGAGGAAAGGAAATACGACTATGCTTGCCTAATTGACACGACTCACATGCCAAACTAGACAAGTTAGACAAGGTAGGGACACGTTTCTGTAACTTGGCAAGACTTGGATGACCTAACTGAGCATGAAGAAGAGAGGGAGACTCCATAACTGCACCAACATGTGTAGAGGGATGAAGATGATAAAGACCATGAGACTCATATCGTGTGTCAATCACCTGTTTCGAACTCCGATCCTGTAAACACACAAAATTGTTGGTAAAAGAAACAACACAATCAAGAGAACGAGTTAGACGACTGATGGACAACAGGTTAAAAGGAGACCCAGGGACAAATAACATTATCAATGGTTAAAGAAGGGAAAAATTTAACAGTTCCAACACCATGAGATGATACTCTAGAGCCATCAGTTAGTGTAATAGAAGGTAAAGGATTAGAAGATGATAAAGAGGAGAATAAAGATTTGTTACTAGTAATATGATCAGTGGCTCCTGAATCAAAAACCCAAGGACCAAGAGAAGAGGATTGGGTCAGACCAACAAAATATGTATCTGTGTGTGTGGAAAACATAGTGGAACTAGAAGATTCTTGATCCTTATACCATTTGAGAAATTTGTTGAACATAGTGTTAGAATCGTGCAGCGGAATGTTTGCATTAACGGACAAAAACCAAGAGGGGGGGGGGGTGAATTGGTTACTTAAACAAAATTAGGGTTTTTAAAATTTTCCCCAAATTTCACCGATTAAAATGCTGTGTAAAGTATATAGAGAAGGGATATGACACATTTTTAAATATGATGTAATCTTTGAATATGACACATTTTTAACTTTTGAAGTTTTAGTTCCTTTTTCAACCCATTCTCTTCTATTTTTAATTTTAGGCTTTTTCAATGGAACATGACAATTTTCTTTATTTTGAACACTAGCTTTATCCTTATAACTATCACTTAATTCTTTCTTAGCTTTATCAAGCAAATGGATAAGTATATCAATATCATGTTCATACTCTTTACATGATGCACATGCTATATTCTTATTATCTTTTTCCTCTAAACATACAATTTTCGTTTTTAAGAACTCCACCTCTTTTTTAGATTTATTCAAACACTTTTTCACAAATTTATATTCATTTTTCAAGTCCTTAAAAGTAGTAAACAATTCTCCATATGCATTTTATAAAGCATCATAATCATTTTCATCATCACTTGAGGAAGATTCGGAATCACTAACCTCAAATTTGGAAGATATGTTGTCTTTTGCCATCAAGCAAATATTAGCTTCAATTTCTGAATCACTTGACTCCGAACTTGAGTCACTATCATCCCAAGAAATGTAGGCTTTCTTCTTGAAGAATTTCTTGCCTTTATGATCTTCATTTTTCTTATTTGGACATTCGGTTTTTACATGTCCTGTTTCACCACAACCATAACATTTAATATTTAAAGAAGTACTTTCTCTTACCGTTCCCTTACCTTTGAAGGGTTGCTTCCCTTTGGCTTTCATGAACTTGGTAAATTTCTTTATCATAAGACTCAATTGTTCTTCTTCTTCAATTTCCAAGTCTTCTTCTTCCTTCTTGTTCTTATTCTTGGAAATTTCAGTTTTGAAGGCAAGGTTCCTCTTTTGATGTCGGCCTTCTTCATCATTTAGCCTTCCAAGTTCAAGTTCGTTCTCTCTCAACTTTCCAAAGAGTGTGCCATAAACATTGTTGCAAGATTTGTGCTCAATTTCTATTGCAATATTTTTCATAATTATCAATGAAACAGGGAGAGATTTTGATGATATTAATCTATGTGAATCAGGGGGGGATTTTTTTCTCTTGAAATAATTTTTTATGATTATCAATGAAACAGGGGGAGATTTTTTTATGAATTAAAATCTGTGTGAACTTCATTCCTATCTTTGAATTAAACATGGGGAGTTTTGCTCAGATAAGTTAGGGGGATCTTTGTTATTAACATATCTAGGGGGAGTTTAAATATACTGTGTTAATCTGGGCTAATTTGTGCTATAGTATACTGTGCAAATCTGTGCTAATCTTGAGCTGGCTATATAGAGTCAAGCATTTTAATTCATTTCAGGTTTTTTCTTGTTCATCATAAAAAAGGAGGAGATTGAAAGCAATAAAGGGGAGATTGATGGCAATGTGAAACCTCATGCAAGAAAAGAAGGTTCTAGTTTAGTCTTGGATTTTGAAGGCACTACATGGCTTGTTGGATTGCCCTAGAACTAAAAGCATTGAGGGGAAGATTGATGACAATGTGAAATATATACCTACATTACCAAGACATGATTTTGATGATGATATAAGTCAACAACATTCAAACATCAAGCAAGCCCAAGATGATTCTTGAAGACTAGATAGAGTCTTAGAATATTGGATATGAAGGTACAAGTTGATGAAGTGGTATTATACACAAGCCTCCAAAGCACAAGTGTGATAAAATTTTGTAACATGACATTTTTCACTGTCATAATCAATTATGAAGCATCAGAAATGGAAAAACGATTTTCTCTTTGTCATAATCAATTATACTGGTAACATAATCGATTATGGCAGTTTAAATTTGAAAAATATATCTATTTATGAAGAATAAATGTTTTTGGATACATCCTGATTCTTCTCTACGAATTTATTAATGACCAACATCTATTTTCTGATGTTATTTTCCTATTTAAATGAGTTTTGATGAAACATCAAATATACACAATGTAGACCCCAAATCTTGCCCGGCCTCACAATAAAGATCATAAGACCTCCTTTTGGAAGATGAAAGAAGCCTAAGAAGCCACTAGGAGAGACTATTAGGCCCCATACTAGGATAAGAGGGATTTTTGGCACAAAAATAAGGATTTTCGCCTTTTGGGGTCGAGACCGCCGTCTCGGATTCGAGACCGCCGTCTCCTTTGGCGAGACGGCCATCTCGCCATTCCTGCAAGGCGAGACGGCCGTCCCGATTGGTGAGACGGCCGTCCCGATTGGTGAGACGGCCGTCTCGACCTTGTCAGGCGAGACGACCATCTTGACCTGACAGGCGTGAATCCCTATAAATAGGGCCTCCATTCCCCTCATTCCACACACCTCTCTCATTCTCTCTCTAGTCACATCACTAGTTTCTCTCTCTAGAATCCCTTCGACGCATTTCTGGAGCTTCTGAGTGTCTTTGGAGGTTCTTATAGCATTTTTGAGAGGTTCCGACGCTGTGTAAAGTGAAGGGCTGCCACAAAGCACCCTATTTTCAAGGAAATTAATAGAAAAGCTTGCTTCGGAGGTCTCTACTCTCTTTCTCTATCTTTTACTGCTTATTTAAATTATGCAATAGACATTAGGGCCATGTAGTCATAATCTTTAAATTCCGCAAAATAAAAGGGTAAAAGCGTATTTTTCCGGTTTAATCATTTAATAGCTGGCCTATCATAGGGAACCCGAAAGGGGCGTCGTAAAGGAACTAACACTTCCTTTACACGTAACTAACTCCCTTACCCAACTCTGGTTCTAATGACCAAAGTTGGTTTTTCGAAAACCAACGCCTTTCAATTCCTTTTCTAATAATTCCGGTAAAAACATCGGTGGTGACTCCAGAGAACCCTTCAAAAATAGCTCTTGGGTTAGCCCGGTTATCGGACAATCCAAGAGCACCCTTTCGAAAACCTCGCCCCTAGGTTCAGCCCAGTTATCGAACAACCTAAAGGCGTTGTAACCACCAATAAAAACGCGAAAAATGGAAAGTCGGAAACCATCGCGTCGCTCCGACCACCGTCGTTTTGACGGCGGCGACAGATGGCGATTCCACTGGGGAAGCCTAGAGAGTTGATCCCATTTAGTGATGAGCCAGCTGAAAAATAAATAAACCAAGAAAATAACGCTTTTGCCCTATCTTGTATTATAACATGATTTACTGTTTGACTTTAATAACTGTTGCTTGTTTATACTTACGCAATTGTTTGAAATACAAACTGTACACAAACCCTTGCACACAAGAGTTCCCTCTATACCCGGGGGCAAGTGAGAAATCCACAGGGAGTGGGTGGCAGGTACGGTTCGCTGTAGTGATGGCCTTGTGCCCACCGGTGTGATCGGAAACCACCACTCAAGGTGATAACCTTCCTCTTTTGGCACAAAGACTGACTATGGCCTTAGTGCTAAGCATGGTCGGAAGGCTGGAGAGCGGGGACCCTATAATGGGGGCACCTTGGGGGCCTTAGCCTTGGTGAGAACAGTTAGAACCTACCTTCGCCAAATCACTTTTCTTCAGGAAAACCCTACCTCGTGATAAAAACGAATTCTCGCCTGTTCGTGGATGATCGAATTGTATGTGCATATGTTTGTTGCATTTTTCTGTTGCATAGCATAACCAAACAACAAAAAGAAAAATCACAAAATATTTTTACAATAAATACCCTTATCTCGGACAGTCTGCCTTTTAGCTAGCTTGGTTTCAGGTCTTTGCAAGCTAAGTACCCACGTAGTTCCGACAGAAGAGATAAGGGATGCTAAATATTCTTTCGCATAAAGCCACATTTTATCTCGGACAGTCTGCCTTTTAGCTAGCCTGGTTTCAAGTTCTTTGTAAGCTAAGTAGCCACGCAGTTCCGACAGAAGAGATAAAAGGCTATAAAAATAACAATAAATAAATAAAAAAAAATCATTTCCAAAACCATAAATGGGACCTGACTCATAAAACATCCCAAATCATTCATATAGGTAGTTTATTTTTCAGAAAAAAAAATATACGTAAACATCATACAAAACATGATAAACAAAAATAAACACTCACATTCATTCAAATAAGCATCATTTTTCATGAAACATGCATTTTGGTTTTAGAAAAATGGAGGGGACTAGTAGACAATTGAAGAAGGTGGATATTCCCCGCTATCATATTAAGAAGTTGGAACGGATTCTCGACCTATTGAAAAATGGAGGGGACTAGTAGACAATTGAACAAGGTGGATTTTTCACGTAATGCCACCGGAGGTCCGCGCCGACTTTGAAAAATCCTATGGACGGATTCTCGACCTATTGAAGATCTGTGTCGATCAAGTGTTCCTCAGGGTATTAATTCATTTTTGGAACTCCAGTCTGCGATGCTTTGAACTTCCACAGTTCGATATGGTGCCAACTTTGGAGGAGTATGAGATTATGTTGAAATGACCCAAATCAGCTAGGGTCCATATCCGCCACGGGGTGTATACTCCTGCAGCACAAGTCGCTGCCATCATTCAACTACCCTTCCGGCAGACTACCCTGATAGGAAAAGGGAACATCCAGGGTTGGAAGGTCTCGATGTTAGAGGACCACCTGTCCAACTTGGCTGAAAGGACAGAGTGGGTCGCCTTCAACAAAACCCTGGCTTTAATCATTTTTGGAACAATCTTGTTTCCTTTCCACCTCGACACAGTGGATCAAGCCGTCATGGACGCCTTCTTCGCCTGGGACGTGAACTCGAAGAGTCCCTTGCCTGCAATTCTTGCCGACACCTTGCTCTCAGTGGAATTTTGCCGCCAAAAGCAAGGAAAAACACTTCGCTGCTGCTCTTCACTGCTATTTGTGTGGAGCACTACGCACCTTTACGCCTCCAGTCACATGGGGATATTTCCCGATCCTTTAAGGAGCTTCTCCAAAATCCCTCTCCAACGATGCTTAACCTCAGAATGGAGGGGACGAGTTGGAACAAAAGGACGCCAACAGTTTATCCTGGGTCTGCCCTTGGTTCTGACCTGGCCCAGTTCTCATCAGATGTGGAGATTATCCGAACGTACCCTTGATAGGACTCAGGGGTTGCATAGCCTACTCACCTAGAGTAGCTATGAGACAGCTCATGAGGACTCAAACTACCATTTCTCGGGGGGAACTCGGAGGACTGTGTTTCTTCGGAGACTCATGCACAATCGCCAACTCACTAGCTGTGAGAAGAGCATGGGAGAGACCAATCTATATGGGAGATAGAGAGCTAGGAAAAACTCGAGTGACTGTCTCTAGTGACTAGGAGGTGTGGAGACAAAGAAGAGGGATGTCTCAACCATCCACCACACTCATTACAAGCGCCAATAGTGAAGAGCTGCAGGCTCAAGTCAACGCCTTGACCCAGAGGATAGAAATCATGGGAGCCCAGATGAGGGCCCTTGAAGAAAGAGAGCAAGAATCTATCCTCACCATTGATGGTCTGCAAAGGCAGTGCAAGAAAAAGGATCATGAAATAGAGTGCCTCAAGGATCAGTGTGCTGACTCAAACGAGCAAGCTATCCGAGCATCCAAAACTGCAAGAACCAGCTCGGATAGCCAAATTCAAGAGATAACCGCCAAGTTTGCACACCTTGAGGCCGAATCAGCAAAACAGGCTCAGACGATCAAGGAGTTATTGCAAGAACTCACCAAGACTCGGTCAGACATACGCCAAGAGCGAGAGACCAACCGGAGACTCAACAAAAGTCTCGCTGAGGTACGCTGCAAAGAAAGAGACGGGCTAGCTCAGTACGGCCAAGTACTACAAGAGAAAGACCGAGCCGTTGCAAAGCTCGATGAACTGCAAGCCTTGGTCGTCCATCAAGAGGCGAAGATTAAAGAGGCTCAAAAGTATAGTGAAGACATGAGCCAGGCGGTCCAAAAGCAAAGCGAAGCACTTGCTCATCACGTTCGGGAAGCCGAAAGAGAACTACATAGAGATCAAGACCCGCCTGTGGGTTTCTTTAGGCTTTTCTGTTTTTGCCAAAAGTTGCTTCGTAGTATGGAGTAGGGGAATGTACACCTTCTAAATGGATAAATGAAAATCTTCTTTATTCTATAATTGTCTACTTGCATGCATATCATTCATTTGCATATTTAATTTCCCCTCCTTCACGCTTAATAAATAAGATAATAAAAAAGAAGGATTAACTGACACATCTTCCAAATCAGAAGGATGGAAAGAAGGCCACTCTTAATAAAGCTTACCCCAACGGTCGACTCGCCACAAGAGGATAGTAAGCCTCGACCGTTGGTCCTCAGAAATAAGGAAGAGGGGGCAAGGACACCAGTGCGACTATTTATGCCACGTCCTTTCCCCTATGAATCAAATAAAGTTGTACCGTGGAGATATGGAGAATCTTCACAAATAAAAGAAGAAATAACAAATATAGTCGGCATCGGGGGCATGACTAGGAGTGGAAGAGTCTACTCCCCCAAGGACTCACAAGAAGAAGTCCTCAAAAATAAAGGAAAAAATAAAAAGACCGAAGAAGAAAAAGAAAGTAAAGAATCCAAGGGGGAGACAGAGGAATTACTCCAGTTCATAAGGCAAAGCGAGTATTCCATTATAGACCAGCTCAATCACACACCTACAAAGATTACGTTGTTATCTTTAATAATGAGCTCGGAACTGCATAGAAACGCCCTGCTGAAGGTCTTGAGCGAGACGCACGTACCTCATACCATATCCCAAGAAAAGGTTGAGAGGATCGTCGGTCACATCATGACAAGCGATCACCTCACCTTCACAGAGGAAGAACTCCCCCTCGAGGGGTCAAACCACAACAAACCCTTGCATATCTCAGTCAAGTGCAAGGAGTACCTCATCGCCAAAGTTCTTGTGGATAACGGGTCATCCTTAAACGTGATGCCCAAGTGCGCACTGGACAAGTTAACTATCCAAGGAACCCGTCTGTGCCCAAGCAACACTATCGTTCGAGCCTTCGACGGATCAAAACGGGAAGTAGTGGGAGAGGTTGATTTGCCAATTCAAGTTGGACCCACTATCTTCAACGTCGATTTCCATGTAATGGATATTACTCCAGCATATAGCTGTCTACTCGGCAGGCCTTGGATTCATGACGCTAAGGCAGTACCTTCAACACTGCACCAAAAAGTCAAGTTCATAGTGGATGACAAGTTGGTCACGGTCCAAGCAGAAGACGACATCTTGATCAGTGGACCGTCCACCCAACCCTACGTGGATGCGGCTGAAGAGGCCCTTGAAACATCTTTTCAAGCGCTTGAAATTGTCAGTATAGAGCGACTTCCCAAAAACACAAAGGTAGCACACATGATGTTGAGGCATGGTTACCATCCTGGCCAAGGACTGGGGGCAGATTCCCAAGGCATGAGGGAACCCCCAAAATTCAAAGACAATCCTTTCAAGTATGGCCTAGGATATGACCCTACTAAGGGTCGAGCGGAAAGAAGAAAAGGGAAGTCTCCCCTCCGCACACTCAAGCAAATTTTCCGAAGTGGAGGGGTGCAAGCGTCAAGAGCTACCCTAGTCATTAGGAGAACTTTTTCTTCATTTAAGGGATGTAAACCCCATGATTGTTAGAGATTATCCCCCGGGGCTAGCCCGACCCCCGGGCATTTTAGGGCACATATTCCCTTAAGGAGAATAAAAAGCACATTCAAATAATCAACATTTACCATTGCTATTGCCATCAAGCTAGTTGATTAGAAGCACAAAAAAATAAGACTTTACCTCACCCTAAAAGAAAGTCATGCTTCGCCAATATTGTGAATAAAAATAAAGACAAAAAAAAAAGAAGAAAAGCCCATAGAAACCAAAGGCCAAAAAGAAAAAGGGCAGAATACCTGGTAGGAAACCCACAAAGGGGGCTACGCAAAAGATAGGGTCGACCCGGTAGGATACCCGAACAACAATAAAGGGTAGCCTAGGCAAAAGTTAGGGTTACAAAATAAGGTCCGCTAGGATTCCCCAAAAATACCAAAAGAAGGAACCTAGACAAAAGTTAGGTCCAAAACACAATATCCTAGTTTGAAAACCCGAAGGGCGATCTAGGGAAATCAGCTAGCCATTAAAGGCAATGGAAATAGAACTAAAAGGTGCAAGTACAAAAAAAAAGGAAAAACGTTTGCTTAGATGAAACCTAAACACCTAAGCCTAACCCTAGCTAGCCATGCTTACAAAAACCACTTTCTAAATAAAAATAAACCTTCTAAAACACAAACCATTGATTTTTACCTCTTTACTTCTTTTCTCTTGACCCTCACAACAATATTCTAATAATTAATTTGGGAATATGGAGGCGTATAGTCAACAAGAGGATTGAAACCCCTAGAGTGGAGAAAAAGAGACACTATATGGCAAATAGTGCTCTACAAAAAAAAAAGGGAACAAAAAAAGAAGACAGGAAAAAGAAGTTATCCTTCGGACACAAGAAGTTCGGCATGGTACAACCAAGAGTAAGCACGGCAGATCAGGAGGCACTCGACGCAACGAGACATGTCAGTCGAATCCTTCTAAGAAACTAACTAAAGTAGGCATTATAGGACATCAAACATAAAAACATTGCATGCATAAAATGTTTTTGAACTAGGTCCTATTTCCTCACAACTCCCCTGCACTCCAGAACCTCCAACTCTCAGATCCATCACTTCCAAACACTTCCTGACCAGTATGTTCCGTGGAAACCCCTCAAGGAAGAGGAGAGGCACTGCCGGCGCTAGCAGTTCCTCGGCACCGGCCCCTCAAGACCCCACCCAACTTTCGCCACAGCAGCAGGCCCGCCTCGAGCACATCCAGGAATATTCTTGGCACCCCATGTTCAGATTGGATTTCGGCATCCTCGCCGAGTTCGGGTGGGAGGATGATGTCCGGACTCACATAGACAGCATTGGGTGGGGCTTTCTGCTACAGTCTCCACCTACCCACGTGTACCCTCAAGCGGTACTGGAGTTCTTGGCCTCCATCTCCTACGCCAAGGCTCCCTCCATGGTCCCGGGCCTGCCACCCACCAAGATGGTGAATTACTTTATGGGTGGGGAATACCGGACTACCACCCTCGATGAATTCAATGTGAGCATTGGATTCGTCCGCCCCGAGGATGTGCTCACTCGGGGATACCGGGAGGCCATCTACAGCCGCCCCGCCAGCCTCACCGTCGCTGAGATGTGGCAGGAGCTCACTAGGGCGCCTACGCTACCCACGCTACGCCAGAGTCAAACAACAAACAAAAAATCGCCTAACCAGCTAGCAAGAGTCGGGTGATTACCACAAAAAGATCAAAATCAAAGAATTCCCAGCAAACAAGCAAGCTGGATGAGCACCCACAAAATCCCCGGCGCAGACCGGACGATCATTCCCAGAAGAAAAACAAAGAAATTATATCTCAACGCTCGGCGCATGAGCCACCTGAATAGTAAGCAACCACTACCACCAGTCCTACATAGTGGACTGTACCAGCCTGATAGGGGGTTTATACCTATCAACCTGCGCACGCGGTGCGCCTGATCTGCGCTCGAGCCGGATCAGTAAGTCGCAACTACCAGCCTGATGGGGGGTTCATACCCATCCAATTCGACACACAACGGACTGCAACTACCAGCCTGATGGGGGGTTCATACCCATCCAGTTCGACACACAGCGGACTGCAACTACCAGCCTCATGGGGGGTTTATACTCATAAACCGAAGGATCGGCTACCGTTAGAAGGAGTATCCTGAGGTTCTACCACGTGTCCACCAAAGGGATCAGCTACCGTCAGAAGGAGTATCCCGGAAGTGCACGAGCACAAGCTTTCCCCAGAAGATCAACCGCCGCAAGACGGAACATCCGAAGGGTAACCGGGCAAGAGGGTCAACTCCTTTACCTTCCTATCGATCTATCTGGCACAACAGGCCAAACAGCGATTAGTCAGGTAAAGGGGGGGCAGCTGTAGACCCCAAATCTTACCCGACCTCACAATAAAGATCAGAAGACCTCCTTTTCGAAGATGGACGAAGCCTAAGAAGCCACTAGGAGAGACTATTAGGCCTCATACTAGGATAGGAGGGATTTTTGGCACAAAAATAAGGATTTTCGCCTTTTGGGGTCGAGACCGCCGTCTCGCCTTGCACAAGTGGCGAGATGGCCGTCTCGTTTGGCGAGACGGCCGTCTTGCCATTCCTGCAAGGTGAGACGGCCGTCCTTCCATTCCTGCAAGGTGAGACGGCCGTCCCGATTGGCGAGACGACCGTCTCGACCTGACAAGCGCGAATCCCTATAAATAGGGCCTGCATTCCCCTCATTCCACACACCTCTCTCATTCTCTCTCTAGTCACATCACTAGTTTCTCTCTCTAGAATCCCTCTGATGCATTTCTAGAGCTTCTGAGTGTCTTTAGAGGTTTTTCTAGCGTTTTTGAGAGGTTCCGATGCTGTGTAGAGTGAAGGGCTGCCACAAAGCACCCTATTTTCAAGGAAATTAATAGAAAAGCTTGCTTCGGAGGTCTCTACTCTCTTTCTCTATCTTTTACTGCTTTATTTAAATTATGCAATAGACATTAGGGCCATGTAGTCATAATCTTTAAATTCCGCAAAATAAAAGGGTAAAAGCGTATTTTTCCGGTTTAATCATTTAATAGCTGGCCTATCATAGGGAAGCCAAAAGGGGCGTCGTAAAGGAATTAACACTTCCTTTACACGTAACTAAGTCCCTTACCTAACTCTGGTTCTTACGACCAAAGTTGGTTTTTCGAAAACCAACGCCTTTCAATTCCTTTTCCGATGTTTCCGGTAAAAACATCGGTGGCGACTCCAGAGAACCCTTCAAAAATAGCTCTTGGGTTAGCCCGGTTATCGGACAATCCAAGAGCACCCTTTCGAAAACCTCGCCCTAGGTTCATCCCGGTTATCAGACAACCTAAAGGCGTTGTAACCACCAATAAAAACGCAAAAAATGGAAAGTCAGAAACCATCGCGTCGCTCTGACCGCCCTCGTTTTGACGGCGGTGACACACAATTACAAAATTCAAAAATTCAATTTACATTCAATCAGTTTTGAGAAAAGAATTATGAGCAAGGCAACATAGCACTTTTAAATTTTTTGAGAAAACTTTTTCATACTGCCTTCTGTACTTTCACTGTCAATCACATTGTGTTATTGGAGTTATCATTTTACAGGCTTCTACAATTTAATGTCTCCATTACCTAGGTGTGACTGTTCTTATTTTATTGCCTTCATCCTTTCTAGGGTTTAGGAAGTTGATGTTAAATTCCCTGTTTAGGGTTTAAGTGGTTGCTGTTAAATCCCATTTTTAGGGTTTAGATGGTTGCACTATTTCTTGAGCAGGGTGTTTGTGATTGGAGTTTCTACTGTCATCCCTTGATTTGTGTAGACCTCAAATCTTGCCCAGTGTAGACCCCAAATCTTGCCCGGTCTCACAATAAAGATCAGAAGACCTCCTTTTCGAAGATGGGCGAAGCCTAAGAAGCCACTAGGAGAGACTATTAGGCCTTATACTAGGATAGGAGGGATTTTTGGCACAAAAATAAGGATTTTCGCCTTTTAGGGTCGAGACCGCCGTCTCAGATTCGAGACCGCCGTCTTGCCTTGCACAAGTGGCGAGACCACTGTCTCGTTTGGCGAGACGACCGTCTCGCCACCTGCGAAAGGCGAGACTGCCGTCTCGTTTGGCGAGACCGCCGTCTCGCCATTCCTGCAAGGCGAGACGACCGTCTGGAATGTCGAGACGGCCGTCTCGACCTTGTCAGACGAGACGACCGTCTCGACCTGACAGGCACGAATCCCTTTAAATAGGGCCTCCCTTCCCCTCATTTCTCACAGTTTTCTCACTCTCTCTAGTCACATCAATAATTTCTCTCTCTAGAATTCCTCCGACGCATTTTCGGAGCTTCTGAGTGTCTTTAGAGTTCTTTTTAGAGCGTTTCAAGAGTTTTCAGACACAGTGTAGAGTGAAGGGCTGCCGCAAAGCACCCTATGTAAAAAAATTAATAGAAAGCTAGCTTCGAAGGTTCTTACTTTCTCTCTATCTTTTACCGCATTATTTAGATTACGCAATAGACATTAGGGTCATGTAGTCATAGTCTTTAAATTCCGCAAAATAAAAGGGGCAAAAGCGTATTTTTCCGGTTTATTTATCAATAGAATAGCTGACCTATCATAGGGAACCCGAAAGGGGCGTCGTAAAGGAACTAACACTTCCTTTACGCGTAACTAACTCCCTTACCCAACTATGGTTCTAACGACCAAAGTTGGTTTTTCGAAAACCAACGCCTTTTAAACTCCTTTTCCGATGTTTCCGATAAAAACATCGGTGGCGACTCTAGAGAACCCTCAAAAACTAGCTCTTGGATTAGCCCGGTTATCAGACAATCCAAGAGCACCCTTTCGAAAACCTCGCCCTCAGGTTCAACCCGGTTATCGGACAACCTGAAGGCGTTGTAACCCCCAATAAAAAATGCGAAAATCAAGAGAGTCGGAAACTATCGCGTCGCTCCGACCGCCCTCGTTTTGACGGTGGCGACACCCAACCTCACAATAAAGAGCAAAAGACTTCCTTTTGAAAAAATGCAAAAAACCAAACACTATCATGCATCATGTAGAAATAAAACATGATAATGTTTAGGAAAAATAAACACTTGCATGCATGCCTACATTAAGCATCATATTCATAGCATGCATTTTGGTTTCTAGAAAATGGAGGGGACTAGTAGAAAATTGAAGAAAGTGAATATTCCCCGATACCATGTCGAGAAGTTAGAACGACTTTGTGCATTGATGCCATCAGAGGTCCGCTCCAACTTTGAAAATTCCTACGGACGGATTCTCAACCTACTGAAGATCTGTCTGAACCCTATTTTCATAAGGATTCTAGTCCATTTTTGGAACTCTAGTTTGCATTGCTTCGAATTCCCGCAGTTCGATATGGTGCACACTTTGGAGGTGTATGAGATTATGCTAAAATGACCCAAGTTAGCCTGGATCCATATTCGCCATGAGGCATATACTTGTGCAACACAAGTCGCTGCCATCATCCGATTGCCATCTCGGCAGACTACCCTGATAGCAAAAGGGAATATCCAGGGTTGGAAAGTCTCAATGTTAGAAGACCATCTGTCCTCTTTGGCTGAAAGGGTAGACTGGTATGCTTTTAACAAAACCCTGGCTTTAAACGTGTTTGGGACAATATTGTTTCCCTTCCACCTCGACATAGTGGATCAAGCCATCATGGATGCCTTCTTCGCCTGGGACGTGAACTCGAAGAGTCCTTTGCCTGCACTTCTTGTCGACACCTTGCTTTCGGTAGAATTCTATCACCAGAAGCAAGAGAGAACACTCAGATGCTGCTATTCAGTGCTAGTCACATGGGGATGTTCCCCGACCCTTTGAGAAGCTTTTCCAAAATTCCTCTCCACCAATGCCTAACCATGGAGTGGAAGGTCGAGTTGGAACAATGGGACGCCAACCGTTTATCTTGGGCATATCCTTGGTTTCGACCCGGCCCAATCCTCATCAAATGTGGGGATTATCCAAGCATACCATTAATAGGTCTTATGGGATGCATAGCCTATTCTCCAAAAGTGGTTATGAGACAACTCATGAGGACCCAAACCGCGTTATCACGGGAAGAGCTCGGAGGATTGTGTTTCTTCGGAGACCCATGCATTGTTGCTAATTCACTTGTTGTACGAAGAGCATGGTAGAAACCAGTCTTCATGGGAGATAGAGAGCTAGGAAAAGCTCGAGTAGTTGTTTCTAGTGACTATGAGGAGTAAAGAAGAAATAGAGGGATATCACAATCATCCGCTCCACCTGTTGTGCCTTCAACCAGTGGAGAGCTTCAAAGCTAAGTCGATGCCTTGACCTAGAGGATAGAAATCATGGGAGCCCAGATGAGGGCCCTTGAGGAAAAAGAGCAAGAATCTATCCTCACCATAGATGATCTACAGAGGCAATGCAAGAAGAAAGATCATGAGATAGAGCGTCTCAAGGACCAGTGTGCTGATTCCAGTGAGCAGGTTATCCAAGCATCCAAAAAAACCAGAATTAGCTCGGATAATCAACTTCAAGAAATAACCACCAAGTCAACACGCCTTGAGGCCGAATGTGCAAAACAGGCTCATACGATCAAGGAGTTGCTACAAGACCTCGCAAGGACTCGGGCTGAAATACGTCAAGGACGGGAGACTATCCAAAGACTTAACAGAAGCCTTACTGAGCTGCGCTGCAAGGAAAGAGATGGATTAGCTCAGTATAGCCAAGTGCTACGAGAAAAAGACCGAGCCCTTGAGAAACTCGATGAGTTACAAGCCTTGGTCGTCCATCAGGAGGCGGAGATCAAAGAAGCTCAAAAGTACTGTAGACCCCTAATTTTGCCCGGTCTCTCAATAAAGGCTAAAGAGACTTCCTACAACAAGATAAAGCTCGCCTGGCATCTCAATAAAGCCCAAGAAGACTTCCTATATGAAGATAAAGCTTTAACGGACGTTCATCGGCACCAATCAAAGTCCGAATAAAGAAAGGAAAGCTTCCCAGGGGTCCCAGAACACAAAAACTGGCCAAAACAGGTCGAGACCACCGTCCCAAAGTTGAGACGGTCGTCCCAACCTTCCCTAGCCAAGTGGGACGGCCGTCCCAAGTGAGACTGCCAGTCCCAGCTTTCAGGGGGTCCCAGCATGTGCAAAAGATGCAGTTGGGACGACCGTCCCAACCCAGACGGCCGTCCCAACCCAGACGGCCGTCCCAACCCAGAGGGGCGTCTCAAATGGTCAAGCAGTGAAAAACTATAAATAGGAGGCTCATTTGCCACTGTTACACACACCAGAGAACTCCCAGTACTTGTCTTTTCTCTTCCTACTTCGAATGAACTCTCTGATTGCCTTGATAAGGTAACAATTAGTTAAGGAATCATATTCCAGCATTCGATTCTTCTGTAAAATTTAGTAGAGTTAGTGTTGTATTCGGAGAGGAGAGTCTTTGTAGAGCGAAGGATTGCCAAAACGCATCCTCACGATTAAAGATTCGCAATACAAAGCTTGCTATGGAGGTTCTGTTCAATTCTCTTCTCTTTTACTGCTTTATTTATTGCTTTCTGTATGCAATGTAAAATAAAATCATGTAGATAACCATTTTTAATATTATGCAATAAAATAGGGTAATCACGTAATTTCTCATAATCTTTACTTAAATGAATTAATCCGTCATAGGGAACCCGAAAGGGGCGTTGTGGGGTGCTAACACCTTCCCCACACGTAACTAACTCCCTTACCTAACTCTGGTTATAATGGCCAAGTTTGTTTTTTATTAAAATCAACGCCTTTTTATCCTTTTCCAATGTTTATGGTCAAAACATTGGTGGCGACTCCAAAAGAACCTTTTTTCGAAAACCTTGCTTTTATTAGAGGATAGTTCAGTTGTTGAGCACCTCGGAAGCAATGAACATAATTTTAACATAAAACGCGAGTCTAAACCATCTTTTCACCACCGCTCGCATAAACGTTCGAGATGTCCCTAGACGTCGGAACAGATGATGGCGACAGATGGTGACTCCGCTGGGGAAGCTAGAGAGTTGATCCCATTTAGTGACGGATAAATTCAAACTAAGTAAAGATTTGAAATTACGCCTTTACCCTCTTCCGTATGTTTTATTGTATGGCTTTAATAATTGTTGTATGATTATTTTCTGCAAATTGTCTGAAATATAAATTGCACACAAAAACCCTTGCACACAATAGTCCCTCTATACCCGGGGGCAAGAGTGAATACCTATAGGGAGTGGGTGGCAGATACGACCGGCTTGTTGGCACACGGGGCTACAATCGTTATCGGAAACCACCAACTCAAGGTGATAACTCTCTTCTGTTGATCTAAGGATGTCGACACGGAGTTCCGTGCATGACCCGAGGACTGAAAGATTGAGAGGTCCCTATAATGGGGGCACCTTGGGGACCTTTGGCCTTGGTGAGAACAGTCTAGAACCACCTAAACCAAGCACATTTCTGCAGGAAAACCCCACCTCGTAATAAGCGTGGCTCTGCTCGTGGATGTATGAATTGTGTGTGCATTCGTTTGCTGCATTTGTATTGATGCATTAGCATAGGGTAATCATACAACAAAAATAGTGAAAAACCCTAAAAATCAAAAAGTGATAAGATAAGCCAACTTTATCTCGGACAGTCTTCAGTTAAGCTAGCCTGGTTTCAGGTTCTTTGTAAGCTAAGTAGCCACGTTGATCGACAGAAGAGATAAAGGGTCATAAAAAATATAAAAACGAATTAAAGCCATAAAAATGCCTTTATAAAATAAAAATTCTTGATAAAGGTCTTATAATTCATACAACCTTTGTTCATAAAAATAAGAGAAGAAAATAGGACTCTCTTCATCAAAATCCATAAACATCCATATAGATAGTTTTCTTTTTAAGAAAAACCAAGTATTACCATGTATCATATTAGGAATAAAACATGATAATACTTAGAAAAACAAACACTTACATGCATGCATTTACAAGGACTCATCCTCATATCATGCATTTTCATTTCTTTTAGATAATGGAGGGATCCAGTAATAGACAGTTAAAGAAAGTGGAAATCCTTCTATGCCGTGTAGAGAAGTTAAGGTAGTTGAGTACATATATGCCACCAGAGGTCAGTGCCAATTTTGAGAAATCTTATGGAAGAATTCTTGACCTCCTGAAAATCAGCATCGATCCAATCTTTGTTAGAGCATTGGTCCACTTCTGGAATCCCGATCTACACTGCTTTGAGTTTTCGCAGTTTGACTTAGTACCAACCTTAGAAGAATATGAACTCATGGTTAGATGGCCTCAATCAGTCGGGGTCTATGTCTGCTCAGGAGTCTATGTGGCCGTGAGTAAGGTTGCTACTATCATACGATTGCCTCCTCATCAATCCATCCTAGAGGGAAAAGGGAACATCCGAGGTTGGAAAATGTCCGTAATAGAAGACCACTTAATCTCTTTGGCTGAAAAGAAAGATTGGTCTACCTTCAACAAAACTCTAGCATTGACAATGTTTGGAATCATATTATTCCCATTTCATGTGAACATTGTGGATCATGCTGCAATAGATGCATTCTTTGCCTGGGATGTATACTCTAAGAGTCCTATACCTGCAATTCTTGCTGATACCCTGCTTTCAGTAGATTTTTGCCGACAGAAATAGGGGAAAACACTTAGATGTTGCACTTCATTACTATATGTATGGGGCGTCACCCACTTCTACGCTTCAAGCTGAAGCACTTGGTGGATTTGATGAAGACATAATATTTTGTAGATATAGTTTAGTTTGTGGGTGTGTAGATGAATAGGCTAAGTATAGAACTTAATCTCTTGATAGGCCAATATATTTTGTGATAAGCGCCTTAATATGATGCATCATTGAAATCATTTTTCTGCATGAAAAACTTACATTTAAGTATTAAAAGAACAATCTAAGTTTTTCAATCTGTTGAAAATGATTTTCAATCTGTTAAAATCACTTAACAGAATAAGTGGTCATACATAGTCAAAATTTTCAATTGATTGAATCGCAGAATCAACAGGTTAAAATCACTTAATGAATTTTTCAATATCCAGGTTTCGCATTTTCAATCTGTTGAAATATTTTTAAATCCATTGAAACAGAAAGACTATTTTTCAGTCTAAGAGTTTTCAGAAAATCAATCTGTTGAAATATTTTTTAATCTGTTGAAACAGAGAGACTATTTTTCTAACTAAGTATTTGTAGGATTTCAATCTGTTAAAATGATTTTCAATCGATTAAAATAGAGAGCTATCATTTTTCATAAAACTATTTCAATCCATTAAAAACTCGAATCAATCGATTGAATGAAGTTTTAAATGAAATCAATCGATTGAATCGACGTTTTAATCGATTGAAATGCATTCTGATCGATCATAGTTTCATTCTGATCGATCATAACTTGGTCTAATCGATCATAATACAGTTCTAATCGATCAGAATCGATTCTAACCTGTTTTACTTTGTTTCTGATCAATCATTTACTCTCTGATTCAGTTTTTAATTAATGAAACGTTCTGGATCTCTGTTTTACTTTATAAATACAGATTTGATCTATCTTTTGAAATACACAACTTGAGAAAACATTTGAAATCAATCTGTGAAGCTTTCATATCCGTGACTTTCTCTGCATTCAAGAACTTTGTAATATCATAAGGTGCTTTGATCAAGATAGTGGTCAATCAAAGAGAGAAAGTGCTGTATTAGAATCTGTTCTGAACAATTTTATTGATAGAGCTTGCAGTCCAGGTTTTTTCTTTTCATACTCTTTTGTAAAGTGTATTTGTGCAGGTTGGAATTTGATCTGCACTTGTTACAGTAACTGGATTTGGTTACTGGGTGGTTTTCAAGAGTCTATCTTGTGGGTTTGTAAGATAGTTCTTGGGGTAGATTGGTGAGTATCTACTCGTTGTAAATTTCACTTGGTATTAGTGGAACTTGGCAGATTTGTCAAGAACTGGACGTAGCTCTGGTATAGAGTGAACCAGTATAAATTTGTGTGTTGAATTTCTTCCTTCATCTCTTTTATTTTCTGCCTATATACTTGTTGTGTTTAAAATCAATCTACCTTAGCAAGAATTGAATAAAGATAAATCATTCTTCCAAAAGAAAGTAAGTTTTGCGAAAAAGTTTTATAAAGTTCAATTCACCCCCCCTCTTGAACTCAATCATTAATTCTTTCAATTGGCATCAGAGCTGGTTCTTGTAAGTTACTCAAGAAATCGGTCCAAGAATGGCTGAGGGAAAGATGAATTTTTCAGAAGGAGCCTCCATAAACAGGCCTCCTCTTTTTTCTGGTGTGAATTATTCTTTCTGGAAGGTTAGAATGAAAATCTTTATTGAATCTCTTGATAGAGGCATTTGGGAAACAATTGTTAATGGTCCTTACAAACCAACTCATACAGTAGATGGTAAAGTAGTTAAAAAAAATTGGGCTGAATTAACTGATGTAGAAAATAGGAGAGTCCAATATGATTATACTGCAAAAAATATTATTACCTCTACTTTAAATCTTGATGAGTTTTTCAGGGTGTCTCAATGTGCCTCTGCCAAAGAAATGTGGGAAATTCTAGAGGTCACACATGAAGGTACTTCTGATGTGAAAAGGGCGAGAAAGCATGAGTTAATTAGGGACTATGAATTGTTTAAAATGCAGCAAGGAGAAATAATTGCAGATGTACAGAAAAGGTTCACGCACATAGTCAATCATCTAATTGGACTAGGGAAGATTTTTGACAAAGAAGAGTTGAACATCAAAATCTTGAAGTGTTTGGACAGAACTTGGCAACCAAAGGTGACAACTATATCGAATCAAGAGACTTGATCGAAATGACTACTCGCTTCACTTTTTGGTAAGTTAAGGGAACATGAGTTGGAAATCAATCGGTTTAAAGAACAAGAGAATGCAGAAAAGAAAAGTAGAAACATTGTTCTCAAGACGATTGAAGAAAACAAGTGAGTCTAAAGAAGATGAATCTGAAAATCGACTTTATTAGTTAAGAAATTTGGGAAATTTATTAGAAGGAAGAACATAATCGGCCAAGTAAAAAGGTACATCGATAAAAAGACTGAATCTATTCAAAATACTATTACTTGTTATTCTTGTGGTAGCGGGGACATATAAGGAGTGATTGTCCGGAAAAGACCAAGAATCAGAACAAGAAAGAGTCTAAATACAAAGGGAAAAAGGCCTACATAGCTTGGCAAGACAATGATTCTTCTTCCGAGTTCTGAATCCGAAGGTGAAGAGGTGAACCTATGTTTGATGGCTGGTTGTGAATCTTCTTCATCACATGTAAGTTCAACTCCTACGAGAAAATGAAATGAATTACAGACACATTACTCGAATGCTTTCAACGAAATGCATAGTGAAGCCAGAAATTTATCTCATACAAATAATCGGTTAAAAGGATTAAATAACTGGTTAGAAAATAGAGTTAAAGTTCTGGAAAATGAACTATTAGAAAGCAAAACAGATTTAGAACATCTAGATATAATCTATGCATCTCAGGATAATGTTGCTGCTAATAAGAAGTGTGAAAAGTGTATTCTTCTGCAAGATAAGGTTGATTACTTGATTAAAACTTTGTCTAAATTTACTCAAGGTAAAGAGAATTTAGATGCACTCCTTGGGTCTCAAAGCTGTGTGTTTGAACATTCTGGAATCGGGTACAAACCTAAGATTGGGGTAAAAACTAAAAAATATTTGAACTTCTTTTCATTTAGAAAAGCTACAACATCCCCTTTCTCATCTTGTCATTACTGCATGAAGAAAGGACATACTATAAAATTTTGTCATGCTAGGAAATATTTTGTGCCGCAAGGTAGGAATAGATGGGTTCCAAAACATGTTAAACCGAAAATTTGACTCCTAAGGACCCAAAACACTTAAGGGTACCAAATACTTGATGTTTGATCTTTCGAGAACAGCAACAAGAGTCCCTTTGGTACCTGGATAGCGGATGCTCAAGGCACATGACGAGTGACATTTCAAAATTTCGAAACCGAGATTAAAGAATGGAGGTCATGTGACTTATGGAGACAACAACAAGGGAAGAATTCTAGGTTCTCGGAGATATTGGAGATGGTGAATCATTTATCATTCACAATGTTCTTCTTGTTGAAGGTCTCAAGCACAATCTAATCGGTATAAGTCAGCTTATGTGATCTTGGTCACAAAGTAATCTTCAAACTAGAAAAGTGCCTTATCTCGTGAACCGAGAATCGACACGGTAATGTTGGTAGGTAAGAGGTTAAACAACATATACATGTTAGATATCAAGAATTCTATATCATATCAAAGTTGTCTTCTTACTAAAGAAGAAGAATCTTGGTTGTGGCATAGAAGGCTTGCTCATATACATCTTAACCATCTAGACAAACTGATTTCTAAAGAGTTAGTTTCGGGCTACCTAAGCTTCGAATCCCGAAAGACAAAATCTGTGAAGCTTGTTTGAAAGGCAAACAAACTAGAAAATCCTTTTCAAACAAAAACATTGTTTCAACTTCCAGACCTTTGGAACTGCTTCACATGGATTTGGTTGGTCCTTCAAGGAATAAAAGCCTAGGTGGTAATCTTTATATCATGGTAATTGTTGATGACTTTTCCAGATTTACCTGGACTATTTTTCTTAAAGCCAAATCTGATTCTTACAAATCTTTCAAAAAGCTTGCCAAGGTTTTACATAATGAAAAAGGGTATTTCATTACATCTATTCAAAGTGACAATGGTGGAGAATTTGTAAATGAAAAATTTGAATCTTTTTGTGAAAAGTTTGGCATAAAACACAATTTTTCTGCTCCAAGAACTCCTCAACGTAACGATGTTGTGGAAAGAAAGAACAGATCCATTGTGGAACTTGCTAGAACAATGTTGTGTGAAAATTCTTTACGTAAATACTTTTGGGCAAATGCAGTAAACACTGCTTGTCATGTTTTGAATAGAGTCTTGATTAGACCCATGCTTAAGAAAACCCCATATGAACTGTATAAAGGAAGAAAACCCAACATAAACTATTTCAAGGTTTTTGGATGTACATGTTTTGTTTTAAACAATGGGAAAGAAAATATTGGCAAGTTTGATGAGAAATCTGACAAAGGAATCTTTCTTGGTTATTCAACTAATGGTCATGCATATAGAGTCTACAATTTAAGACTCGAAGTCTGTTGAAGAATCGAGTACATGTTGTTTTTAATGAGTCTCCTCGAGTGTTGCGAGAATAGAACAACAGAGTACTCGCGGGTGAAGAAGATTTAATTGATAATTCTTATCGGTTGAAACTTCCCAAGTAGCTCGAGATCAGCATATTGTCGAAGAAGGTGATCAATCTGTTGATCCTGCAAAAGCTGATCCACCAATAATAACTGAAGATCAGGAAGAAGATGCCCTGGAAGAGCTTCCCAAAGAGTGGATTGTCCCAAGAGATCTCTCTAGACAATGTCATTCGGGCAAATCAATAAGGGAGTATCTACTAGACATTCTCTTAATCAATTCTACAATCATATGGCATTCATTTCACAAATAGAACCTAAAAGCTGTTAAAGAAGCATTAAATGATGAATACTTGGGTTAGTGCCATGCATGATGAGCTTAATCAATTTGAAAGGAATAATGTGTGGGAATTAGTTCCTAAAATCAAAGATATCAATGTAATTGGTACTAAGTGGGTATTCAAAAACAAACTAGATGAACACGGCATTATCACTAGAAATAAAGCTAGATTGGTAGCCAAAGGGTATAACCAACGAGGAGGGTATTGATTTTGATGAAACCTTTGCACTCGTAGCTAGACTTGAAGCTCGTCAGATTATTATTAGCTTATGCTTGTTTAAGTGGTTTCAGATTACTACGAGATGGATGTCAAGAGTGCCTTTCTAAATGGACTCATCAATGAAGAAGTGTATGTTTCTCAACCTCCTGGGTTTGAAAATCACAAGCATCCTGACCATGTCTACAAATTGAAAAAGACCCTTTATGGTTTAAAGCAAGCACCTAGACAATGGTATGAGAGGTTAAGTAACTTCTTAATTGATCAAGAGTACAAACGAGGTGAAGTTGATAAAACTCTATTCATTAAGAAATCTGGAACTGACATTATTCTGGTGCAGGTGTATGTGGATGATATCATTTTCGGTTCTACAAATAATGCCTTGTGTAATAAGTTTGTTAAAGAAATGCAAAGTGAATTTGAAATGTCTATGATGGGAAAATTGAATTTCTTTCTTGGTCTCCAAGTTAAACAATTAAGAAATGGCATTTTTCTAAGTCAATCTAAATACTGCAATGAGTTGTTAAAGAAGTTTGATATGCACAATTGCAAAGAATCCTCTACACCCATGTCTACTAACTGCTGTCTAGATTTAGATGAAAAAGGGAAATCTGTTGATCAAACTAAATATAGAGGTTTGATTGGTTCTCTGCTATATCTGATCGCTAGTAGGCCTGACATTATGTTTAGTGTGTGCCTTTGTGCTAGATTTCGGAGCAAACCCAAAGGAATCACATCTTACCGCTGCTAAAAGGATTCCGAAGTACCTCAAAGGAACCGTTAATGTTCGGACTATGGTATCCTGAAGGTGCATCTCTTAAACTTGTTGGATTTTCTGATTCTGACTTTGCGAGGATGTAGATTGGACGAGAAAAAGTACCTCGGTACATGTCATTTACTTGGGAAGCAGTCTCATATCTTGGCACGACAAAAAGCAAGCATGTGTTGCTCTTTCAAGCTGCAGAAGCTGAATACATTGCAGTGGGAGCTGTTGTGCTCAAAGTATCTACCTTAAGCAACAACTCGACGAGACTATGGAGTGACACTAAATACGGTACCTCTGGTTTGTGATAATACTAGTGCAATAAATTTAACTAAGAATCCTATTCAACACTCTAGAACTAAGCATATTGAAATTAGACACCACTTTATTAGAGAACATGTATCTAGGGGTGACTATGAAATTTTATTCATTGAATCTGAAAAACAGTTAGCTGATTTATTCACTAAACCACTTCCTAGAGACAGACTTAATATGCTTAGGACTGAATTAGGAATTCTAGATATATCTAGTATTGAATAACTGATTTTTTATGGTGATAATGTGCTCTTTAACAGGTTAATAACAAGTTCAATCGATTAATAATTGTATGAAAAACTTGAAATTATATGTTTCAATCAATTGAAATTGCGAAATAATCTGTTGATTTCCTGATTCTTACTCTCTGTTATTGATATGTTATCAGTTCAATCGATTAAATATGCTTTTAATCGATTTATTTCATTAAACCTTGTAGCTCTGCATATTTTCTTCTATAAATCAATCGATTCAATCTTCGATTCAATCGATTGAATTCACTTTTGATACTCTGCATGATTTTCTTCCAACAAAAACAATCGATTAGATCTTCGATTCAATCGATTTATTTTACTTCTGAGTATCTACAATTGCAAAATCAATTGGCTTCACGAAATATCAATTGATTAATTTTTACTAGGGCTAGTTGTATATACTCTGTCACTAAACAATTACTGCAGAGTGGATTGAATGCATTTACAACAAGATAAACTTTAACTACTCTCTTAAATATCAAAGATATCCAATTAAAGTTGATTGACTCTGATTGGATATCAGATGTGAGGGTAATTAAGGTGCACAGTACACATTCCTTCTCTCTCTCCACCTTTATCATCACTGCGTAGAAGCAGAGAAGCAGTTATACAGAAAAGACAAAACTGTGAAGTTAAAGGGATCGCGAGCTCTAAAAACTGTAGTGTTTTTCCTCCTTGAACCATTCTCTCTTCTCGGTTATCCCTCTGATCATTCCAAAAAATCAAGGATGATCAAACGTTCAAAATCCGGTAGGAAGAAGTCCAGCAGAGGCGAGTCTTCTACTGCAAGGCAAGAACCAAATGTTGGAGGTCGGATTGAAACCTGGTTCAATGGGAACCAAGAGAAAATGGATTTGTTTATCGATGAAATGAGCAGGAAACAAGTCAATATTCCCAAGGTTCTAAAGTTCTCCTGGTTTGACACCGAAGGCTTCAGAGGTGTTCAAAAGCTACTGCAACATCAAAAACTTCAAATGTTTCTGGAGTTGAATGGTAGAATTTACCCTGACTTAATTAAAGTCTTTTTTACTAACTTGTTCTTTGTAGGTTCCACTTTAAAAACCCAAGTCAAAGGAGTAGACATTGAGATAACGCCAAATGTCTGGAAAGAGGTCGCTGGTGTCGCCGCCGTCCCTTTCCGACGTCCGGAGGGGGACGTCTTAGAAACGTTTATGCGAGCGGTCGCGAAAAGATGGTGTAGACTCGCGTTATTGTTTTAAAAGGTTTTCGAAAAGGGGTTCTTATGGAGTCGCCACCAATATTTTGACCATAAACATTGGAAAAGGAGGAAAAGGCGTTGTTTTTAATAAAAAACCAGTCTTGGCCATTATAACCAGAGTTAGGTAAGGGAGTTAGTTACGTGTGGGGAAGGTGTTAGCACCCCACAACGCCCTTTCGGGTTCCCTATGATAGATTAATTCATTTAAATAAAGACTACGAGAAATTACGCGATTACCCTATTTTATTACATAATATTAAACGGCTATCTACATGATTTTATTCTATATTGCATGCATAAAATGATTAATAAAGCTAAATAAAGCAATAAAAGAGACAAAATAGCTATCTACATGATTTTATTCTACATGGCATAAATAAAGTTAAATAAAACAATAAATAAAGCAATAAAAGAGAAGAGAATTGAAAAGAACCTCCGTAGCAAGCTTGATATTGAGAATCTCGAACCGTGAGGATGCGTTTTGGCAACCCCTCTCTCTACACAGACTCTCCTCACCAATACAGGATCGACTCTACTAAAAATTTAAAGAAGAATCGAATGCCGGAATCTAATTTCTTAACCGATTGTTACCTATTTAAGGCAATCGGAAAGATCATTCAAGAGAGGGAGAGAAATAGACAAGTGCTCTGAGTTTTAGAAAGTGTTTCAGAGCTCTCTGGGATGTCTGGGGTGTGAAAAAGTGACAAATGAGCCTCCTATTTATAGTTTTCGAAGCTGGCGCACTTCGGGACCACCGTCCGGACTGGGACGGCCGTCCGGACCTGGGACGGCCGTCCCAAATGGCAAAATTACACAGGCTGGGACCCCTTGGGGACCCGGGACGGCCGTCCCACTTTTCTGGGGCTTGGGACGGCCGTCCCAACTTCGGGACGCGCGTCCCAACTGGCTGGAGCAAGTTGGGACGGCCGTCCCACCTTCGGGACGGCCGTCTCGACTGTTCTGGCCAGTTTCGCGCGTTTCGGGACTCCGGGAAGCTTTCCTTGCCTGTTTTGGACGTCAGTTGATGCCGATATGCGTCTGTTGAAGCTTTATCTTCATGTAGGAAGTCTCCTTGGCTCTTATTTGTAATGCTAGACGAGCTTTATCTTGTTACGGGTGATCTCTTTTATCTTTATTTGAGAGACCGGGCAAAATTAGGGGTCTACAGACTGCCCCCTTCTCCTGCCTAGCTAATTTATTGGCCTAATATGCCGATAAAATTAGCTGGTAGGAGAAGGAGTTAACCCTTTTTGCCTGCTATCCTTCTGGATGCTGCTTTGCTCGACGTTGCTCGATCCTCTGGATGATGAATAGTTTTGATAGGTACCAACCCCTATCCGGTTTGATGAGAATGAACCCTCGTCGGGTGAGCTCCTTTTTGTAAGGCTTGATGAGTATACACCCCCATCTGGTGTTTGATGAGTACGAACCCCCATCTAGTTTTTGAGTTTCACTATATAATGTTCCGGTGAGTACTTACCCTCACCTGGTAGGAGTCTCGCATTTTGACTAACTCCGATGAGTACTTACCCCCATCCGGTATGAACCCCGTTCTGCAAGGTTTTTGATAAGCCTCGTTCTACAAGGCTTAGGTGAGTACGTACCCCCACCCGGTATGAAGTTTTTGGTAAGCCCCGTTTTGTAAGGCTTAGGTGAGTACGTACCCTCACCCGGTATGAAGTTTTTTGGTAAGCCCCGTTCTGCAAGGCTTAGGTGAGTACGTACCCCCACCCGGTATGAAGTTTTTGGTAAGCCCCGTTTTGCAAGGCTTAGGTGAGTACATACCCCCACCCGGTATGAAGTTTTTGGTAAGCCCCGTTTTGCAAGGCTTAGGTGAGTACGTACCCCCACCCGGTATGAAGTTTTTGGTAAGCCCCGTTCTGCAAGGCTTAGGTGAGTACGTACCCTCACCCGGTATGAAGTTTTTGGTAAGCCCCGGTTCTGCAAGGCTTAGGTGAGTACGTACCCCCACCCGGTATGAAGTTTTTGGTAAGCCCCGTTCTGCAAGGCTTAGGTGAGTACGTACCCCCACCCGGTATGAAGTTTTTGGTAAGCCCCGTTTTGCAAGGCTTAGGTGAGTACGTACCCCCACCCGGTATGAAGTTTTTGGTAAGCCCCGTTTTGCAAGGCTTAGGTGAGTACGTACCCCCACCCGGTATGAAGTTTTTAGTAAGCCCCGTTTTGCAAGGCTTAGGTGAGTACGTACCCCCACCCGGTATGAAGTTTTTGGTAAGCCCCGTTTTGCAAGGCTTAGGTGAGTACGTACCCCCACCCGGTATGAAGTTTTGGGTACGCCGCGTTCTGCAAGGCTTAGGTGAGTACGTACCCCCACCCGGTATGAAGTTTTTGGTAAGCCCCGTTTTGCAAGGCTTAGGTGAGTACGTACCCCCACCCGGTATGAAGGTTTTGGTAAGCCCCGTTTTGCAAGGCTTAGGTGAGTACGTACCCCCACCCGGTATGAAGTTTTTGGTAAGCCCCGTTCTGCAAGGCTTAGGTGAGTACGTACCCCCACCCGGTATGAAGTTTTTGGTAAGCCCCGTTCTGCAAGGCTTAGGTGAGTACGTACCCCCACCCGGTATGAAGTTTTTGGTAAGCCTCGTTCTGCAAGGCTTAGGTGAGTACGTACCCCCACCCGGTATGAAGTTTTTGGTAAGCCCCGTTTTGCAAGGCTTAGGTGAGTACGTACCCCCACCCGGTATGAAGTTTTTGGTAAGCCCCGTTCTGCAAGGCTTAGGTGAGTACGTACCCCCACCCGGTATGAAGTTTTTGGTAAGCCCCGTTTTGCAAGGCTTAGGTGAGTACGTACCCCCACCCGGTATGAAGTTTTTGGTAAGCCCCGTTCTGCAAGGCTTAGGTGAGTACGTACCCCCACCCGGTATGAAATTTTTAGTAAGCCCCGTTTTGCAAGGCTTAGGTGAGTACGTACCCCCACCCGGTTTCTGGCGACTTATTGTCTCTGATCATGCGCCTATTCCATGAGGAATGATTGATTTTCTTTCTTTTTGACTTTTCTATTTTAGTTATCCGGTTTTTACCGGGGATTCTTCATTGGTTGCCTTTTGGGCAGGAATTTATTGGGGACTTTGATTGTGCCTCTTGATTAGGCAATTGCTTCAGCGATGGTGAAGACTTTTATGCTTTTGGGCTTGCATTACCTCTCGCATAGGTTGATTTCCCATTTCTCTGGGATATTAGCTCTTTGAGCAAACAGTAGTTCTGTTGTAAGCTCACCGGTGAAAATTTTTTCTTTTGAGAATTTGATTGCTTTGACTGAGATCTCTTTTGAATTGCCCCCTTAGAGGGAAAATGGAGTTTTTGACTCCTTATTGCTTGAACTGGCTTTTGTCTATGCTTTTATTTCTGCCGGGGAATGGGTTTGTATGTGCGCCTTTTATGCACGTTAGATGGAAAGATATATATTTTCTCTTCTCTTTGTAATGATCCCTGGGGAATTTTATTGGCTTCCTGGGGATGGAAATTTCTCCTTTTCTGCTTTTGTAGATTTTTCTTGATGTGCTCTTCTTGGGGATTTTCTTTCGGGTTGCCTCTCGGTGATGTAAAGGACTTGACTTCGTATGATGGGCTCTTGTGTAACCCTTATTCTCCGTTGGGGCATGAAATGGAGATCCTTATATGAGTGTGTTTGATGACTCATGTGGTGATGAAGCTTAGTCGCGAGGTAATCTTTTTGTCTTGCCTCTGGAGTAGGCAAGGATCCGTTGCTTGGGTATGGTCAAGCCTTTCCGTTAGCCTTTCTGTTTTGACGTATCTTCTTTTGTTGATGGTTGGAACTATTTTCCTTAAAGCTCCTTATTCTCGTCGAAATGGTTTTGATTTCGCCTTTTTCTTTCGCGATCAACGCGAAGTTATTTGAAATCTGGCTTTTTGCTATATTACGTGTGCCTTTTTATTTTACACGTAGGCTTTTCAAGATGCAAATGGAAATAACAACTTTTATATATATATTTTTTGGATAATACATTCAAACATTTTTGAACTACTAGAAAGCATCATAAAACCTCCTAATCGTGCGCCTCTGGGACCGGAGTGAGCGGATGGTGCTGGCGAAGGGAAGCGGCGGAGCAAGCGGCGTTGGAACCTCGCCCGGGTCTCGGACCAGATTTTCTATTTGGCGGTCCGTCTCGTCTTGCCTCATGGTCAGCTGACCAAGCTGTTGTCGCATGAACTGGAATTGCCCTTCCATGTAGGCATGCTCATCATCCAGGCGCCCGCATAAGCTCTGGCGTAGTCGAGGTCGTAAGACCGCCGGCGGGATTCTGAAGTGGTGGGGATATCCTGTGGTGTGTCGAAATCCGCATGTCCATCGAGATAGAGAGGATTGGGTTTAAGATAAACCCTGTACCTTGCCTGCCGAGGATGTTCATATGGGCCAAGCACTCGCCATTGATCGGCTCCGGCCGAAGACTAGCTGGGATGTCTTCTCCGTCGCTACATCCCCAATACTCGGCTAGAGGGGTGAGAAAGGGAGCTATTATGATCGCTCTCGCTGGACCGCGAGTGCCGCAATCCTTGACGGCTTTGAGAAAGGCATACCCTGGGTTGCACCTATGCCCCTGGTGCATACAAGCAACAATGAAAAGGTCGGCCGCAGTTACCTTTCCTTGGCTCTCCTTCCGGCTGTGTATGGTCCCGGCCAGCAATTTATGACATACGCGGAGTGGGGAGAAAAAGCTGCACCCTTCAGATTTGATGGCAGAATGACAGCCCCGGTGATCTCCTTCCACATGGTAGCAGTGGTGAGAGCAGCTGGGCTTCTCCAAATATGCGGACCGGTACTCTGGAGTTCTTGTATCCGCTCTCGCGAGAAACCCATAATGACATTAAAGTCATCCGAGAGCAGTGGTCCGAGAGGCTCCATCCATCCAGGAGGAGACAACTTGAGTTGGTGGCACCCCGGGAATTGAAGATGGCATTTCCACCATGTTGACGAAGCAAGAAATTCCATCGTGGCAGTGCGATGGATCCGAGTAGGTAGCTCGCGGAGTCGAAAGTCCCATCCTATGTTGTGGATGTATCTTCTGACATCTTGATCCCAGCCAAATGTAGCTAGGATTTCGAAGTCCAATTGCAGTGTGGGGTACCAGGAGAATTGCTTGGATATTTACTAGACGTAGTTGGTGCGATTCCGCTAGTTGAGTACTGATCGTAGTAGTTCCTCTAGCGGGGTTTCTAGAAGCGTTTTCTCCTGGATGAAGATTCTCCGTGCTCCATACTTGCTTAAGAATGCTAGAAATGTGTAGAAAGGGAGAAGAAGCAAGATAGAAAGCTTGGAATGGGGTGCAGAAGCTCAAATCGCGCTGGCACTTATAGAGCGCGCCGAGGACCATTGGGACGGCCGTCTGGGTTGGGACGGCCGTCTCGATCGAAAAAAATACACAGGGGCCATCAGCGGGGAAGTGGGACGGCCGTCCCACCTGGGACGCGCGTCCCAATTGAATTTGGGGACTTGGGACGGCCGTCCCGACTTTGGGACGGCCGTCTCGAGCTGCTGGAGGGGATTTTCGATTTTTTTGAGTTAATTTTCATGTTTTTTGATAAGTTTGAAGATAGGATTCCCTTCATTTATGTTTTAATGCATGTAATGCTTCATGATATGCATCCTATGATCTATTTTAGTTAATATTTCGAAAGTTTTAACTGATATGCTTTGACTGCGGACGCATTCTTGGTGTTGTTCCTTAACATTGTCCTGTTTCTTGGATAACAAGCTTAACTGTACATAATTTGTCGTCGTGGATTTTTTCTTGCTTTTGCCGAAGAGCAATCTGTTGTTCACAGGGTAACTGCCATATCAATGCCCCCCTTCCTTTCCTTAGGAATTTCAACCTTCCTATTGATCACTATATTTCCACATTCTCCTTATTACTTGAATGCTTTATGATGAAATGGTCAAGAGAAAAGAAAGAAAAGGATTCACAACAAGGGCTTGTGTTTTAGAGGGATATTTTTTATAATAGAGGTCTCGTAAGAATGGCTGGCCAAGGTTGGTCGGTGTTTAGGCTAGTTTAGATAAACGTTTCATTCTTATGATGTGGCGTCATTGTTTATCTGGTTTATGGCGCCTTTTGCGATTGATTAACTTCCCTAGGCCGCCCTTTCGGGTTTTCGATGCCAGGATGCCTGTGCTTATGTCCTAACTTTTGTCTAGGTTTTCCCTTTTTATATTTATTTTTAAGGAATACCTAGCTGGACTTTTGATAACCCTAACTTTTGCCCAGGCTACCCTTTATTATTGTTCGGGTCTCCTGCCGGGTTTACCCTAATTTTTGCGCAGCCCCCTTTGTGGGTTTCCTGCCGGGTATTTTGCCCTTTTATTTTCTTGTCTTGGTCTTTGACCTTGACGGGCTTTCTTTTTATATGCGTATATATTATTATATTTTTGCACAACATTGTCGAAACTTGACTTTGTGAATATAGATTTCATTTGTGTTTCTAGTTAATCAATCAATTTTACTTTACTTTGCGGCGCTTTAATTATTCGGACGCATTTGGAACAAAACATCTATCTAAATCTTGTTTATTGAAGATGGGGTATAGACATATTTAGCAAGAAGAGAAACGAGATAGTAAGAATAGCATTCTTTTTGTAATTTTGGATAAATGTGTGCCCTAGAGATGCTCGGGGACGGGCATACCCCGAGGAGTGATCTCTAATAGTCATTAGGTTTACATCCCTTAGAATCGAAAGAAGGACACCTAACGACTAACGCTACCCTTCTGCGCTAATATCCCTCCTTTTTGAAAAATCGTCTTCGAGGATAAGACTTCTCGCTTTTCAGTATGGTTTGATCTTTCGTAGGGTCATACCCTAACCCATACTTTAGCGGATTATCTTTGAAATCTGGTGGCTCTCTTATTCCTTGAGCGTTCTTTCCAAGCCCCGTCCCTGGGCGATATCCATATCTTTTCATCATATGGGCCACCTTCATGTTACTAGGGAGTCTTTCGATATAGGCAATTTCGAGTGCTTGAAAAGATGTTTCAAGAGCCTCTTCAGCCGCATCCACATATGGCTCGGATAGACGGCTTACTAATTAGAAAGTCTTCTTCAGCTTGAACCGTGACTAGTTTATCATTTGTCACAAATTTGACTTTCTGGTGGAGCGTTGAAGGTATTGCCTTAGCGCTATGAATCCAAGGTCTACCAAGGAGACAACTGTATGCTCGGTGTGATATCCATCACGTGGAAGTCTATGTTGAAGATAGTAGGGCCGATTTGGATTGGTAGATCGATCTCTCCTACTACTTCTCGTCTTGATCCATCAAAGGCTCGAACAATTGTATTACTTGGACGCATGTGTGTTCCTTGCACTTGTTATCTTGTCGAGTGTACTTTTAGGCATAACATTTAAGGATGATCCATTATCCACAAGAACTTTGGAAATGAGATATTCCTTGCATTTGACAGTAGATATGCAAAGGCTTATTATGATTTGACCCTTCCAAAGGGAATTCTTCGTTAGTGAAAGTAAGGTGATTATTGGGCTGTGATATTGCCAATAATTCCTTCAAACTTGTCTTGGGATATTGCATGTGGAATGAATGATTCATTCAAAACCTTTAACAGTCGCGTTTCGATGCGGTTCGAACTCATTATGAGTGATAACAAAGTTATCTTTGTCGGAGTACGATTGAGTTGATCGATGATGGAGTACTCACTTTGTCTTATGTATTGGAGTAACTCATCTCGTCTCCTCCTTGGATTCTTTTTCCTCTTCGGCCTTATTTTTCACCTTTTCTTTAGAAGTTTTTTCTTGTAATTCCTTGGGGGAATATATTCTTCCACTTCGAGTCATGCCCCCAATACGCGGCTATGTTGGAGATGTCTTGATTGACTTGGCAATTCTTCTGAATATCTCCAAGGTACGAGCTTTATTTGATAAGTAAGGGAAAGGACGAGGCACGAATAAACGTATAGGTGTTATTTCCTTCTCCCTTGGAATGATTAACGGTGCTTGTTTGTTATCGTCTTCGGGTTTATCGACTGTCGTAGAGATTTTGATGACGAAAGGCTTCTTTTCCATTTTTCTGATTTGTGGAAAGCACATCAATTAATCCTTTCTTTTTATTATCTTTATTATTAAAATGAGGAGGGATATATGAATGTATGCAACTTATGAATGCAATAGACAATTTAAGGAGAGAAAATAAATCCTTTTATTAGAAAGTGTAAATCCTTCTATACAATGCTTTGGAGCAAGTGCTGACAAAAACGGAAAAGCTTGAAGAGTCCTATAGGTAAATTAGGTTTTCTTCGTAATTCGTCTTCAGCTATTCTCACATGGTTTCCGAGTATCTTGATTTGCTCATGTACCGCTTGACTCATATCTTCACTATATCGACGAGCCTCTCTCATCTTTTCTTCTAGATGAACGATCAAAGCGTGTTGTTGGTCAGACCTCTCTCTTATTTGGTCTCTTTCACGAAGTAAATGACCGTACTCGAGCTAAACCATCCTTTTCTTTATCATGCAGCTCATTCAGGCTTTTCTTGTATTTTTCAGCGGTTTCTCGCCACTTTTGTGCTTCGGACCGAGTTCCCGCTAGGTCATCCTGCATCAACTTGATCATTTTTGCCCGCTCCTGCAAGTGCCTTCTCAAAACGTGCTATTTCGTCATTCATGTCCTGGAAAAGACTATCTTGTTCAAGCCTCGGAACTTTCGGTGTTTGTTTAGCCTCTTCTTGGTAGTTAGCATAATCATTCTTGAGAAGCTCTATCTCATGGTCCTTCTTTTTGCATTGCCTTTTTAGACCATCTATTATAATGGTTGATTCTTGCTCTTTTTCTTCAAAAGTCCTCAGCTGAGTTTCCATGACTTCAACCCTTTTGTTTAAGGCATTGACACGTAATTGTAGCTCTTCGCTGGCTAACGCTTTAGTGAATGCGAGAAGATGGTAGGGGTATCCCTCTATTTTTCCTCCATTTTTCATATTCAAGGGATGTAGATACTTGAGCCTTTCCGAGTTCTTTATCCCCCAGGTAGATCTGGTCTTTCCCATGCTTTCCGGATAGCGAGATACTTCTTCAAAGTTATGGGAATAGTGGCATAGACTCAGCTCTCTCGAGCTCCTCTTGGGTTGGCGCAGTTTGAGTTCTCATAAGTTGTCTCATAGCCATTTTAGGAGAGTAGGCTATACAACCTCCGAGACCTAGAAGTGGTATACTTAGGTGGTCTCCGCATCGTATGAGAATATAACCGGTCGGAACCAAGGGCAAACCCATGATACATGCTCTATGTTCCAGTTTTCTAACTCGATTTTCCACTCTAAGGCTTGACGATGTTGAAGAGGGATTTTTGAGAAATTTCTTAAAGGGTCAGGAAATACACCCATGTGGCTTGAGGCGTAAAAGTGAGTAACACCCCATATATATAGCAATGGAATACAACATCTGAGTGTTTTTCCCTGTTTCTGTCGGCAAAATTCTACAGAAAGCAGGGTATCAGCAAGGATCGCAGGTATAGGGCTCTTAGAGTATACATCCCAGGCGAAGAATGCGTCCATTGCAGCATGATCCACGATGTTTACATGGAATGGGAATAATATGATTCCGAACATTGCTAGTGCTAGAGTTTTGTTGAATGTTGACCAGTCTTTTTTTTCGGCTAAAGAGACTAAGTGGTCTTCTATTATAGCCATTTTCCAACCTCTGATATTCCCTTTTCCCTCTAGGATAGATTGATGAGGAGGCAGTCGTATAATAGTAGCAACCTTACTCACGGCCGTATATTCTCCTGGGCAGACATAAACCCCAACTGATTGAGGCCATCTAACCATGAGTTCGTATTCTTCTAAGGTTGGTACCAAGTCAAATTGCGAGAATTCGAAGCAGTGTAAATCGGGATTCCAGAAATGGACCAATGCTCTAACAAATATTGGGTCAATGCTGATTTTCAGGAGGTCAAGAATTCTTCCATAAGACTTCTCAAAGTTAGCATAGACCTCCGGCGGCATATATGTACACAAATGCCTTAACTTCTCTACACGGCATAGAAGGATCTCCACTTTCTTTAACTGTCTATTACTGGATCCCTCCATTGTCTAGCAGAAATGAAAATGCATGATATGAGGATGAATTTTTGTAAATGTGTGTATGCAAGTGTTTGCTTTTCTACGTATTATCATGTTTTGTTCCTAATATGATGTATGATAATACTGGGTTTTTCTGGAAAAGAAAGCTTACCTATATGAATGTTTATGGATTTTGATGAAGAGAGTCCTATTTTCTTCTCTTTTTATTTTTGATGAAGAAAAGGTTATATGAATTATGAGACTTTTATTAATAATAATTTTTTATTTTATAACAAAGGTATTTTTATGATTTTAGCTTGTTTTTTCATTTTTTGTGATTTTTAGGGTTTTTTCACTTTTTATGTTTGTTGTATGATTACCCTATGCTAATGCATCAATACAAATGCAGCAAACTTATGCACACACAATTCATACGTCCACGAGCAGAGCCACGCTTATTAAATCACAAGGTAGGATTTTCCTGCAGAAACGTGCTTGGTTTAGGTGGTTCTAACTGTTCTCACCAGGCCAAAGGTCCCCAAGGTGCCCCCATTATAGGGACCTCTCAATCTCTCAATCCTCGGGTCATGCACGGAACTCCGTGGCGACACCCTTAGACCAAAAGAAGAGAGTTATCACCTTGAGTTGGTGGTTTTCCGACAACGGCAGTAGCCCCGTGTGCCAACTAACCGATCGTATCTGCCACCCACTCCCTATAGATATTCACTCTTGCCCCCGGGTATAGAGGGACTGTTGTGTGCAAGGGTTTTTGTGTGCAGTTTATATTTCAAACAGTTTGTAGAAATAATCATACAGCAGTTATTAAAGCCATACAGTAAAAACATACGGAGGGTAAAGGCGTAATTTCAAATCATTACTTAGTTTGAATTTATCTGTCACTAAATGGGATCAACTCTCTAGCTTCCCCAGCGGAGTCGCCATCTGTCGCCGCCGTCCCTTTCCGACGTCCGGAGGGGGACGTCTTAGAAACGTTTATGCGAGCGGTCGCGAAAAGATGGTGTAGACTCGCGTTATTGTTTTAAAAGGTTTTCGAAAAGGGGTTCTTATGGAGTCGCCACCAATATTTTGACCATAAACATTGGAAAAGGAGGAAAAGGCGTTGTTTTTAATAAAAAACCAGTCTTGGCCATTATAACCAGAGTTAGGTAAGGGAGTTAGTTACGTGTGGGGAAGGTGTTAGCACCCCACAACGCCCCTTTCGGGTTCCCTATGACAGATTAATTCATTTAAATAAAGACTACGAGAAATTACGCGATTACCCTATTTTATTACATAATATTAAACGGCTATCTACATGATTTTATTCTATATTGCATGCATAAAATGATTAATAAAGCTAAATAAAGCAATAAAAGAGACAAAATAGCTATCTACATGATTTTATTCTACATGGCATAAATAAAGTTAAATAAAACAATAAATAAAGCAATAAAAGAGAAGAGAATTGAAAAGAACCTCCGTAGCAAGCTTGATATTGAGAATCTCGAACCGTGAGGATGCGTTTTGGCAACCCCTCTCTCTACACGAGACTCTCCTCACCAATACAGGATCGACTCTACTAAAAATTTAAAGAAGAATCGAATGCCTGAATCTAATTCCTTAACCGATTGTTACCTATTTAAGGCAATCGGAAAGATCATTCAAGAGAGGGAGAGAAATAGACAAGTGCTCTGAGTTTTAGAAAGTGTTTCAGAGCTCTCGGGATGTCAGGGTGTGAAAAAGTGACAAATGAGCCTCCTATTTATAGTTTTCGAAGCTGGCGCACTTCGGGACCACCGTCACGGACTGGGACGGCCGTCCGGACTGGGACGGCCGTCCGGACTGGACGGCCGTCCCAAATGGCAAAATACACAGGCTGGGACCCCACAGGGACCGGGACGGCCGTCCCACTTTTCCGGGGCTTGGGACGGCCGTCCCAACTTCGGACGCGCGTCCCAAGCTGGCTGGAGCAAGTTGGGACGGCCGTCCCACCTTCGGGACGGCCGTCTCGACTGTTCTGGCCAGTTTCGCGCGTTTCGGGACTCCGGGAAGCTTTCCTTGCCTGTTTTGGACGTCAGTTGATGCCGATATGCGTCTGTTGAAGCTTTATCTTCATGTAGGAAGTCTCCTTGGCTCTTATTTGTAATGCTAGACGAGCTTTATCTTGTTACGGGTGATCTCTTTTATCTTTATTTGAGAGACCGGGCAAAATTAGGGGTCTACAGCTGGAATCAAGGATGAAGGTGTAAAAGTCACTAAAGGGTGTACTTCAGATGTTGAAGAATTTAATAAAGTTCAGTACTTTCGTTCATGCATGAAGATCAATCGTGACTCTGTAAGTTCTTTCAATGCTGGAAAGATGAAGCTTGAGGAAAGGGTTCTCGCTTTCATTGTGGCCTGGCAGCTCACACCCAGGGGGAGCAATCATGCAGTACTAAATGAAGGAGATTTGGTATTGATGTACTGCATTCACCACAGAATAAGGGTGAACTGGGTTTTTGTTATGAATGACCACATGATCAAAGCTAAGCGGCTGAGTGATTTCAAGTATCCTTATGCTATTTTGATTTCTAAGTTTTTAATGCATTTTGGTGTTGATTTGGAAGGGGAACTAGTTGAAATTGTTCGACCAACAAATGAAGTAAATAATTCTGTTCTGCATAAAATGGGATTCATCAAAGTCGATGGTGAATGGATCTCAAAAGAAGTAGCTGGGAGAGGAGAAGACTTTGAAGAAGAAGAACAAGAGGAAAATATCAATGCTGATGTTCCGGGAACTTCTACAGCAAGACCATCTGACCCGATGGAAGAGGTGTCTCCACTGTAAATGATTCCATACACTCCACAGCCTGACCGTGGCACGCCCCTGTCTCAGTTCGAAAGAACCATGTTGCATCAAGTGAGCGAACTGCAAACCAACCAAAGAAGGCACATGGAGATGACGGTTGCTCTGCGGGCTCATCAGCATTATCTGGATGAAAACTTCATTGCCAGATTTCAACATATTGACAACCAACTAGAAGACATCTACAAAAGGATTGTTGAACTGCCATTTAATCAAGGTCCCGGGGATGAATGAAGGCTTATTTCTATGTTTCTGTTATCTTGTTCTTAGTTTTTATTTGTTCTGTTTTTATTTTGGGGTACCTACGTGGTACTACTGGACTGTAACTAAAAACACTTTTATTTGATGCAGTCAAATAGGGGGAGAAGTGGTTTTTCTTAAAACTGTCACTACACACACTCCACAAAATATATGTCTCTGGTCTGTTATTATTTGTGCAGGTGCAGTGGTTATTTGTCTCCATCAAATAGGGGGAGATTGAAGCACTTGGTGGATTTGATGAAGACATAATATTTTGTAGATATAGTTTAGTTTGTGGGTGTGTAGATGAATAGGCTAAGTATAGAACTTAATCTCTTGATAGGCCAATATATTTTGTGATAAGCGCCTTAATATGATGCATCTCATTGAAATCATTTTTCTGCATGAAAAACTTACATTTAAGTATTAAAAGAACAATCTAAGTTTTTCAATCTGTTGAAAATGATTTTCAATCAGTTAAAATCACTTAACAGAATAAGTGGTCATACATAGTCAAAATTTTCAATTGATTGAATCGCAGAATCAACAGGTTAAAATCACTTAATGAATTTTTCAATATCCAGGTTTTGCATTTTCAATCTGTTGAAATATTTTTAAATCCATTGAAACAGAAAGACTATTTTTCAGTCTAAGAGTTTTCAGAAAATCAATCTGTTGAAATATTTTTTAATCTGTTGAAACAGAAAGACTATTTTTCAGTCTAAGAGTTTTCAGAAAATCAATCTGTTGAAATATTTTTTAATCTGTTGAAACAAAGAGACTATTTTTCTAACTAAGTATTTGTAGGATTTCAATCTGTTAAAATGATTTTCAATCGATTGAAACAGAGAGCTATCATTTTTCATAAAACTGTTTCAATCCATTAAAAACTCGAATCAATCGATTGAATGAAGTTTTAAATGAAATCAATCGATTGAATCGACGTTTTAATCGATTGAAATGCATTCTGATCGATCATAGTTTCATTCTGATCGATCATAACTTGGTCTAATCGATCATCATACAGTTCTAATCGATCAGAATCGATTCTAACCTGTTTTACTTTGTTTCTGATCGATCATTTACCTCTCTGATTCAATTTTTAATTAATGAAATGTTCTGGATCTCTGTTTTACTTTATAAATACAAATTTGATCTATCTTTTGAAATACACAACTTGAGAAAACATTTGAAATCAATCTGTGAAGCTTTCATATCCGTGACTTTCTCTGCATTCAAGAACTTTGTAATATCATAGGGTGCTTTGATCAAGATAGTGGTCAATCAAAGAGAGAAAGTGCTGTGTTAGAATCTGTTCTGGACAATTTTATTGATAGAGCTGCAGTCCAGGTTTTTTCTTTTCATACTCTTTTGTAAAGTGTATTTGTGCAGGTTGGAATTTGATCTGCACTTGTTACAGTAACTGGATTTGGTTACTGGGTGGTTTTCAAGAGTCTATCTTGTGGGTTTGTAAGATAGTTCTTGGGGTAGATTGGTGAGTATCTACTCGTTGTAAATTTCACTTGGTATTAGTGGAACTTGGCAGATTTGTCAAGAACTGGACGTAGCTCTGGTATAGAGTGAACCAGTATAAATTTGTGTGTTGAATTTCTTCCTTCATCTCTTTTATTTTCTGCCTATATACTTGTTGTGTTTAAAATCAATCTACCTTAGCAAGAATTGAATAAAGATAAGTCATTCTTCCAAAAGAAAGTAAGTTTTGCGAAAAAGTTTTATAAAGTTCAATTCACCCCCCCTCTTGAACTCAATCATTAATTTTATGCTTCAAGCCACATGGGCGTATTTCCTGATCCTCTAAGGTGTTTTTCAAAAATCCCTCTTCAACATCGTCAAGCCTTAGAGTGGAAAACCGAATTAGAAAACTGGAACATAGAGCATGTATCATGGGTTTGCCCTTGGTTCCGACCCGGTTATATTCTCGTACGATGCGGAGATTACCTGAGCATACCACTTCTAGGTCTTAGAGGTTGTATAGCCTATTCTCCTAAGATGGCTATGAGACAACTTATGAGAACCCAGACTGCGCCAATTCAGGAAGAGCTCAGAGGGCTGAGTCTATGCCATTATTCCCATAGCTTTAAAGAAGTATCCGCTGTCCGGAAAGCATGGGAAAGACCAGTCTATATGGGAGATAAAGAACTCGGAAAGGTTCAGGTATCTACATCCCATGAATATGAAGAATGGAGGAAAAATAGAGGGATACCCCAACCATCTGCTGCATTCACTAAAACGTTAGTCAGTGAAGAACTACAATTGCAGGTCAATGCCTTAAACAAGAGGGTTGAAGTCATGGAAGCTCAGCTAAGGGCTTTTGAAGAAAAAGAGCAAGAATCAACCCTTATAATAGATGGTCTAAAAAGGCAATGTAGAAAGAAGGACCACGAAATAGAGCGTCTTAAGAATGATTGTGCTGATTATCAGGAAGAGACTAAACAAGCATTGAAGATTCTGAGACTTGAGCAAGGTAGTCTGTTCCAGGACATGAATGACGAAATAGCACATCTTGAGAGCACGCTTGCAGAACAGGCAAGAACGATCAAGTTATAGGACTCTTTGAGTACACATCCTAGGCAAAAAATGCATCTATTGCAGCATGATCCACAATGTTCACATGAAATGAGAATAATATGATCCCAAACATTGCCAATGCTAGAGTTTTGTTGAATGTAGACCAATCTTTCTTTTCAGCCAGAGAAACTAAGTGGTCTTCTATTACAACCATTTTCCAACCTCTAATATTCCCTTTTCCCTCTAGGGTGGATTGATGAGGAGACAGTCGTATGATAGTAGCAACCTTACTCACGGCTACGTATACTCCTGAGCCAACAAAAACCCCAACTGACTGAGGCCATCTGACCATGAGTTCATATTCTTCTAAGGTTGGTACCAAGTCAAACTGCGAGAATTCAAAGCAGTGTAGATTGGGACTCCAGAAGTGGACCAATGCTCTAACAAATATCGGATCAATACTGATCTTCAAGAGGTCAAGAATTCTTCCATAAGACTTCTCAAAACTAGCACAGACCTCTGGCGGCATATATGTACACAACTGCCTTAACTTCTCTACACGACATAAAAGGATCTCCACTTTCTTTAATTGTCTATTACCAGATCCCTCCATTATCTAGCAAAAGTGAAAATGCATGATATGAGGATGAATTTTTGTAAATGCATGTATGCAAGTGTTTATTTTTCTAAGTATTATCATGTTTTATTCCTAATATGATGTATGATAGTACTGGGTTTTTCTTGAAAAGAAAGCTTATCTATATGAATGTTTATGGATTTTAATGAAGAGAGTCCTATTTTCTTCTCTTTTTATTTTTATGAGCAACAAGTGGTATGAATTATAGGACTTTTGTTAAAAACTTTTATTTTGTAACAGAGGTATTTTCATGGCTTTGATTTGTTTTTATATTTTTTATGACCCTTTATCTCTTCTGTCGGTCAACGTGGCTACTTAGCTTACAAAGAACCTGAAACCAGGCTAGCTTAACTGAAGACTGTCCGAGATAAAGGTCTTTTATCTTATCACTTTTGATTTTTTAGGGTTTTTTCATTTTTTTGTTTGTTGTATGATTACCCTATGCTAATGCATCAATACAAATGCAGCAAACGTATGCACACACAATTCATACATCCACGAGCAGAGTCACGCTTATTTAATCACGAGGTAGGGTTTTCCTGCAGAAATGTGCTTGGTTTAGGCGGTTCTAACTGTTCTCACCAAGGCCAAAGGTCCCCAAGGTGCCCCCATTATAGGGACCTCTCAATCTCTCAGTCCTCGGGTCATGCACGGAACTCCGTGGCGACATCCTTAGACCAAAAGAAGAGAGTTATCACCTTGAGTTGGTGGTTTCCGACAACGGTTGTAGCCCCGTGTGCCAACAAGCCGGTCGTATCTGCCACCCACTCCCTATAGGTATTCACTCTTGCCCCCGGGTATAGAGGGACTGTTGTGTGCAAGGGTTTTGTGTGCAATTTATATTTCAAACAATTTGCAGAAGTAATCATATAGCAGTTATTAAAGGCATACAATAAAAATACAGAAAAAGGGTAAAGGCGTAATTTCAAATCTTTACTTAGTTAGAATTTATTCGTCACTAAATGGGATCAACTCTCTAGCTTCCCCAGCGGAGTCGCCATCTGTCGCCGCCGTCCGTTCCGACGTCTTGGGACGTCTCGAACGTTAATGCGAGCGGTCGCGAAAAGATGGTTGAAACTCGCGTTTTTTGTTAAAAATATGTTCATTGCTTCCGAGGCGATCAACACTGAACTATCCTCTAATAGAAGCAAGGTTTTTGAAAAGGGTTCTTTTGGAGTCGCCACCAATGTTTTAACCATAAACATTGGAAAAGGAGAAAAAGGCATTGATTTTAATAAAAACCAAACTTGGCCATTGTAACCAGAGTCGGGTAAGGGAGTTAGTTACGTGTGGGGAAGGTATTAGCACCCCACAACGCCCCTTTCGGGTTCCCTATGACGGATTAATTCATTTAAGTAAAGATTACAAGAAATTACGCTATTACCCTATTTTATTCATACAGTATTTAAATATGGCTATCTACATGGTTTTATTTACATTGCCTACAGAAAGCAGTAAATAAAGCTATAAAAGGGAAAAGAATTGAGAAGAACCTCCGAAGCAAGCTTTATATTATAAGTCTTTTATATAGAGGACGCTTTGCGGCAATCCTTCACTCTACAACGACTCTCCTCTCGAATAAACTCGACTCGACTAAACTTTTCTAGAAGAATCGAATGCCGGAATACAAATTCCTTAACTGATTGTTACCTATTAAAGGCAATCAGAGAGATCATTCGAAGGAGGGAGAGAAGAAGACAAGTCTTGGAGTTGTCTGGAATGTGGAGAATGACAAATGAGGTTCCTATTTATAGATTTTCGCAGCCTGGACATCTGGGACGGCCGTCTAGGTTGGGACGGCCGTCCCAACTGCGCATTTTGCACTGGGCCAAGTTGGGACGGCCCTCCCATTTGAATTTTGGGGCTTGGGACGTGCGTCCCAAAGGTGAGACGTGCGTCTCACTTGCATTTTGGTGTTTGGGACGGCCATCCCAGTTTGGGACGGCTGTCCCAACCTGTTTTGGCCTGTCTTCGCGTTTTGGGACCCCTGGGAAGCTTTCCTTTCCTTTTTCGGATGTCGTTTGATGCCGATGTGTGTCCGTTGAAGCTTTATCTTCATATAAGAAGTCTTCTTGGCCTTCATTAAGATGCCGGACGAGCTTTATCTTCGTGTAGGAAGTCTCTTTAGTCTTTATTGTGTGGATGGGTGAACTCTGTCTTGTTGCGGGAGGTCTTTCTCGGTTTTTGATATGCAGCCGGGTGAACTTTATTTTTGTGTGAAGTTTCCCTAGCCTTTATTTTGAGAGGCCGGGCAAAATTAGGGGTCTACAGACCCTACGAAAGATCAAACCATACGGAAAACACGGAAGTCTTATCCCTCAAAGACGATATTCCGAAAAGGAGGGATATTAGCGCAAAGGGTAGCGTTAGTCATTAGGTGTCCTTCTTCCAATTCTAAGGGATGTAAACCTAGTGACTATTAGAGATCACTCCTCGGGATATGCCCGGACCCCGAGCATTTCTAGGGCACACATTTCCCCGAAATTACAAAAGAATGCTATTCTTACTATCTGCTTCTTTTCTTGCTAAATATGTCTATACCCCATTTGTAATAAACAAGGTTTAGATAGACGTTTTGTTCCAAATGCGTCAGAACAATCAAAGCGTCATAAAGCAAAGTCAAATATGATTGATTAACTAGAAACACGGATAAAAATTATCTCGATAAAATCAAGTTTCGACAATGTTATGCAAAGAATAATATGTATATACAAAAAGTAGAGCCCGTCAAGGCCAAAGGCCAAGACAAGAAAATAAAAGGGCAAAATACCCGGCAGGAAACCCACAAAAGGGGCTGCGCAAAAGTTAGGGTTACAAAAAGTCCGCTAGGTATTCCTAAAAAATAAATAAAAAAAGGAAACCTAGACAAAAGTTAGGACATAAGCATAACATCCTAGGCTGAAAACCTGAAAGGGCGGACTAGGAAAGCTAATCAATCACAAAAAGGCACCACAAGTTAGTAAAGTAAAGATGCCACATCATAAGAACAAAACGTTTACCTAAACTAGCCTAAACACAAACCAACCCTGGCTAGCCATTCTTACAGAAACCCCTATTACAAAAAATATCCCTCTAAAACACAAGCCCTTGTTGTAAATCCTTTTCTTTCTCTTCTCTTGACCATGTCACTATAAAGCATTCAAGTAATAAGGGGAATGTGGAAATATAGTGATCAATAGGAAGGTCGAAATCCCTAAGGAAAGGAAGAGGAGCATTGATATGGCAGTTACCCTATGAACAACAGATTGCTCTTCGGCTATAGCAAGAAAAAGTCTAAGACGACAAATTAGGTACGACCAAGATTGTTAATCAGAAGAAACATGATGACAGAAAGGTACAACACCAAGAATGCGCCCAAAGTCAAAGCACATCAATTAAAACTTTCGAAATATTAACTGAAATAGATCATAGGATACATATCATGAAACATTACATGCATTAAAACATCAATGAATGGAGTCCTATCCCTTTTTTCAACAAAAAAATCAAAAAATCCACTCAGGAAGCTCGAGACGGCCGTCCCAAAGTCGAGACGGTCGTCCCAAGTCCCCATTTTTAGTTGAGACGCGCGTCCCAGGTGGGATGGCCGTCTCACTTGTCAACTGATGGCCCATGAAGGAAAATTTCAATTGGGACGGCCATCCCAACCCAGACGGCCGTCCCAAACTTCCTGGCGTCCCCTATATGAGTTGTGCGCGAATTTGGCCTTTGGTACCCCATTCCAAGCATTCTACCTTGCTTCTCTTCCCTTTTTACACACTTCTAGCATTCTTAAGTGAGTACTACATACAATGGAGCATGGAGAAGCCTCATCTAGGAGAAAATGCACTAGAAACCCTGCTAGAGGAACTCCTACTACTAGTGCTCTACTAGCAGAATCACATCAACAGCGGCTGGCAAATATCCAACAATTTTCTTGGCATCCCACACTGCGGTTGGATTTTGAAATCCTAGCTACATTTGGCTGGGAACAAGATGTCAGAAGGTTCATCCACAACATAGGATGGGACTTTCTGCTCCGTGAGCCACCTACTCGGATCCACTGCACTGCTACACTAGAATTTCTTGCCTCTGTCAACATGGTGGAAATGCCATCCGCAATTCTCGGAGTGCCACCGACTCAAGCTGTCTCCTACTGGATGGATGGAGCCTACCGGACCACTGTTCTGGATGACTTTAATGTCATAATGGGTTTCTGCCAACGAGCAGATACAAGAACACCAGAATATCGGTCCGCATATCTGGAAAAACCTGCTTGCTCTCACCACCACTAGCATGTGGAGAGAGATCACCGGAGCTCACACTCTGCTAGTCAAACCCGAAGGGTGCAACTTTCTCTCCTCCGCTCCGCATATGCCATAAATTGCTAGTCTGGGACTATACACGACCGAAAGGAGAGCCAAGGGAAGGTAACGTTGGCCGACCTCTTCATTGTTTATCGTATGCATCAAAGGCTGCGATGCAACCCGGGATACGCCTTCCTGAAAGCCGTAAAAGATTACGGAACCCGCGGCTCGAGTAGGAGCCATCATGGTAGCTCCCTTTCTCACCCCTTTAGCCGAATATTGGGGATGCACCGATGGGGAAGACCTCCTAGCTAGCCTCCGGCTAGAGCCGATTAGCGGAGGAATGCTTGGTTCATATGAACATCCTCGGTCGACAGGGATCGGGGTTTATCTTAAACCCCATAATCTCGATTTCGCTGGATATGCGCGATTTCGACATGCCTCGGGACATCCCTGCGACTTCGGAATCGCGACAGCAGGTCATATGATCCAGATTTCGCTGGCTTGTACCGACGGATAGATGACGAGCACGCCTATATGGAAGGAGAGTTTCGGTTCATACGGCAGCCAGTTCAATCAGTGACTATGAGGCAAGACAGAGACGGACCGACAAATAGAGAATCTGGTCCGAGACCCGAGGCAAGGTTCCAGCGCCGCTCGCTCCGCCGCATCCCTTCACCGAGCACCATCTTCCCATTCCGAGTCCGGAGGCGAGATGATTAGGAGATAGTTTCCTTTAAAATATTTTCTAGTAGCTTGAAAATGTTTGAATGTATCACAAAAAAAAGAGAAGTAATAAATAAACATTGTTATTTCTGTTTACATTTCAAAAGCCCACGTGTACAAAAATTATAAAATAAAAGGCACACGTGACATATTAAAAAGCCAGATTTCAAATAACTCGCGATAAAGATCAAAATCGCAAAAGAAAAAGGCGAAATCAAAACCATTTCAGTAGAATAAAGAGCTTCAAGGAAACTATCTCTAACCTTCTATCCCAATAAAAGAAGGTGCACCAGGAAAAGGCCAACGGAAAGGCTTGATGATCCCCAAGCGGATCCTTGCCTACTCCAGAGGCAAAATAAAAATTACTCCATGACTCAGCATCATCATCACATGAGTCGTCAACCACAATCATTTGAAGCCTCAATCAACATCCTTCCATCTAAAAAGAAGGAAGCCATCAACGTAGAAAAGCCAACGGAAAGGCTTGATCATCCCCAAGAGGATCCTTGCTTACTCCAGAGGCAAGACAAAAAGATTACCTCACGACTCAGCTTCATCGCCACATGAGTCATCGAGCACACTTATCCAGAATCTCCGCTTCATTCCCCAAAGGAGAATAAGGACTACACAAGAGTCCATCAAAGAAAATACGGAGACAAATCCTCCATATCACCAGGGGACAACAAAAAGAAAGAAAAGAAAAACTTTCATTCCCCAATAGAGGCACGAAAAAGGCCGAATAAAAATCTCCAAGTAGAGTATATCCAGAAAATCTACAAAAAGAGGAAAACAAAAATTTCCATCTTCCAGCTCAAGTAAGAGCTTCACAAAGCCAGGAGCCAGGACTCCATCATCAAATTTGGATCCCCAGGAAACCGACAGACTCCTCGGTGAATCCCAAAAAAATAGAAAAGAAGAAAATTTCTTCATTACGCTCAATAAAGAGCTTCACAAAAGTCAGGAGCCAAGACTCCATCATAAAAAAAATCAAATCAAGGATTAGATCCCCCAAGAAAAGAAAAATTCCCTAGGGATCACCAAAAAGAAAAGAGAAAAAGATATCTTTTCATCTAAAGAAAAAGCCAATGTGCATAAAAAGGCGCACATATGTAAAAACCAATTCGCGAAAAAGAAATTCAAATCGCGAGGAAAAGATAAAAACCCATTCCCCAGCAGGAATAAGAGCATAGGCAAAGCCAGCTCAAACAACAACATCCAATAAGGAGTCAAAAACTCCATTCCTCCCTAGGGGGCAATTCAAAATAGATCCCCATAAAACAACCAAATCCCTGGTGGATCAACAAAAAGAAAAATCCCCAGCGGGCCTACCAGCAAAAGGCAAAATACAAATTCATATCCTCAGGGAGTTAATCGATTATAACACCCAATATGAATATCCCTAGTGAAAGGCAAAACCTTCACTCCCAAGAATGCCTATGCCTACTCAGAGGCAAGCAAAGAGCCGATATCCCCAAGAAATGGGAAATCAACCTATGCAAGAGGCAATACAAGCACAAAGCTTTCAAAAAAGCATCTGCCTACTCAGAGGTATTATCAAGAACAAATATCCTCAAGTAGAATATCAGCTTATTCAACGGCAAAAAAATAACAAGTAAAAAAAGCCTTCACCATTATAGAAGCATCTGCCTAATCAAGAGGCACAACCAACAAAAATCAACAAATCCCCAGTGGATTCCCGCCTAAATAAGAGGCAACCAACAAAGAATCCCCAGCAAGACCGGATGGCTAAACAGAAAAGCCAAAAATCAGAAATCCCCGCAAAGCCGGATGGCTAAACGAAAAAGCCAAAAACAAAGAATCCCCGGTAAAACCGGATGACTAACAGAAAAGTCAAAAAGTCAAATCAAATATTCCCCACGGAATGAGCGCATGAACAGAAACAATAAGTCGCCAACACATCTCCAAAACCAGATGATCACAGGATTGACTATCAAAAAGTCATCCTAAAAGCCTTGCAGAACGGGGCTTATTCAGAACCTTGCAAAATGGGGTTCGGACCAGGTGGGGGTAGGTACCCATCAGAGCCTTGCAGAACAGGGTTCAGACCAGGTGGGGGTAGGTACCCATCAGAGCCTTGCAGAACAGGGTTCGGACCAGGTGGGGGTAGGTACCCATCAGAGCCTTGCAGAACGGGGTTCGTACCGGGTGAGGGTAGGTACCCACCAAAGCCTTATAAAATAAGGTTTATACTGGATGAGGGTAGGTACTCATCAGAATCTAGCAAAAAAATGTAGATTCGTACCAGGTGGGGGTAGGTACCCACCAAAGCCTTATAAAATAAGGTTTATACCAGATGAGGGTAGGTACTCATCAGAATCTAGCAAAAAGCAGATTCGTACCAGGTGGGGGTAGGTACCCACCAAAGCCTTATAAAATAAGGTTTGTACCGGATGAGGGTAGGTACTCATCAAAACTTAACAAAATGCATCAGGTGGAGTAAAATACTTGCCTGAGCATTACAAAAATGGGTTGCAAATACCTTGCTTCTATTAGAGGATAGTTCAAGTGTTGAACACCTCGGAAGTAAGTACCCAGAAGAGTTTAGCAAAATGCGAACTCATACCGGGTGAGGGTAGGTACTCACCAAAGCCTTGCAAAACAAGGTTTATACCTAATGGGGGTAGGTACCCACAAGAGTCTAGCGAAACACAGACTCGTACCGGGGTGAGGGTAAGTACTCACCAGAGCCTTATAAAGTAAGGCTCAAACCAGATAGGGGTTGGTACCTATCAAAAATATTTATCATCCGGAGGATCAGCAAAGAAGCATCCGAAGGATAACCGGGCAAAAGGGTTAACTCCTTCCCCTACCAAACTAATTTTGTCGGCATATTAAGCCAACAAATTAGCTGGGCAGGTGAAGGGGGGGCAGCTGTAGACCCCTAATTTTGCCCGGTCTCTCAATAAAGGCTAAAGAGACTTCCTACAACAAGATAAAGCTCGCCTGGCATCTCAATAAAGCCCAAGAAGACTTCCTATATGAAGATAAAGCTTTAACGGACGTTCATCGGCACCAACCGACGTCCGAATAAAGAAAGGAAAGCTTCACAGGGGTCCCAGAACACAAAAACTGGCCAAAACAGGTCGAGACCACCGTCCCAAAGTCGAGACGACCGTCCCAACCTTCCCTGGCCAAGTGGGACGGCCGTCCCAAGTGAGACTGCCAGTCCCAACTTTCAGGGGGTCCCAGCATGTGCAAAAGATGCAATTGGGACGACCGTCCCAACCCAGACGGCCGTCCCAACCTAGAGGGGCGTCTCAAATGGTGAGGCAACGAAAAAATATAAATAGGAGGCTCATTTGCCACTGTTACACACACCAGAGAACTCCTAGTACTTGTCTTTTCTCTTCCTACTTCGAATGAATTCTCTGATTGCCTTGATAAGGTAACAATCAATTAAGGAATCATATTCCAGCATTCGATTCTTCTATAAAATTTAGTAGAGTCAGTGTTGTATTCAGAGAGGAGAGTCTTTGTAGAGCGAAGGATTGCCAAAACGCATCCTCACGATTAAAGATTCGCAATACAAAGCTTGCTACGGAGGTTCTGTTCAATTCTCTTCTCTTTTACTGCTTTATTTATTGCTTTCTGTATGCAATGTAAACTAAAATCATGTAGATAGCCATTTTTAATATTATGCAATAAAATAGGGTAATCGTGTAATTTCTCATAATCTTTACTTAAATGAATTAATCCGTCATAGGGAACCCGAAAGGGGCGTTGTGGGGTGCTAACACCTTCCCCACACGTAACTAACTCCCTTACCTAACTCTGGTTATAATGGCCAAGTTTGGTTTTTATTAAAATCAACGCCTTTTTATCCTTTTCCAATGTTTATGGTCAAAACATTGGTGGCGACTCCAAAAGAACCTTTTTTCGAAAACCTTGCTTTTATTAGAGGATAGTTCATTTGTTGAGCACCTCGGAAGTAATGAACATAATTTTAACATAAAACGCGAGTCTAAACCATCTTTTCACGACTGCTCGCATAAACGTTCGAGATGTCCCTGGACGTCGGAACGGACGGCGGCGACAAGTACAATGAAGATATGAGCCAGGTGGTCCAAAAACAGACCAAAGCACTCACTCGTCATGTCCGGGAAGCTGAAAGAGAATTACATAGAAATCAAGACCCACCTGTGGGTTTCTTTGGGCTGTTCCATTTCTGTCAAAAAGTGCTTCGTAGCATGGAGTAGGGGAATGTACACTTTCTACAAATAAATAAATTTTCTTTATTCAACAATTGTCTACTCGCATGCATTTCATTCATTTGCATATTTGATTTCCCCTCCTTCACTTTTAATAAATAAGATAATAAAATGGAAGGATTAACTGATACGTCTTCCAATCCAAAGGATGGAGAGAAAGCTGCTCACAATCAAACTCTCCCTAACGGTCGATTCACCACAAGAGGATAATAAGCCTCGACCGTTGGTTATCAAGGTCAATAAAGAAGAAGGGGCAAGGATTCCTGTGCGATTATTTGTGCCTCATCCTTTCGCCTTTGAATCAAATAAAGTTGTATCGTGGAGATATGGGGAATCTTCACCAATAAAGGAGGACATCTCCAACATAGCCGACATTGGGGGCATGACCAGAAGCGGAAGGATATACTCCCCCATAGGATAACTCTATTGTCTCTGATGATGAGTTCGGAACCACATAGGAATGCCCTAATGAAGGTTTTGAGCGAAGCGCACGTACCTCACACTATATCCCATGAAAAAGTTGAGAGGATCATCGGTCACATCACGGCTAGCGATCACCTAACCTTCACAAATGAAGAACTCCCCCTAGTGGGGCCGGGCCACAACAAGCCCTTGCATATTTCCATCAAATGCAAGGAATATCGCATCACTAAAGTTCTTGTGTATAATGATTCATCCTTGAACGTGATGCCCAAGTGCACACTTGACAAGTTGACTATTCAAGGAACCTGCATACGCCCAAGTAGCACTATCGTTCGAGCCTTCGACGGATCTAAACGAGAAGTAGTGGGGGAAATTAACCTGCCAATCTAAGTTGGACCCACTATCTTCAACGTCGATTTCCACGTGATGGACATTAGTCCAACATATAGTTGTCTCCTTGGTAGACCTTGGATTCATGACGCTAAGGCAGCACCTTCAACGCTCTACCAAAAAGTCAAGTTTATAGTGGATGACAAACTGGTCACGGTCCAAGCAGAAGATGATATCCTGATCAGTAGACCGTCTACCCAACCTTATGTGGATGCGGCTGAAGAGGCCCTTGAAACATCTTTTCAAGCGCTTGAAATTGCTAATGTAGAGAGACTTCCCGATAATACGAAGGTAGCCCGCATGATGATGAAGCATGGTTACCATCTTGGCCAAGGACTGGGCGCAAACTCCCAAGGAATGAGGGAGTGTTAGAATCGCGCAGTGGAATGTTTGCGTGAACGGAAAAAAACCAAGAGGGGGGTGAATTGGTTTCTTAACAAAAATTAGGTTTTAAAAATTTTCCCCAAATTTTACCAATTACAATGCTGTGTAAACGTAAATAGAATAAGGATAGAGTCTTACACAGAAGATTTATACTGGTTCGGATCAAAAGACTCTACGTCCAATTATTAATCACTCAAACAGAGGATTAACGCTGTCACTATAATCAAAGTTATACAAGCATATTACAAATGAAAAGATAGGGTAACACCTCTCTTGAGTCACATAAGAGATGAAGAACAGCTTTCCCTAGAGACGGCACAACACACAATCCACCAAGAACTCCACTTAGTGATTCTTATCACTTCTAGCCCCCACTAGGTTCCAAAAGCCCCTTTTTCCTCCAACAAACAGTTCTCTGGCAATCACAACTCTCAACTTTTGTTTGAAAAAGGTTGTTCAATTTTCTGAGAGCCTTAGAGAACCTTAAGTAGATGAATTAGGGTTTGGGAATTGGGGATTTTTGAAACTTGGTGTATTGGGACTAGTGATTTCGAAAATAGGTTTAATTTGAAGTTCAAAATGAAAATCTGACTGAAATAATCAATTATCTCAAGTTTTAATCGATTATTACAGAGCCAAAATCAACAGGAACCCACAACACACTGCTTTAATCGATTATTTAGGCTGTTAATTGATTAACTGCCCTGTTAATCGATTAATTAAGCTGTTAATCGATTATTCCAGAGAGCTGATACAGAAAATGGTTTTTCTCTCTGTAATAATCGATTAAACTAGTGTGACTTTGATAAAAATGAGTTTTTGAAGCTTCTAAAGAGTAGACTATGTGCTGGCTATCTTAGACTCTAATATTACAGACTCAAAATCATCAAAACATAGTTATTACACAAGAATACAAGTCTTCAACTCTCTAAGTCCATTATTCTGGAATCATCATCAAAATCAACAAGCTTCATGTCCATGTAATTCCTTCAACATTCATGTTCTTGTATGTTTCAACAATCTCCCCCTTTTTTATGATGATCAAAATTTTCTTTAAAAGCCTTGTAATAACCTATTTTATCTGTCACACTAACAAAAATATTAAAAATACCAGATAATATTTAAATTTAATCATAAGAGGCTAGAAAATATTTCTCCCCATATTTTGATTATGATAAAAAATTAAGAGCTCCCCCTCAAAATATGCATAACTTGGAAATAACTCCCCCTCAAACAAAGCAATAAAAGAATACAAATTTTATTTCATAATTGAAAGTAATTTACAACACAAGAAATGAAAACAATATTAAAATTCTTCACTATCGCTATGAAAGTGAGCATCAAACTTATTTTCTAAGTGACACACTTTATCATCTACGTCAGAGATACGACGAATGATTTCCTCATGCCGTACTCTAGAGAGAGTGAAGAATGCCTGCATCCTCTGGTTCATATCAGATAACATGTCTTCCACAGATTGATGGGTTTCAGGATGAGCAGAAGATGTTCCAGCACTTTGAATCTTATCAGAGGGAAACTCAGCAGCAGGAGGCATATCTTCGTCGGAATCTTCATCATCTGCATCTATGTTTGGAACGTCGTCCTTGTGAACACAAGTATTATTGACATGCACCATTTGAAGTTGGGTTAATGTGTTGTTTAGCATTCGGTTTAAGTTTGTCGTTCGTACAGTTTGTTCCCCTTCGACATTCACTCCTTTGTATTCAAGAATGCGAGAGATAAGGAGAGCATATGGAATTTTGAAGGTGGGATGACGTTTGTCCTTCAACATAGTCATGGTGACAAGGCTGCCCCAATCTATTGGCTCATTATTCATTATTGCATGAATAATACGAAGATCTATTGAAGAGCATTGAGCATGATTGGTTGCCCAGGGACATAAGATCCAGACGAGTAGATATTGGAGCAGGCGTTCCTCCTTCTTTAATGGTCCAGCTAGAAGAAGACGCCCAATCTCCATGGAAGGGTTACGAAGAAAAGAATGGTAAGCCATGATCCTGTCAAAGTCATCTAACTCGACAAAAATGTTAATAGCATCATCTCTTATAGGAAAATGTACAACGTTTTCCCATATATTGTCATCAAGAATAATGGATACTCCCTTAACACGAGAGGTAGCTACTTGATCTCTAAATTTAAAGCAAGAGTAAAATACCCTAACTTAGTCAGGATAGTATGTACCTTGCATTTTGATAAAATGGAGAACTCCTTGAATTTCAAGAAGATTAGGAAAATTAAATCCCCTATTGATGAATTGATCAGCAATAAGGAATTTGGGAGTGATAATACCTCGTTCCTTCCAAAAAGTAAGAAATTCTTGTCGTCCCTCAGCATCAGAAATCCATCCTTCGACAAAATTAGGACGGGGATGAGAGGCAGGTGCAGATCGTCTTCTGGTGGGAATTTTAGAACGAGAATATGAGGCCATTGTAGACCCCAAATCTTGCCCGGCCTCAAAATAAGAACAGAAGACCTCCTATTCAAAGATGGACGAAGCCTAAAAAGCCACTAGGAGAGATTATTAGGCCCCATGTTAGGATAGGAAGGATTTTCTGTATAAAAATAAGGATTTTCACCTTCAGGGGTCGAGACTGCCGTCTCGCTTTTCGGGACCTCCGTCTTGCCATTGAGGCAAGTCGAGACCGTCGTCTCATTTGGCGAGACGGCCGTCTCGCCACTTGCCAATGGCGAGACCCCCTCCCGTTTGGCGAGAAGGCCTTCTCGTCACTTGGAAAGTTGATATCACCGTCTTGCCACTTTTGCAATTCGAGACTGCCGTCCCGAATGGCAAGACGACCGTCTTGACCTTGTCAGACGAGACAACCATCTCGACCTGACAGGCGCAAATCCCTATAAATAGTGAGCACTCCCCCCTCTCATTTCACACAGTTCTTCCACTTTCCCTTTTACACTTTCTTCAAATTCTTTTCCTAGAGTCCCTCCGAAGCATTTCTGGAGTTTTTGAGAGTTTTTGAGAGCTTTTTATAGCGTTTCAAGAGAGTTTTCGGCGTTGTAAGAGCAAAAGGGCTGCCAAAACGCACCCTACTTTTCAGAAAATTAATCAAAAGCTTGTCTCAGAGGTTTCTTCACTCTCTCTCTCTCTTACTGTCTTTATTCTATGAATAAATTGCATTAGGGCCATGTAGTCATTGTTTTAATTCCGCAAATAAAAGGGTAAAAGTGTCTTTTCAAAAGTTTATTTATAAAAAGCTGGCCTATCATAGGGAACCCGAAAGGGGCGTCATAAGGGAACTAACACTTCCCTTACACGTAACTAACTCCCTTACCTAACTCTGGTTTTAACGACCAAAGTTGGTTTTTTGGAAAAACCAACGCCTTTTTACCCCTTTTTCGATGTTTCCGGTAAAAACATCGGTGGCGACTCCATAAGAACCCCTTTAAATTAGTTCTTGGGTTAGCCTGATTATCGGACAACCCAAGAACACCTTTTTGAAAACCTCACCTCTAGGTTCAGCTCGGTTATCGGACAACCTAAAGGCGTTGTAACCACACCCATAAAACCGCGAAAAAAGGAAAAGTTGGAACCATCGCGTCGCTCCGACCGCCTCCTTTTGATGGCGGCGACAGATGGAGACTCCGCTTGGTAAGCCTAGAGAGTTGATCTCATTTAGTGATGGGCCAGTTTAATAAATAAACTAAGAAATTACGCTTTTACCCTACCTTGTATTATAACATGCTTTAATTGTTTGGCTTTAATAATTGTTGTTTATTTATTTTACGCAATTGTTTGAAATAAACACTGTACACAAACCTTTGCACAGAACAACTCCCTCTATACCCGGGGGCAAGTGAGAAATACATAGGGAGTGGGTGGTAGGTACGGTTCGCCGTAGTGATGGCCCTGAGCCCGCTGGTGTGATCGGAAACCACCACTCTAGGTGATAACCTTCCTCTTTTGGCACAAAGACTGACTATGGTCTTAGTGCTAAGCATGGTCAGAAGGCTGGAGAGTGGGGACCCTATAATGGGGGCACCTTGGGGGCCTAAGCCTTGGTGAGAACAGTTAGAACCTACCCTTGCCAATGCACTTTTCTGCAAGAAAACCCTACCTTGTGATTAAAAAGACTTCTCACGTGTTCGCATATGAGTGAATTGAATGTGCATTTGTTTGTTGCATTTGATTGCATAGCATAACCAAACAACAGATAAAAAGAAAAAAAATCTTTTACAATAAACACCATTATCTCGGACAGTCTGCCTTTTAGCTAGCTTGGTTTCAGGTTCTTTGTAAGCTAAGTAGTCACGCAGTCCAAGAGAAGAGATAAGAGACGCTAAACATTATTCTTTCGCAATAAACCATTTTATCTCGGACAGTCTGCCTTTTAGCTAGCCTAGTTTCAGGTTCTTTGTAAGCTAAGTAGTCACGCAGTCCGACAGAAGAGATAAAAGGCTCTAAAACCAAAATAAAATCAAATAAAGACCTAAATCAAATAAATCCAAAATAAATAAAATGATTTTTGGCAAAGTCAAAACATGCATATCGCATCATACCAGAAGTGGAAAAACCAAGAGAGAAAATAAATGCATAAGGAAAATATGCATACGTATCATTTTAATAAATCCCTAAAAAATGGGTCTTAGAAGCGTTTTTTGGGAAAATTACTAGGCCAAATCCCCTTTTGGGTATTAATAACCTGATTCTCCACCTTTTTCTCTTCGTTTTGATATGCTGTGCGTTCAAATCAGACATCTCAGTCAAAAGTTATGCCACTTTAAACATCTATCGCCCTTTTTATACTGGTGTATGCATAAATACATTCATTCTAGGGAGCACTAGATATCGCTAAGACAATGGCGAAAGAGGCCCCGAGCACATTTGTGACCTTCGCAACAAGGAAGGGACAAGTGTACTAAGGTGTGATGGTGACCCCCATTATACTTGTCAAGTCTGTGATGGGGAAGGAACCATTACACCAAAGTGGGTATGATACCCCACAAAGTGTAAGCTTTAAGGAGGATACCTAAACCATTGTCTTAAGGAATATCCATCTCATAAATCATTTATTTTAAATAATAAAAATCTTTTTGCATTATAGAAAGCGACTGGTATTCTTCATGCCTTCATCCACATACAAAAAAAAAACTAAATTCCAAACACTATCATACATCATGTTAGAAAATAAAACATGATAATGTTTAAGAAAAAACAAACACTTGCATACATGCATCCACCAAACTTCATCCTCATAACATGCATCTAATAATAGACAGCTGAAGAAAGTGGACATTCCTCAATGTCATGAAAAGAGGCTAGGGCATTCGCATGCCATGCACAGGAAGTCAAAAAGAAATTAAATAGAAATTCTAACCCGCCTATGGGTTCATTTAGGCTTCTCCGCTTTTTCTCAAAAAAAAAAAATACTGTTAAACATTGCATTGAGGAATGTACACTGAAATAAATAAAATTGTTTGTTTTCATCATATCTTCAACCGTCTATTGCACTCATAAATTGCATTCATAAATTACATTCATCCTCACTTTAATAATAAGGTAATAAAAAGAAAGGATTAATTGATGTACTTTCCATTAATTGGAATAAGGTGAAGAGCAAACCTTTCGTCGTCAAGTTCTCTCCAATGGTTGATCCGCCTAAGGAGGATAATAAGCCTCAACCGTTGGGTATCCAAATTAATAAGGAAGAGGGGGCAAGGATGTCATTACATTTGTTCATGCCTTGAGTCAGACAAAGTTGTACCATGGAGATACACCAGTATAGCCGGCGTTGGGGGCAGGATTAGAAGTAGAAAAATCTACTCCCCCAAGGAGCTACAAGACAATGCTCCCAAGAATAAAGGAAAAATAATAAGATTGATGAGAAACATAATCCAAAGAGGAAATTGAATAGACTTTTGGATTCACGATGCTAAGGCAGTTCTTTCAACGCTCCGCCAAAGAGCCAAACTCACGGTAGGCGACAAGCTGGTCACGGTTTGAGGTAAAGAAGACATTTGGATTAGCAAGTCGTCTGCCCTACTTTGAATGGATGCAGCTGAAGAGGACCTTTGAAATATCTTTTGCCAATATGAAGAGACTGTTAGAATCGCGTAGCGGAATGTTCGCGTGGTCAGACAAAAACCAAGAGGGGGGGGGGTGAATTGGTTTCTTAACAAAAATTAGGTTTTCAAAATTTTCCCAAATTTTACCGATTAAAAACTGTGTAAATGTAAATAGAGTAGAGATAGAATCTTACACAGGAGATTTATACTGGTTTGGATCAAAAAATCCTACATCCAGTTGCTAATCACTCAAACAGAGGATTAACGTTGTCACTATAATCACAATTGTTACAAACAGATTACAATGGAAAAGATAAAGTAAAGAAAACACCTCTCTTAAAATCCACAAGAGATAAAGAACAACTTTCCCTAGAGACGACACAACACACAATCCACTAAGAACTCCACTTAGTGATTCTTATCGCTTCTAGCCCACACCAGGTTCCAAAAGCCCCTTTTTCTTGCAACAAAAAGTTCTCTGACACTCACAACACTTAACTTTTGTATGAAAAAGGTTGTTCTTCTTTTCTGAGTGCCATGGAGAAGCTTAAGTAGAGAAATTAGGGTTTGGGAATTAGGATTTTCGAAACTAGGAGTCTTGGAATTAGGGTTTTCGAAAATAGGGTTGATTTGAAGTTAAAAATCAAAATCTGACTGAAATAATCGATTAAATGAAGTGTTAATCGATTATTACAGAGCCAAAATCAACAGACCCCCAAAACTCTCTGTTTTAATCGATTAAAAGACCTGTTAATCGATTAACAGGCCTGTTAATCGATTAACAGGGGTGTTAATCGATTAAACCAGTGAGTAGATACATAAAATGGTTTTTCTCACTGTTTTAATCGATTATTTCACCAATTAATCGATTAAAGCCGAGCCTCTTTGATAAATTTGAGCTTTTTGAAGCTTCTAAGGTGCAGACTATGTACCGGCTATCTCAAACTCTAATATTACAGACTCAATCTAATCAAAACAGAGTTATTACACTATAAAACAAGTCTTCAACTCTCTAAGTCTTGTGTTCTTGAATCATCATCAAAATCAACAAGCTTCATGTCCATCAAGTTCAACATCAAGTCCTTGAATGTTTCAACAATCTCCCCCTTTTTGATGATGATCAAAATTTTCTTTTAAAGCCTTGTAATAACCTGCTTTATCTGTCATACTAACAAACACATTAAACATACCAGATAATATTTAAAATCAATCATATTAGGCTTTAAATATTTCTCCCCCTATTTTGATTATAATCAAAAAATAATTCTTCTATTACAAACATAAGAGCTCCCCCTCATAATATGAATAACTTAGAAAGAGTGAAGAATGATTGCATCCTCTGATTCATGTCAGATAACATGCCGTAGAGGAAGTTCCAACACTTTGGATTTGATCAGAGGGAAACTCAGCAGCAGGAGGCATATCTTCCTCAGAATCTTCATTATCATCACCTTGGTTTGGAACGTCATCCTTGTGAACATAAATATCATTGACACGCACCATTTGGAGTTGGATTAATGTGCTGTCCAGCATGCGATTTAAATTATTCATGTGTACTGTTTGTTCACCTTCAACATTTACTCCCTTGTATTCAAGAATGCGAGAGACAAGGAGGGCATATGGAATTTTGAATGTGGGATGGCGTTTGGTTTTTAACATAGTCATGGTGACAAGAACGCCCCAATCTAAAGGCTCATTATTCATTATGGCATGAATAATACGAAGATCAATTGAAGAACATTGAGCATGATTCGTAGCCTGGGGACATAGGATCCAGACAAGTAGATGTAAAATCATGCGCTCCTCCTTCTTCAAAGGTCCAGCAAGAAGGAGACGCCCAACTTCCATGGAGGGATTTCGCAGAAAGGAACGATAAGCTAAGAACCTGTTAAAATCATCTAACTCACCATACACGTTAATAACACCTTCTCTAATAGGAAAGTGAGCGACGTTTTCCCAAATATCATCGTCAAGAATAATTGTGACACCCTTTACTCTAGAGGTAGCAATTTGATCTCTAAATTTGAATCTAGAGTAAAATACCCTAACTAAGTCAGGATAATATGTACCTTGCATTTGGATGAAAGGGAGAACTCCTTGAATTTCAAGAAGGTTGGGAAAGTTGAATCCCCTATTGATGAACTGCTCACCAATAAGGAACTTAGGAGAAATAATAACACGTTCCTTCCAATAGGACAAAAGTTCTTGTCGGTCGTCTGCATCAGAAATCCATCCTTCTACAGAATTAGGACGGGGTTGAGATGAGGGTGCAGATCTTCTTCTAGTGGGGATTTTTGTACGAGAAGAGGAGGCCATTGAAGGATTAGAAGAGTAACAAGAAGATTTAAGAAGCTAAATGTAGATAGAATAAGACAAGATTGCTAGAATAGGGCAAGAAAGCTTGATTTCAAGAGATAAAAGTGAGTAGAAGTGAAATGGAGGTCCCTATTTATAACCAAGCATGTCTAACGGTCATATGGAAGTGAATAAGGCTCAAGAGAGCCGTTGGCAACAACTAGAAATCCAAACTTGCCAGGTTTAATCGATTAAAACTCAAATTAATCGATTAAACCACTTCCAAACCCATTTAATCGATTAATTTGAGCTGTTAATCGATTAACACTGGTTTTAATCGATTAATGGATGAATTAATCGATTATTCCAGAAAGGAATGTCATGTTTTGGGTGTTTTGGATGCAAATAATCGATTATAACTTAAATTAATCAATTATTCCAGAGAGTACATCAAATTTTTGAGGTTTTTACACATGATAAACTATTAACATCCTGTATAATGAATTATATCCTTACAGTCATCCAAAAACTGTCTGATTAAGCATAATTTAAGCAATTTCTAGTATCCCTAAATCTCTTCTAAGATCATAGAATCTATCCTTGGGTAGAGGCTTAGTAAAAATATCTGCTAATTGATGCTTTGTATCAACGTACTCTATTTTACAATTTCCTTTGCTGATATGATCTCTCAAAAAGTGATGTCTAATTTCTATGTGCTTAGTCCTAGAGTGCATTACTGGATTCTTAGTAAGATTGATTGCACTCGTATTATCACACATCAAAGGTATGTCATTTAAAAATATACTATAATCTTCTAACTGTTGTTTCATCCATAGAATTTGAGCACAACAATTACCAGCTACAATATATTAAGCTTCAGTGGTAGATAAAGCAACACATGCCTGTTTCTTAGAATGCCAAGATACTAAGGATGAACCTAACAAATGACATGTCCCACTAGTGCTTTTCCTATCAATTTTGCATCCACCATAATCAGCATTAGAATATCCTATTAAACTAGTACAAGCATCAGATGGATACCATAAACCAAAACAAGTAGTTCCTTTTAAATATTTTAAAATATGTTTTACTGCAATTAGGTGAGATTCTTTTGGACAAGCCTGAAATCTAGCACACACACAGACAAAATGCATAATATCAAGTCTACTTGCAGTTAAGTATAATAGTGAGCCTATCATACCTCTATACATCGATTGATTAACTTCCAAACCTGATTCATCCTTGTCTAAATAGCATGAAGTTCCCATGGGTGTGTTAGCTTCCTTTGAGGTTTCCATTCCAAATTTTTTAAGGATCTTTTTGTAGTATTTGGTTTGAGAGATGAAGATGCCATCTTTAAGTTGCTTGATTTGAAGTCCAAGGAAGAATGTCAATTCTCCCATCATAGACATTTCAAACTCTCCCTGCATGATCTTAGCAAATTCTACACATAACGAATTATCAGTTGATCCAAAAATAATATCATCAACATATACCTGGACCAATAAGATATGTTCTTTAACTTTCTTTATAAACAGAGTAGAATCAATTTTTCCTCTAGAAAAATCATTTGAAGTTAGGAAACTACTTAACCTTTCATACCAAGATCTAGGAGCTTGTTTCAATCCATATAATGCTTTCTTTAGTTTAAAAATATGATTAGGATAACTAAAATCTTCAAAACCAGGGGGTTGCTCCACATAAACTTCTTCTTTAATAAAACCATTCAAAAATGCACTCTTAACATCCATTTGATATAATTTAAATTTCATCAAAGATGCATAAGCAAGAAGTAGGCGTATAGCCTCTAACCTGGCAACAGGAGCATAAGTTTCATCATAATCTATACCTTCCTCCTGACAATAGCCTTTGGCAACAAGTCTGGCTTTATTCTTTATTATGTTTCCTGTCGCCGCCGTCTCCAAAAGAGAGAAGGTCGGTCGGAGCGACGTGATGGTCTTTCGACTCTTTATTCTTCGATTTTCGCGTTTTTTATTGGTGGTTACAACGCCTTTAGGTTGTCCGATAACCGGGCTAACCTAGGGGCGAGGTTTTCAAAAGTATCCCTGAGTAACCGGGCTAGCCCAGGGATTTATTTAGTTGGGTTCTATGGAGTCGCCACCGATATTTTTACCATAAACATCGGAAAAGGGGTTTAAAAAGGCGTTGGTTTTCGAAAACCAACTTTGGTCATTAGAACCAGAGTTGGGTAAGGGAGTTAGTTACGTGTAAAGGAAGTGTTAGTTCCTTTACAACGCCCCTTTCGGGTTCCCTATGATGGGCTGGCTAATTTGAATAAATAATTAAACTGGAAAATAGCGCTTTTACCCTTTTATTATGTGGTATTTAAATTTATGACTACATGGCCCTAGCTTCTATTGCGTAATTTAAATGGCGGTAAAATAAATAGAGAGGAAGAATATGCACCTCCAAAGCAAGCTTTTATATTTCTTTAAAGAGAGGGTGCGTTTTGGCAACCCTTCACTCTACAAACTCTCAGAAAACTCCGGAAATGCGTCGGAGGGATCCTAAAGAAGATTTAGAACGCTAAAAAATGCTCCTAAAGACACTCAGAAACTCCGGAAATGCTTCGAAGGGATTCTTAGAGAGAGAAAGTCTAGAGAGAAGGGAGAGCTCTGTGTATTTTGTGTGGAAATGAGGGGGGGAGAGCCCCTATTTATAGTTTTTCGCGCCTGACAGGTCGAGACCGCCGTCTCGTCTGACAGGGGTCGAGACCGCCGTCTGGAAAGTCGAGACCGCCGTCTCGTCCATGGCAGAAATCGAGACCGCCGTCTGGAAAATCCAAACCGCTTTCTCGACTTTGCAGGAGACGAGACCGCCGTCTGGAAAACCGAGACGGCGGTCTCGACCTGGCGCTGAGACGAGACGGCGGTCTGGTCCTTCCAGACGGCGGTCTCGTCCCTTCAGGGCGAGAAACTTTATTTTCGGGCCAAAAAACCTTCTTATCTTGGTACGGGAACCTAATAGCCTCTCCTAATGACTTGTTAAGCTTCAGCCATCTTCAGAATAGGATGCTTTCTGACTTTATTCTGAGGCCGGGCAAGATTTGGGGTCTACAGCTGCCCCCCCTTTACCCGACCAGTCGACTGCTGGCCTCTTGTGCTGAGGTGATCGACTGGTGGGTAAAGGAGTTGACCCTCTTGCCCGGTTACCCTTCAGATACTCCGTCATTGCGGCGGATGATCTTCTGGGGAGATGTTGTGTTGTGCGCTTCCGGGATGCTCCTTCGACGCGGTAGCTGACCCCTTCGGCTGATGAGTACGAACCCCCATCTGGTTTGACGAGTACTAACCCCCGCCCGGTAAGCCCCCTTTTGTAAGGCTTGATGAGTTTACACCCCCATCTGGTGTTTAACCTCTGGATGCTCCTTCGACGCGGTAGCTGATCCTTTGGTTGACGAGTACGAACCCTCGTCCGGTTTGACGAGTACTAACCCCCGCCCGGTAAGCCCCCTTTTGTAAGGCTTGATGAGTTTACACCCCCATCTGGTGTTTGACCTCCGGATGCTCCTTCGACGCGGTAGCTCATTCTTTGGCCGTGGTGGCGGCTTACTGATTCTGACCATGTGCCGTTGTTGAGATGTGTTTTCTTTTGTTTTTGTTTGTCTTTTTCTGGGAATTGTCATCCGGTTTGTGCCGGGGATTCTTTGACTTTTGATTTTTCTTGTGGTGATCACCCAACTCTTGCTGGTTGGTCAGATGATTTTGGCTTTTCCTGATAGCCATCCAGCTTGTTGTTTGCTGGGGATTCTTTGTTTTTGATCATTTGGTATTTGTCATCCGACTTTGCCGGTTGTCGGGGATTTCGATGGGTGCCTCTTAGGTAGGCATGAATCCTCGGGGATTTGTTGATCTTGGTGAGGCCTCTTAAGTAGGCGAGATGTCCATTGAGAAATTTGTTGATTTTGAGGGTGCCTCCGAGTAGGCAAATACTCCATTGAGTTTACGGTAATGCCTCCGAGTAGGCGGATGCTTCATTTGGAGACTTTTGGTTTCGCTTCTTTGCCTCCGAATAGGCTAATGTTGCTTTTTTGCTTGCAAGGTTTTGCCTATGCGTTCCACTAGGGATGTCCATATTAGGTGATATAGGCAAGTAACTTTCTGGGGATATGCGTTTGAAGTTTTGCCTTTGCAATAGGCTCACTGGGGATGATCTTTCTTTTTGATTGATCCACCTGGGGAATTGGTTTCCTTCCGGGGATCTAATTTTGGTCGCCCTTTGGGGAATGGAGTTGTGACTCCTTGTTTGGTGTTGATGAGAGTTGGTTTCTTCAAGCTCTTATTCCTGCGGGGAAATGGAGTTTTTTTTTTGTTTACTTGTGCCTCCGAGTAGGCGGATGCTTCATTAGTGGTGAAGACTTTATACTTGCTTGCCTCCGAATAGGTTGATGTCCCTTTCTGGGGAAATTGGCTCTCGCTCGCCAGATCTTGCCTACGCCTAGGCAAATGACTCTTCTAAGGATGTGAGTCTGGAATTTGCCTTTGTCGTAGGCTCACTGGAGATGATCTTTCTTTTTTATTGATCCACCGGGGAATTGGTTGCCTTCCCAGGGATCAGATTTTGATTTGCCCCTTGAGGGGATGGAGTTTTGACTCCTTGTTGGATGTTGATGGTATTGTTAGAATCGCGCAGCGGAATGTTCGCGTGGTCGGACAAAAACCAAGAGGGGGGGTGAATTGGATTTTTAATAAAAATTAGGTTTTCAAAATTTTCCCCAAATTTTACCGATTAAAAAACTGCGTAAATGTAAATAGAGAAGAGTAGAGAAGATTACACAGTAGGTTTATACTGGTTCGGATCAAAAGACCCTACGTCCAGTTGCTAATCACTCAAAAGAGGATTAACGCTGTCACTAAGAACAAATTGTTACAAACAGATTACAAATGAAAAGATAAAGATACGAAAACACCTCTCTTGAAATCCACAAGAGATGAAGAACAGCTTTCCCTAGAGACGACACAACACACAATCCACTAAGAACTCCACTTAGTGATTCTTATCGCTTCTAGCCTCACACCAGGTTCCAAAAGCCCCCTTTCCTTGCAACAAACAGTTCTCTGGCACTCACAGCACTTAACTTTTGTATGGAAAGAGTTGTTCTTTTTTCGAGTGCCAAGCGAGTTTAAGTAGGGAAATTAGGGTTTAGGAATTGGGGATTTCGAAACTAGGGTTCTTGGTAATTGGGTTTTCGAAAATAGGGTTAATTTGAAATTTAAATTGAAAAACAGACTGAAATAATCGATTATTTGGAGTGATAATCGATTAAAACAGAGCCAAATACGTCAGAACCCAAACCTCTCTGGAATAATCGATTATTTGGTGAAATAATCGATTATCTGTACGGAACAGTACAAAACAATCGATTATTTTGCTGTTTTAATCGATTAAAACAGTGAGTTTGTATAGAAAGTGTTTTCTCACTGTTTTAATCGATTATTTACCTATATAATCGATTAAAGCCGAGCATGAATGATAATTTTGAGCTTTTTGAAGCTTCTAAGTTACAGACTATGTACCGGCTATCTTAGACTCTAAAAATACAGACTCAATCTTAAATAAAACAGAGTTATTACAATACAATTATCACCAATCTTCAATCTTCAATATTCTAAGTCTTTAGTTCTTGGATCATCATCAAAATCCATTCTTCATATTCATCAAGTGCAACATCAAGTCCTTGAATTGTCAACAATCTCCCCCTTTTTGATGATGATCAAAATTTTCTTTTAAAGCCCTTTGTAATAACCTGTTTTATCTGTCATACTAACAAACACATTAAACATACCAGATAAAATTTAAAATTGAATCATAGGCTTTAAATTTTTCTCCCCCTATTTTGATTATAATCAAAAAGAACTCTGCAACATCAATCATAAGAGCTCCCCCTCAAAATAAGCATAAGATAGAGAAAGCTCCCCCTCAATCATAGCATGAAAGAAACATCAAATTTTATTTCATAATCATTCATCTATAACAATACAAGAACAAAATAAAATCTAAAATTCTTCACTATCCTCATCATTAAAGTGAGTATCAAATCTATTTTCTAATCTACCTACTCTATCATCTACATCGGATATACGGCGAATAATTTCATCATGCCGTACACCAGAAAGATTGAAGAATGATTGCATTCTTTGATTCATGTCGGAAAGCATATCTTCCATGGATTGTCTTGATTCTTGATGAGAAGAGGATGTTCCTATACTTTGGATTTGGGTAGAGGGAAACTCAGCTGCTGGAGGCATATCTTCATCCGAGTCTTCAATTGCATCACCTTGATTTTGGACGTCATCTTTATGAACATAGATGTCATTGACCCGCACCATTTGTAGATGAATCAAAGTGCTGTCCAACATGCGGTTCAAGTTAGTAGTTTGGACAACTTGTTCACCTTCGACATTGACTCCTTTATATTCAAGAATTCGGGATACAAGAAGAGCATATGGAATCTTGAATGTTGGATGACGTTTGGCCTTAAGCATGGTCATTGTGAAAAGAACACCCCAATCTAAAGGTTCATTATTCATGATGGCATGAATAATGCGAAGATCAATAGAAGAGCATTGGGCATGATTTGTGGCCCGGGGACATAAAATCCAGACAAGCAAATGAAGAATCATGCGTTCTTCCTTCTTCAAGGGTCCAGCATGAAGAATACGTCCAACTTCCATGGAGGGATTCCGCAGAAAAGATCTATAAGCAAGGAACCTGTCAAAATCATCTAGCTCACCATAAACGTTAATAGCATCTTCTCTAATTGGGAAGTGAGCAACATTTTCCCAAATATCATCATCTAGAATTATGGTTACTCCTTTGACACGGGATGTAGCAATTTGATCCCTAAACTTGAATCTAGAATAGAATACCCTAACTAAGTCAGGATAGTATGTACCTTGCATTTGGATAAACGGGAGAACTCCTTGGATTTCAAGAAGATTAGGAAAATTGAAACCCCTACGAATGAATTGCTCACCTATAAGAAATTTGGGAGAAATAATAGCTTTTTCTTTCCAATAGGTTAGAAACTCTTGTTGGCTATCTGCATCAGAGATCCATCCTTCTACAGAATTAGGACGGGAATGAGAGGAAGGTGCAGATCTTCTTCTTGTAGGAATCTTAGGGCGAGAGGATGAGGCCATTTGAGAGAGTAGATAAACTTGAAGAGATTTTGGAGACAAGTGAGGGAATAATGAAGCAAAGAGAGTATAGATTTCAAGAAAACTTGATTACAAGAGTTAGAAGTGAGTATAATTGACCTAGATGTCTCTATTTATAGAGAAAACACTTCCAACGGTCATATAGAAAAAATTTCATGGCAAAATATCCGTTGGCAATGGTTAAGAGGCAAAACTGGTCGTATTTAATCGATTATATTTCAAGATAATCGATTATTTCAATATCAGACAGCTTTAATCGATTATTTCCAGTAAATAATCGATTATCAGAGGCATTTAATCGATTATTTCACGAGATAATCGATTATTCTAGAGGAGAATACCCTGTTTTGGACGTTTTGATGAAAAATAATCGATTATCACATCCAGTAATTGATTATTCCAGAGGCTATAACAAGTTTTTAAGGTTTTTACACATTATAATCTATGAATATCCTATATCACGAATTTAATCATAACAATCTGAAGCACTTGGTGGATTTGATGAAGACATAAATATAACTTAGGTTGTGGGTGTGTAGATGATTAGGTTTTTAAGTTTTAGCACTTAATCTCTTGATAGGCCATTATATTTTGTGATAAGCACCTTAAAATATTGCATATCATTGAAAATCATTTTTCTATGAAAAACTTACGTTTAAGAATTAAAAGAATAAACTAAGTTTTTTTTCAATCTGTTGAAAAGGATTTTCAATCTGTTAAAATCACTTAACATAATAAATGGTCTTACATAATCGAAAATTCAATTGATTGATTCGCGGAATCAACAAGTTAAAATAACTCAATGAATTTTTCAATATCAAGTTTCGCATTTTCAATCTGTTGAGATGATTTTAAATCTGTTGAAACAGAAAGACCTTTTTTAGTCTAAGAGTTTTTAGAAAATCAATCTGTTGAAATATTTTTCAATCTGTTAAAACAGAGAGACTATTTTTTATACTTGAGTGTTTGCGGGAATTTAATCTGTTAAAATGTTTTTCAATCGATTGAAACAGAGAGTTGTCATTTTTCATTAAGTTGTTTTAATCCATTAAAACTCGAATCAATCGATTAAATAGAACTTTAAATGAAATCAATCGATTGAATCGATGTCTTAATCGATTAAATGGAACTTTAAATGAAATCAATCGATTGAACCGATCTTTTAATCGATTGAAATAATACTCTAATCGATCATAGTTTTGTTATAATCGATCATGACTCATTCTGATCGATCATAGTTTTATTCTGATCTATCATAACTCATTCTGATCGATCATAGTTTTTTCTGATCGATCATAACTCAGTCTAATCAATCATTCTTCGCTTTAATCGATCAGATTCTCTTCTAAACCTGTTTTACTTGCTAACCAACTTATCTTTTGACTCTCTAAAACAGCTTTTAACAGATGAAACGTTCGCTTTTTCTGATTTACTCTATATATACAGATTTGATCTATCTTTTGAATATACAATACAACACACCACTTGAGAAAACTTGTGAAATCAATCTGTGAAACTTTCATACGTGACTTTCTCTCGCATTCAAGAATCTTTTTCATATCATAAGGTGCTTGTGATCGAATTGTGGTCATTCGGAGAGAGAAAGTGCTCGATAGAATTGGTTCTGGACAATTAGAAACTTCAAGTCCAGGTTTTTTCTTTCTATATTCTTTTGTAAAAGTTGTTTGTGCAGGTTGGATTGTAATCTGCATTTGGTACGATGAATCGGGTTTGGTTACTCGGGTGTTTTTCAAGATTCTGTCTTGTGGGTTTGCAAGATAGTTCTTGAGGTAGATAGGTGAGTATCTACTGGTTGTAAATTTTCACTTGGTATTAGTGAGACTTGACTGGTTTGTCAAGAACTGGATGTAGCTCTGGATTAGAGTGAACCAGGTATAAATTTGTGTGTTAATATTCTTCTTTCATCTCTTTTATTTTACGTCAATAAACTTGTTGTGTTTAAACCAAACTACCTTCACAAAGATTAAATAAAGATAACTCATTCTTCCAAAAGAAAGTAAGTTTTGCGAAAAAGTTTTAAAGTTCAATTCACCCCCTCTTGAACTCAACCATTAATTCTTTCAATTGGTATCGGAGCTGGTTCTTGTAAGTTACTCAAGGAATCGGTCCAATGGCTGAGGGAAAGATGAATTTTTTAGAAGGAGCCTCCATAAACAGGCCTCCACTTTTTTCGGTGTGAATTATTCTTTCCGGAAAGTTAGAATGAAAATCTTTATTGAATCTCTTGATAGAGGCATTTGGGAAACAATTGTTAATGGTCCTTACAAACCAACTCATACTGTAGATGGTAAAATAGTCGAAAAAGATTGGGCTGAATTAACTGATGTAGAAAATAGGAAAGTCCAATATGATTATACTGCAAAAAATATTATTACCTCTCGCTTTAAATCTTGATGAGTTTTTCGGGGTGTCTCGAGTGTGCCTCTGCTAAAGAGATGTGGGAAATTTTAGAGGTTACACATGAAGGAACGTCTGATGTGAAAAGGGCAAGAAAGCATGAGTTAATCGGGGACTATGAGTTGTTTAAAATGCAGCAAGGAGAAACAATTGCGGATGTGCGAGAAAAGGTTCACGCACATAGTCAATCATCTAATTGGGTTAGGAAAGACTTTTGACAAAGAAGAGTTGAACATCAAAATTTTAAAGTGTTTGGACAGAACATGGCAACCAAAGGTGACAACAATATCGAGAATCAAGAGACTTGATCGAAATGACTACCGCTTCACTTTTTGGTAAGTTGAGGGAACATGAATTGGAAATCAATCGGTTCAAAGAACAAGAGAATGCAGAAAAGAAAACTAGAAATATTGTTCTCAAGACAATTGAAGAAAACAGTGGATCTGAAGAAGATGAATCGGAGAACCTGACTTTATTGGTTAAGAAATTTGGAAAATTTCTTAGAAGAAAGAACAGATTTGGCCAAGTAAAAAGGTACAATGATAAAAAGACTGAATCTGTTCAAAATAATATTACTTGTTATTCTTGTGGTAAACAGGGTCACATAAAGAGTGATTGTCCGGAAAAGATCAAGAATCGAGAACAAGAAAGATTCAAGATACAAAGGGAAAAAGGCTTATATAGCCTGGCAAGACAATGATTCATCTTCCAACTCGAATCCGAAAGTGAGGAGGTGAACTCGTGCTTGATGGCTGGTTGTGAATCCTCTTCATCACATGTAAGTTCAACTCCTACGAGAGAATGAAATGAATTACAGACACATTACTGAATGCTTTTAATGAAATACATAGTGAAGCCAGAAATTTATCTCATACAAATAATCGGTTAAAAGGATTAAATAACTGGTTAGAAAATAGAGTTAAAGTTCTGGAAAATGAACTATTAGAAAGCAAAACAGATTTAGAACATCTAGATATAATCTATGCATCTGCTGATAATGTTGCTGCTAATAAGAAGTGTGAAAAGTGTATTATTCTGCAAGATAAGGTTGATTACTTGGTTAAAACTTTGTCTAAATTTACTCAAGGCAAAGAGAATTTAGATGCACTTCTTGGGTCTCAAAATTGTGTGTTTGAACATTCTGGAATCGGGTACAAACCTAAGAATGGGGTAAAAACTAAAAAATATTTGAACTTCTTTTCATACGGAAAAACAACGACATCCCCTTTCTCATCTTGTCATTATTGCATGAAGAAAGGACATACTATAAAATTCTGTCATGCTAGAAAATTTTTTGTGCCGCAAGGAAAGAAAAGATGGGTTCCAAAACATGTTAAACAGAAAAATTGACTCCTAAGGACCCAAAATACGTAAGGGTACCAAATACTTGATGTTTGATCTTTCGAGGAACAGCAACAAGAGTTCCTTTGGTATCTAGACAGCGGATGCTCAAGGCACATGACAGGTGACATTTCAAAATTCCGGAAGCTGAAATTGAAGAATGGAGGTCATGTGACTTATGGAGACAACAACGAGAGGAAGAATTCTAGGTTCGGAGATATTGGTGATGGTGAATCGAGTAATCATTCACAATGTTCTTCTTGTTGAAGGTCTCAAGCACAATCTGATAAGCATAAGTCGGTTATGTGATCTTGGTCACAAAGTCATTTTCAAACCAGAAAAGTGCCTTATTTGTGAGCCGAGAATCGACACGGTAATGTTGGTAGGTAAGAGGTTAAACAATATATACATGTTAAATATCAAACCGTCTATGTCATCTCAAAGTTGTCTTCTTACTAAAGAAGAAGAATCTTGGTTGTGGCATAGAAGACTTGCTCATATACATCTTAAACATCTTGACAAACTGATTTCAAAAGAATTAGTTTCAGGTTGCCTAAGCTTCGGATCTTGAAAGACAAAATCTGTGAAGCTTGTTTGAAAGGCAAACAAACTAGAAAATCTTTTTCAAACAAAAATATTGTTTCAACTTCTAAACCTTTGGAACTGCTTCACATGGATTTGGTTGGTCCTTCAAGGAATAAAAGCCTAGGTGGTAATCTTTATATCATGGTAATTGTTGATGACTTTTCCAGATTTACCTGGACTATTTTTTAAAGCCAAATCTGATTCTTACAAATCTTTCAAAAAGCTTGCCAAGGTTTTACATAATGAAAAAGGGTATTTTATTACATCAATTCAAAGTGACAATGGTGGAGAATTTGTAAATGAAAAGTTTGAATCATTTTGTGAAAAGTTTGGCATAAAACACAATTTTTCTCGCTCTAAGAACTCCTCAACGAGAATGGTGTTGTGGAAAGAAAGAACAGATCTATTGTAGAACTTTCTAGAACAATGTTGTGTGAAAATTCTTTACCGAAATACTTTTGGGCGAGATGCAGATAAACATTGCTTGTCATGTTTTGAATAGAGTCTTGATTAGACCCTTGCTTAAGAAAACCCCATATGAAGCTGTACAAAGGAAGAAAACCCAACTTAAACTATTTCGAGTTTTTGGATGTACATGTTTCGTTTTAAACAATGGGAAATAAAATATTGGCAAGTTTGATAAAAAATCGATAAAGGAATTTTTCTTGGTTACTCAACTCACGGTCATGCATATAGAGTTTACAATTTAAGACTTAAATCTGTTGAAGAATCGAGTACATGTTGTGTTTAATGAATCTCCTCGAGTAGTGCGGAATAGAACAACGAGTACTGCGAGATGAAGAAGATTTAACTGATAATTCTTATCGGTTGAAACATGCCAGTAACACGGATCAGCGTACTATTGAAGAAGATGATCCATCGGTGGACCCTGCAAAAGCTAATTCTCCAACAATTGCTGAAGAACAGGAAGAAGATATTCGGAAGAGCTTCCTAAAGAGTGGATTGTCCCAAGAAATCTCTCTCTAGACAATGTCATCGGGCAAATTAATAAGGGAGTATCTACTAGACATTCTCTTAATCAATTCTGTAATCATATGGCATTCATTTCACAAACAGAGCCTAAGACAGTTAAAGAAGCATTAAATGATGAATACTTGGGTTAGTGCCATGCATGATGAGCTTAATCAATTTGAAAGAAATAAAGTGTGGGAATTAGTTCCTAAAATCAAAGATATCAATGTAATTGGTACTAAGTGGGTATTCAAAAATAAGCTAGATGAACACGGCATTATTACTAGAAATAAAGCTAGATTGGTAGCCAAAGGGTATAACCAACAGGAGGGTATTGATTTTGATGAAACCTTTGCACACTGTAGCTAGACTTGAAGTCTGTCAGATTATTATTAGCTTATGCTTGTTTAAGTGGTTTCAGATTACTACGAGATGGATGTCAAGAGTGCCTTTCTAAATGGACTCATCAATGAAGAAGTTTATGTTTCTCAACCTCCTGGTTTTGAAAATCACAAGCATCCTGACCATGTCTACAAATTGAAAAAGGCCCTTTGTGGTTTAAAGCAAGCACCTAGACAATGGTATGAGAGGTTAAGTAACTTCCTAATTGATCAAGGGTACAAGCGAGGTGAGGTTGATAAAACTTTGTTCATTAAGAAATGCTGGACCGACATTATTCCGAGTGCAGGTGTATGTGGATGATATCATTTTCGGTTCCACTAATAATGTCATGTGTAATAAGTTTGTAAAAGAAATGCAAAGTGAATTTGAAATGTCCATGATGGGAGAATTGAATTTCTTCCTTGGTCTCCAGGTTAAACAATTAAGAAATGGCATTTTTCTTAGTCAATCTAAATACTGCAATGAATTGTTAAAGAAATTTGATATGCAAAGCTGCAAGGTATCCTCTACACCCATGTCTACTAAGCTATTGTCTAGACTTAGATGAAAAAGGAAAACCTGTTGATCAAACTAAATATAGAGGTTTGATTGGTTCACTACTGTATCTAGCTGCTAGTAGACCTGACATTATGTTTAGTGTGTGTCTTTGTGCAAGATTTCGAGGCAAATCCAAAGGAATCTCATCTTACTGCTGCCAAAAGGATTCTGAAATACCTCAAGGGAACAGTTAATGTTGGACTATGGTATCCCGAGGGTGCATCCCTTAAACTTGTTGGATTTTCCGATTCTGACTTTGCGGGATGTAGATTGGACAGAAAAAGTACCTCCGGTACTTGTCATTTACTTGGGAGCGAGTCTTATATCGTGGCACGAGCAAAAAGCAAGCGTGTGTTGCTCGCATCAAGCTGCGAAGCTGAATACATTGCGGTTGGGAGCTGTTGTGCTCAAAGCATTTACCTCAAGCAACAACTAGCAGTTATGGAGTGACTCTAAACAAGGTACCTCTGGTTTGTGACAATACTAGTGCAATAAACTTAACTAAGAATCCTATTCAACACTCTAGAACTAAGCATATTGAAATTAGACATCACTTTATTAGAGAACACGTATCTAGGGGTGACTGTGAGATATTATTTGTTGAATCTGAAAAACGGTTAGCTGATTTATTCACTAAACCACTTCCTAGAGATAGACTTAATATGCTTAGGACTGAATTAGGAATTCTAGATATATCTAGTATTGTATAAGCTGATTCTTTATAGTAATTGTATGCCTTTTAACAGGTGATAACAAGTTCAATCGATTAATAATTGCATGAATAACTTGATATTATTTGTTTCAATCGATTGAAATTGTGAAATAATCTGTTGATTTTCTGATTCTTACTCAGCGATATTGATGTGTTAGTAGTTCAATCGATTAAATAAGTTTTTAATCGATTTATTTCATTAATCTTGTTGCTCTGCACATTTTCTTCTATAAATCAATCGATTAAATCTGCGATTCAATCGATTGAATTCACTAATGGTACTTCTGAATAATTTTCTTTTACAAAATAATCGATTTAATTTTTGATTCAATCAGTGTATTTCACTTATAAGTATCTACGATTACAAAATCAGTTGGTTTCATGAAATATCAATTGATTATTTTTCTTCTAGGGCTAGTTGTATGTACTTTGTCTCTAACCGATTTACTGCGAGTAAGCTGAAAGCATTTACAACAAGATAATCTTCAACTACTCTCTTAAATATCAGAGATATCCAATAAAAGCTAATTGATACTGATTGGATATCTACTGAGAAGGTAATTAAAGTGTACGAGTAGCAATTCTCTCTCCTCTTTATCATCACTGCATACGAAACAATAAATCGAGTAAAGACAAAATTTTTTTTAAGCTGATAAAGATTGTGTATTCTCATTCCTATAGTATTATTTTCTTCTTTGAGCTTCTCTTTTCTCGGTTCTTCTCTGTTCTGTTCATTCCAAAAATCAAATATGTTCAAGCGCACAAAGTCCGGTAGGAAGAAGTCCAGCAGAGGCGAGTCCTCTACGGCAAGGCAAGAACATAATGTTGGAGGAAGGATTGAAACTTGGTTCAATGGGGACCAAGAGAAAATGGATTTGTTTATCCATGAATTAAGCGAGGAAGCAAGTCAACATTCCAAAAATGTTAAAGTTCTCTTGGTTTGATGCCGAAGGATTCAGAGGCATTCGGAAATTACTGCAACATCAAAAACTTCAGATGTTTCGGAGTTGAATGGTAGAATTTACCCCGACTTAATTAAAGTTTTCTTCACAAATTTATCTTTTGAAGGTTCCACTTTGACAACCCAAGTTAAAGGAGTAGACATTGAGATAACACCTAATGTCTGGAAGGAAGTTGCTTGGAATAAAAGATGTAGGTGTGAAAGTCACCAAAGGATGTACTTCGGATGTTGAAGAATTTAATAAAGTTCAGGTATTTCCGCTCTTGCTTGAAGAATAGGCATGATTCCGTAAGTTCATTCAACACTGGGAAGTTGAAGCTGGAAGAAAGGATTCTCGCTTTCATCGTTTCCTGGCGGCTCACACCCAGGGGGAGCAATCATGCGATGCTAAATGAAGGAGATTTAGTTCGATGTACTTGCATTCATCACGGAATACGTGTGAGCTGGGTCTTTGTCATCAAGGATCACATGATCAAAGCCAAGAGACTTAGTGACTTCGGGTATCCCTATGCTATTCCGATTTCTAAATTTTTAACACATTTTGGTGTTGATGTTGAAGGAGAACTTGTTGAAACCGTCCAGACCAACAAATGAAATAAACAATTCCGTTCTTCACAAAATGGGATTTATTAAAGTTGATGGTGAATGGATTTCCAAAGAAGAAGGCTGGAAGAAGTAAAGAAAGTGAGGAAGAAGAGCAAGAGGAAGGAATCAACAACGATAATATTCCTGGAACTTCTACGAGCACGTCCTTCGATCCAATGGAAGAAGAAGTAAACCCAATGGAGATGATTCCATACAATCCACCTCCTGACCGTGGCACGCCTCTGTCTCGGTTCGAAAGAACAATGTTGCATCAAATGAGCGAACTGCAAGCCGACAAAAGGAGGCATATGGAGATGATCTGTTGCTCGAGGGCTCGGCAGCATTATTTGGATGAAAATTTCATTGCAAGGTTCCAGCATATTGATAATCAACTAGAAGACATCTACAACGGGATTGTGGAACTGCAATTCAACCAAGGCCCAGGGGACGAATGAAGATTTTCTATGTGTCTGCATTATTCGCTTTCTTTTCATTTTTTTTAATGTTCTGGTTTATATTTGGGGTTCCCACGTGGCCCCATTGTAACTACAACAATCTATTTGATGCGAGTCAAATAGGGGAGAAGTATTTTGCTTAAAAGCTGTCACTACACACACACCACAAAATATATGTCTCTGGTGCTGTTATTCTTGTTTTGCAGGTGCGGTGGTTATTTGTCTCCATCAAATAGGGGAGATTAAAGCACTTGGTGGATTTGATGAAGACATAAATATAACTTAGGTTGTGGGTGTGTAGATGATTAGGTTTTTTAAGTTTTAGCACTTAATCTCTTGATAGGCCATTATATTTTGTGATAAGCACCTTAAAATATTGCATATCATTGAAAATCATTTTTCTATGAAAAACTTACGTTTAAGAATTAAAAGAATAAACTAAGTTTTTTTCAATGCTGTTGAAAAGGATTTTCAATCTGTTAAAATCACTTAACATAATAAATGGTCTTACATAATCGAAAATTCAATTGATTGATTCGCGGAATCAACAAGTTAAAATAACTCAATGAATTTTTCAATATCAAGTTTCGCATTTTCAATCTGTTGAGATGATTTTAAATCTGTTGAAACGAGAAAGACCTTTTTAGTCTAAGAGTTTTTAGAAAATCAATCTGTTGAAATATTTTTCAATCTGTTAAAACAGAGAGACTATTTTTTATACTTGAGTGTTTGCGGGAATTTAATCTGTTAAAATGTTTTTCAATCGATTGAAACAGAGAGTTGTCATTTTTCATTAAGTTGTTTTAATCCATTAAAACTCGAATCAATCGATTAAATAGAACTTTAAATGAAATCAATCGATTGAATCGATGTCTTAATCGATTAAATGGAACTTTAAATGAAATCAATCGATTGAACCGATCTTTTAATCGATTGAAATAATACTCTAATCGATCATAGTTTTGTTATAATCGATCATGACTCATTCTGATCGATCATAGTTTTATTCTGATCTATCATAACTCATTCTGATCGATCATAGTTTTTTCTGATCGATCATAACTCAGTCTAATCAATCATTCTTCGTTTTAATCGATCAGATTCTCTTCTAAACCTTGTTTTACTGCTAACCAACTTATCTTTTGACTCTCTAAAACAGTTTTTAACGAGATGAAACGTTCTGTTTTTCCGATTTACTCTATATATACAGATTTGATCTATCTTTTGAATATACAATACAACACACCACTTGAGAAAACTTGTGAAATCAATCTGTGAAACTTTCATACGTGACTTTCTCTGCATTCAAGAATCTTTTTCATATCATAAGGTGCTTGTGATCAGAATTGTGGTCATTCGAGAGAGAAAGTCTTGATAGAATTGGTTCTGGACAATTAGAAACTTCAAGTCCAGGTTTTTTCTTTCTATATTCTTTTGTAAAAGTTGTTTGTGCAGGTTGGATTGTAATCTGCATTTGGTACGATAGCTTGGGTTTGGTTCTTGGGTGTTTTTCAAGATTCTGTCTTGTGGGTTTGCAAGATAGTTCTTGAGGTAGATAGGTGAGTATCTACTTGGTTGTAAATTTTCACTTGGTATTAGTGAGACTTGGCTGGTTTGTCAAGAAGCTGGATGTAGCTACTGGATTAGAGTGAACCAGGTATAAATTTGTGTGTTAATATTCTTCTTTCATCTCTTTTATTTTCTGTCAATAAACTTGTTGTGTTTAAACCAAACTACCTTCACAAAGATTAAATAAAGATAACTCATTCTTCCAAAAGAAAGTAAGTTTTGCGAAAAAGTTTTAAAGTTCAATTCACCCCCCCTCTTGAACTCAACCATTAATTCTTTCACAATCATCGAAAAACAGTCAAATTAAGCAGAATTTAAGCTATTTCTAGTATCCCTAAGTCTCTTCTAAGATCATAGAATCTATCCTTGGGTAGAGGCTTAGTAAATATATCTGCTAATTGACGTTTAGTGTCCACATACTCTATCTTACAGTTTCCTTTGCTGATATTATCTCTTAAAAAGTGATGTCTAATCTCAATATGTTTAGTCCTAGAGTGCATTACTGGATTTTTAGTTAAGTTGATTGCACTCGTATTATCACACATTAATGGAATGTCATTTAAATATATGCTATAATCCTCTAATTGTTGTTTCATCCACAGAATTTGAGCACAACAACTACCAGTGCAATAAATTCAACTTCAAGTGGTAGATAAAGCAACACATGCTTGTTTCTTAGAATGCCATGATATTAAGGATGAACCTAACAAATGACATGTCCCACTAGTGCTTTTCCTATCAATTTTACATCCACCATAATCGAGCATCGAATATCCTAATAAACTAATACAGGCATCGAGACGGATACCACAAGCCAAACCCAAGTAGTTCCTTTTAAGTATTTTAAAATATGTTTTACTGCAATTAAATGAGATTCTTTAGGACAAGCACTGAAATCTAGCACACACACGGACAAAATGCATAATATCAGGTCTACTAGCGAGTTAAGTATAATAGTGATCCTATCATACCTCTATACATAGTTTGATTAACTTCCAAACCTGATTCATCCTTGTCTAGATAGCATGATGTTCCCATGGGTGTGTTAGCTTCCTTTGAGGTGTCCATACCAAACTTTTTGAGAATCTCTTTGTAGTATTTAGTTTGAGAGATGAAAGTGCCATCTTTAAGTTGCTTGATTTGAAGTCCAAGGAAGAATGTTAATTCTCCCATCATAGACATTTCAAACTCTCCCTGCATAATCTTAGCAAATTCTACACATAACAAACTATCGGTTGATCCAATAATATATCAACAAGTATCACATCCTTGATCTCCAAAGTGTTTGCACCGCAGTTGCTTGATTGATTGCTAAAGGATGTGTGAAAACTTATATTCAATGTGTGTTTAAAAAGTTCAAGCTAAAGCTGTTTTTATAGAGGATTTTCAAAACTGCTGGTTTAATTAATCTGTTAAAAGATTCTTTTAATCTGTTAAAAGTGCAGTTTTAATCTGTTAAAATGTCTTTTAATCGATTGAAACGCGAGTGTAGAAAAATTTTTAAGTTGTTTTAATCGATTGAAATGAGTTTTTAATCGATTAAAAGAGTTCGACAGGTCATAACTAAATTCGATCGATCATAAGCTGATTCGATCAGGTCATAATAAAAATCTGATCGATCATCCCGACCCTTTAAGTGATTTTAATCGATTGAAAAAATTTCTTACCGCTCATAATTAAAATCTGATCGATCACATTTGCTTCTAATCGGTCATAATTTGATTCTGATCGATCATCCGACCCTTTAAGTAATTTTAATCGATTGAAACGTGTTTTTAATCGATTTAAAGGATTCAGACAGCTCATAATAAAAATCTGATCGATCATAATGAGTTCTAAATGGTTTTAATCGATTAAAAACATGTTGTATCGATTAAAATGTTGTAAAAACACTTCTTTGACCATTCTAATTGATTTTATTTGGTTCTTTCAAAAGCTGCATCAGTTAAAACCATGTTTTAAGAAGGCTTTTGTAAAAATACTTTGTTTTAGGTTGTTTAAAACAATTTTAGAGGCTTTTCGCAAAAAATCTTTAAGTGAAGAACCTTCATACAATAGAAAAGATAAAATGTTGTTACCTAAGCATTCCATTTAAAACATACTAAATGATCCATTTTCTTTGAATAAATACAATATACAAATAGTTCATTTAACTATAGGAACCCAAACATATTTTCCTTTAGGAACACCAAAATGTTTGATTTTACACTTATTTGAAGTGTGACCTTGTTTCATGCAATAAAAACATGCTTTTGATGTAGCTATGGAATAAGATGCATTATTTACATGACATGCTCTAGTTCCTTTTTCTACCCATATTCTTTTCTTTTTAGATTTACTCTTTTTCAAAGGAACTCTTTGATTTACATTATTTTGAGCAATTACCATTTCATGCTTCTTAAGATCATCAATTTCTTTTTCGGCTTTGTCAAGCAAATGGTTAAGAATATCTATGTCATATTCATGCTCTTTACAATTTGCACAAGCTAAGTCCTTATTCTCATCTAAGCATACAATTTTCGTATTAGCTAACTCCTTTTCTTCTAAACATGCAATTTTCAATTTTAAGGATTCATTTTCCTTTTCGGATTTTCTTAGATTTTTCTTTACAACTTTATATTCTTTTTTCATTTCCATAAATGCAGTAAATAACTCATTATAAGCATTTTGCAATTCATCATGGTCATTTTCTTCACTAGAGGATGAATCGGAATCACTAACCTCAAAATCGAAGAAATGTTGTCATTTGCCATCAAGCAAATGTTTGCTTCAATTTCGAGTCGCTTGATTCCGAATTTGAATCACTGTCATCCCAAGCAATATATGCTTTCTTCTTGAATTGCTTTTTGCCCTTGTGTTCATCATTTTTCTTGTTTGGGCATTCGATCTTCATATGCCCTGCTTCACCACAACCAAAGCATTTTATATTAACGGAAGAATTTTCTTTTACCTTTCCCTTACCTTTGAAAGGATGTCTTCCTTTTGCTTTCATCATCTTGGTGAACTTCTTTATAAAAAGACTCATCTCTTCTTCATCAATTTCGAGTCTTCTTCTTCTTCTTTCTTATTTTTGCTTTTTGAAATCTCGGTCTTGAAAGCTAGGTTCCTCTTTTGATATTGACCCTCTTCCTCATTTAGTCTTCCAAGGTCAAGTTCATGCTCCCTAAGCTTTCCAAACAATGCCGCCATAGACATAGTGGCAAGATTTTGTGACTCCGAGATGGCCGTCACCTTTGGTTGCCATTTCCTATCCGGAGATTTCAAAATTTTAACATTTAATTCATCAACGTCAAAAATTTTACCTAGTCCGGTGAGATGGTTCACGATATGAGTGAAACGTTTACGTACGTCAAATATCGTTTCGCCTGGTTGCATCCGAAACATTTCGTACTCTTGAATTAGAGAATTTTTACGCGCTCTTTTGACGTCGTCGGTTCCTTCGTGGGTCACCCTTAGCATTTCCCACATTTCCTGTGCACTTTTACAAACTGAAATTCTATAAAACTCATCAAGGGTTAGAAGCGAGATGAAATAATGTTTCTAGCCCTAACATCAAATTGTGCTTTTCGACTTTCGTCTGCAGTCCATCTAGAAATAGGTTTAAGAACGTCAACACCGTTCTCGTAATTTTAGGAACAAATGGACCGTTTAAAATTGCGTCCCAAACGCCTCTATCAACGAGACTCTAAAAATATTTGCATACGTACTTTCCAAAAAGGATAATTTTGACCCGCAAAAAGTGGGGGTCTGTTGATAGACGCACCTTCGGCAAAAGTTTGATTTTGTCCGGCCATTTTCGAAAAGTTTGAATGACTATCAAAGCAAGCTACGATACCACTTGTTAGAATCGCGCAGCGGAATGTTCGCGTGGTCGGACAAAAACCAAGAGGGGGGTGAATTGGATTTTTAATAAAAATTAGGTTTTCAAAATTTTCCCCAAATTTTACCGATTAAAAAGCTGCGTAAATGTAAATAGAGAAGAGTAGAGAAGATTACACAGTAGGTTTATACTTGGTTCGGATCAAAAGACCCTACGTCCGAGTTGCTAATCACTCAAAAGAGGATTAACGTCGTCACTAAGAACAAATTGTTACAAACAGATTACAAATGAAAAGATAAAGATACGAAAACACCTCTCTTGAAATCCACAAGAGATGAAGAACAACTTTCCCTAGAGACGACACAACACACAATCCACTAAGAACTCCACTTAGTGATTCTTATCGCTTCTAGCCTCACACCGGGTTCCAAAAGCCCCTTTCCTTGCAACAAACAGTTCTCTAGCACTCACGACACTTAACTTTTGTATGGAAAGAGTTGTTCTTTTTTTACGAGTGCCAAAGCAGAGTTTAAGTAGGGAAATTAGGGTTTAGGAATTGGGGATTTCGAAACTAGGGTTCTTGGTAATTGGGTTTTCGAAAATAGGGTTAATTTGAAATTTAAATTGAAAAACAGATTGAAATAATCGATTATTTGGAGTGATAATCGATTAAAAGCAGAGCCAAATACGTCGAACCCAAACCTCTCGGAATAATCGATTATTTGGTGAAATAATCGATTATCTATACTGAACAAGTACAAAACAATCGATTATTTTGTCTGTTTTAATCGATTAAAACGGTGAGTTTGTATAGAAAGTGTTTTCTCACTGTTTTAATCGATTATTTACCTATATAATCGATTAAAGCCGAGCTCTGAATGATAATTTTGAGCTTTTTGAAGCTTCTAAGTTACGAGACTATGTACCGAGCTATCTTAGACTCTAAAAATACAGACTCAATCTTAAATAAAACAGAGTTATTACAATACAATTATCACCAATCTTCAATATTCTAAGTCTTTAGTTCTTGGATCATCATCAAAATCCATTCTTCATATTCATCAAGTGCAACATCAAGTCCTTGAATTGTCAACAGGTATGAGATGGCTTTGCCGATACTCTTGTTCTGTTGGGGGAATGGAATTTCTTATTCCTCTTTTTTCGTTGATTTTCCCTTTTTCTGAGGTGACCCACTTTAGGGATTTGATTTCCTGGAAGTTAGGATTTTTATTTGATTTTGCCTTTTTCCACGATTTATCTCTTTTTTATCGCGATTTTGAAATCTGGCTTTTTTATGGGGATAATGCGTAAGCCTTTTTACTTTTTAGTCTCTTTTTATTACGCTGGCTTTTTCCTTTCTTTTTGGGGAAGGTCCACTAGGGATGACGTTTTATTTCTTTAGTGATCCACCAGGGAATTAGTTGACTTCCTGGGGATCTGGTTTTTCTTTTCTAGGAATAGAGTCTTGGCTCCTTGATTGATGTTAATGTGAGCTATAATTGTGAAGCTCTTATTCCATTGGGGGATGGGAATTTCTGATTCCCCTTTTTTTTGTTGAATTTTGTTGGAGATCCACTTGAGGATTTTTATTCGGCCCTCTCTGTCATGGCCTTTTTGGACATCCGCTGGGGATGCAAGGGTTTTCTTTTCTCTTCTTTTCTCTTCTTTCTTTTTGTTGAGCCCTTGATGGTTTGGACTCTTTTGACTATTGATGATGATGATGATGGACTCTTGGAGCCTTTATTCTCCGTTGGGGAGTGTGGAGGAGACTTTGGGTGAGTGTGCTCGATGACTCATGTGGTGGTAATGCTGAGCCGTGAGGAGTGTTTTTGTGTTGCCTCTAGAGTACGCAAGGATCCTCTTGGGGATAACTAAGTCTTTCCGTCGGCTTTTCTTTTATGATGTCTGATGATTGGAGCTTTGGCTTCTGGAAGCTTCTTATAACAACTCACTTGAGGGAGAGCAAGGAGACTTATTACTTTCTTGTGCCTTCTTTTCTGGGTAGAAGGATGGTAGTTGAAGCTCTTGATTTTCAGAAGCTCTTATTTCGATGAGCCGCTTGATTGACGACTTGTTCCGTTTTCTTGAGGGCATTATTTGGAGACTCAGTCTCAGTGATCCTGTTTTCAATCACAAACATGGAGCTAGTCTCCTTATATGCATGAATGCTTTTCGTTTTTTTTTTGTTATTTGTCTGAAGTGATTTTTATCTTATTTTTCATTTTTGATGTTGACAAAGTCGTTTTGTGCGACTACTTGTGTGTGGATGCCCTAAATGCAATCCATTCTTATTGATTGATGCATTTGGAAATGACTGGCATTCTCCTGCTGGACTTTTTATGATTATGATGAGGGACCCCTCTCTTTTATTCATTTTTTGGTTTAGCCCTATCTTTTGCCTAGACCGCCCTTTTGGGGTTTTCGGTCTAGCGGGCTGCCTTAATTTTTGCCTAGGATATCTTAGCGGACTTTCTCCTTTTTTATGAATGCCCTAACTTTTGCCTAGACCACCCTTTGCGGGTTTTCGATCTAGCAGGCTACCCTAACTTTTGCCTAAGAATCTCCTAGCAGGCATTATCCTTTTTATTCTCATTTTTTCTTTATCTTCTCTTTTTTTGAGAGATAGGAGCCTATCATATGCATGCAATGTTTGCAATATGCATCCTATAATACTATTTCAATTAATTTTTCAAAAGGATTAACTAATGTGCTTGAGCTTCTGATGAGCTTCTGACGTTATGTGCTTTCGTCGACAAGGATAGGCTGTACCCATTTTGCTGTCTTGATTTTACCGTGACCGAAGAATGATTGTGTTGATTTCAAAGCGACTTGCCATGTCAGTGCGTCCCTCCCTTTCCTTGGGGATGTTAATCCTCCTATTGACTACTATCTCCACATTTCCCTACTAATTACTAGAATGCTGTAGTAGTAAGGGTCAAGAGAAGAGAAAGAAGAAGATATTTAATTCAAAGGCTTGTGTTTTAGATTTGTTTTATTTTGACAAAAATGGTTTTTGTAAGCACGGCTAGCCAAGGTTGGTTAGAGTGTTTAGGCTAGTTTAAACAAACATTTTGTTTATAGAGTGGCGTCTTATTCTATGGCACTTGCTATGACTGATTGACTTCCCTAGTCTACCCTTTGGGTCTTCAGCCTAGGATGTTGTGCTATGTCCTAAATTTTGTCTAGGTTTCATTTTGGGAAACCTAGCGGACTTTATTTTGTAACCCTAACTTTTGCCTAGACTACCCTTTATGGTTGCTCGGGTTTCCTAGCGGGTTTACCCTAACTTTTGCGTAGCCCCCTTTGGTGGGTTTCCTACCGGGTATCTTGCCCTCACTTTTTTGGCCTTTAGCTTTTATGGGCTTCTTTTGATTTTTCTTTTCCTTTTTGCACAACATTGGCGAAACACGGCTTTACTTATGACGAGGTAAAACTTTATTTTGTGTTTCTAGTCAATCAGTGGTGATGGATTTGACTTTTATTTTGGTCAATGGCGCAATTTGATTACTTTGACGCACTTTTGAAAACGTTTGCTTAAAGATGGTTATTAATGAGGTTTGGACATTAATAGCAAGAAGAGAAGCAGATAGTAAGAATGACATTCTTTGTAATTAATAGGGAAATATGTGCCCTACAATGCTCGGGGGTCGGGCTAGCCCCGAGGAGTAATCTCTAATAGTCATTGGATTTATAAACCCTAAGAATCAGAAGGAGAACACCTAATGACTAAAGTCACTTTTGACGCTTGAACCCCTCTATATGGGAGAATCTGATTTGAGGTGCAGGGGGGAGACTTCCCGTTTCTCTATGTAGCTTGATCCTTTGCAGGATAAAACTTCGAAGGATTGTCTTTAAAATCCGGTGGCTCCCTTATTCCTTGAGAGTTTCTAATGAGCCCTTGGTTTGGGCGACATCCATATTTTCTCATCACGTGGGTCACCTTCATATTGTTGGGAAAGCCTTTCTCTATTGGCAAAAGATATTTCAAAGGTCCTAGGTCCTCTTCCGCCGCATCCATTCAAGGTAGGGCAGATGATTTGCTAATCTGAATGTCGTCTCTAGCTCAAAATGTGACTAGCTTGTCGCCTACCCTGAGTTTGTCTCTTTTGGTGGAGCGTCGTGAATTGCCTCAGCGTCGTGAATCCAAAAGTCTCTTCAATTTCCTTTTTGGATTATGTTTTTCTTCGGTCTTTTTATTTTTTCTTTATTCTTGGGAGCATTGCCTTATAGCTCCTGGGGGTGTAGATTCTTTCACTTCTAATTTTGCCCCCGAATGTTGGCTATACTGGAGATATCTTCATTGATGGACGATGTTTCTGCGTATCTCAATGGTACAATTTTATTTGATGTATGGGGTGAATGAATGTAACGACATCCTTGCCCCCCTCTTCCTTATTAACTCGAATACCCAACGGCTGAGGCTTATTATCCTCCTTGGGCGGATCAACCATTGGGGAGAACTTGATGACGAAAGGCTTACTCTCCATCCTACTTCAATTCGTGGGAAGCACATCAATTAATCCTTTCTTTTTTTATTATCTTATTATTATTAAAGTGAGAATGAATGCAATTTATGAATGCAGTAGACGTTTGAAGAGATGATGAAAACAAACAATTTTATTTATTTCATCCAGACAGTGTACATTCCTCAATGCAATGTTTCGAAGTACATTTTTTTTTAAAAGCGGAGAAGCCTAAATGAACCCATAGGCGGGTAAATATTTTTATTCAAATTTTTCTTTTTGACTTCCCGTGTATGGCATGCGAATGCCTTATCCTCTTCACATGGTATTGAGGAATGTCCACTTTCTCGACTGTCTATTATTAAATGCATGAGGATGAAGCTTGATGGATGCGTGTATGCAAGTGTTTGTTTTTTCCTAAACATTATCATGTTTTATTTCCTAACATGACGTATGATAGTGTTTGGGATTTTTGTGTTTTTTTTTTTTTTGTATGCGGATGAGGGCATGAAGAATACCAGCCGCTTTATAGGATGCAAAAAGATTTTTATTGAATGATATATGAGATGGATATTCCTTAAGACAATGGCTTAGGTATCCTCCTTAAAGCTTACGCTTTGTGGGGTATCCTACCTACCTCGGTGTAATGGTTCATTCCCCATCATAGATTTTGACAAGTATAATGGCAATCGCCATCACATCTTAGTACACTTGTCCCTTCCTTGTCGCGAAGGTCAAAAATGTGCTTGGGGCCTCTTTCGCCATTGTCGTAGGGATATCTAGTAATTTTCCCAAAAAACGCCTATAAGACCTACTTTTGAGGGATTTATTAAAATGATGCGTATGCACACTTATTTTTTTCTCTTGGTTTTTCCACTTATGATGCAATATGAATGATACGACTTTGTCAACATTACTTTATTTATGTTTTGATTTTGTTATTTATTATTTTATTTATTTTGGATTTATTTTATAGCCTTTTATCTCTTACGTCGGACTACGTGGCTACTTAGCTTACAAAGAACACTGAAACCAGGCTAGCTAAAAGGCGGAACTGTCCAGAGATAAAATATGGCTTTATGCGAAAAATATTTAGTGTCCCTTATCTCTTACGTCGGAACTGCGTGGCTACTTAGCTTACAAAGAACCCGAAACCGAGGCTAGCTAAAAGGCGAGCTGTTCGAGATAAGGGTGTTTATTTGCGAAAGTATTTTTTTTTGTGATTTTTGTTCTGTTGTTTGTTTATGCTATGCAATCAAATGCAACAAACAAATGCACATACAATTCACTCATCCGCGAACAGGCGAGAAGTCGTTTTAATCACGAGGTAGGGTTTTCCTGCAGAAAAGTGCATTGGCAAGGGTTGGTTCTAAGCTGTTCTCACCAGGCTAAGGCCCCCAAGGTGCCCCCATTATAGGGTCCCCACTCTCCGGCCGTCCAACCATGCTCGGCACTAAGGCCGGAGTCGGTCTTGTTGCCAAAAGAGGAAGGTTATCACCTTGAGTGGTGGTTTCCGATCACACCTGGTGGGCACAAGGCCCTAACTGCAGCGAACCGTACCTGCCACCCACTCCCTATGGTTTTCTCACTTGCCCCCGGGTATAGAGGGAACTGTAGTGTGCAAGGGTTTTGTGTGCAATTTATATTTCAATCAATTGCGTAAGTATAAACAAGCAACAGTTATTTGAAAGCTAAACAATAAAGCATGTTATAATACAAGGCAGGGTAAAAGCGCTATTTTCTTGGTTTAATTATTTTTAAGCCAGCCCATCACTAAATGGGATCAACTCTCTAGGCTTCCCCAGTGGAGTCGCCATCTGTCGCCGCCGTCTCCAAAAGAGAGAAGGTCGGTCGGAGCGACACGATGGTCTTTCGACTCTTTATTCTTCGATTTTCGCGTTTTTTTATTGGTGGTTACAACGCCTTTAGGTTGTCCGATAACCGGGCTAACCTAGGGGCGAGGTTTTCAAAAGTATCCCTGAGTAACCGGGCTAGCCCAGGGATTTATTTAGTTGGGTTCTATGGAGTCGCCACCGATATTTTTACCATAAACATCGGAAAAGGGGTTTAAAAAGGCGTTGGTTTTCGAAAACCAACTTTGGTCATTAGAACCAGAGTTGGGTAAGGGAGTTAGTTACGTGTAAAGGAAGTGTTAGTTCCATTACGAAGCCCCTTTCGGGTTCCCTATGATGGGCTGGCTAATTTGAATAAATAATTAAACTGGAAAATAGCGCTTTTACCCTTTTATTATGCGGTATTTAAATTTATGACTACATGGCCCTAGCTTCTATTGCGTAATTTAAATGGCGGTAAAATAAATAGAGAGGAAGAATATGCACCTCCAAAGCAAGCTTTTATATTTCTTTAAAGAGAGGGTGCGTTTTGGCAACCCTTCACTCTACAAACTCTCAGAAAACTCCGGAAATGCGTCGGAGGGATCCTAAAGAAGATTTAGAACGCTCAAAAATGCTCCTAAAGACACTCAGAAACTCCGGAAATGCTTCGGAGGGATTCTTAGAGAGAGAAAGTCTAGAGAGAAGGGAGAGCTTTGTGTATTCTGTGTGGAAATGAGGGGGGGAGAGCCCCTATTTATAGTTTTTCGCGCCTGACAGGTCGAGACCGCCGTCTCGTCTGACAGGGGTCGAGACCGCCGTTTGGAAAGTCGAGACCGCCGTCTCGTCCATGGCAGAAATCGAGACCGCCGTCTGGAAAATCCAGACCACCGTCTCGACTTTGCAGGAGACGAGACCGCCGTCTGGAAAACCGAGACGGCGGTCTCGACCTGGCGCTGAGACGAGACGGCGGTCTGGTCCTTCCAGACGGTGGTCTCGTCCCTTCAGGGCGAGAAACTTTATTTTCGGGCCAAAAAACCTTCTTATCTTGGTACAGGAACCTAATAGCCTCTCCTAATGACTTGTTAAGCTTCAGCCGTCTTCAGAATAAGATGCTTTCTGACTTTATTCTGAGGCCGGGCAAGATTTGGGGTCTACATTTCCATCTTCATCAAGTTTGTTTCTAAACACCCATTTGGTTCCAATAACTTGATGTGACTCTTCTCTTGGGATTAATTCCCAGACTTGATTCCTTTCAAATTGGTTAAGTTCCTCTTGCATAGCTATGCACCATTGGTCATCTTTAAGTGCTTCTTCAACATTTTTGGGTTCTATCTATGACACAAAAGCTACAGACATACAGAAATCAGTCATATTTCTAGTTCTTACCCCTTTTGAGATGTCACCTATGATATTGTCCATTGAGAGTCCTCTAGGTGATTGCCATTCTTTTGCTAATTCAGGTGTTTGAGAAGGCTCATTTTCTTCCAAATATAATTCATCAAGAGCCTCTCTTATATATTCATCATCACCTGCAAGTTCTTTATTTGACTCAAGAGGATTTCCCCCAAGGTCTACAATCTCATCAAAAGTAACATGAATAGATTCTTCAATATTTAAGGTTCTTCTATTAAACACCCTATAGGCCTTGCTAGTTAATGAATAACCTAAGAAAATGCCCTCATCAGCTTTAGAGTCAAATTTTCCTAAATTGTCCTTTCCATTATTTAACATAAAGCACTTACATCCAAAAATTTTCAAATGAGCAACATTAGGCTTTCTACCATTAAACAATTCATAGGGAGTAGATTTAATAATTTACCTAATGAGCATTCTATTTAAAACATAACATGCGGTACTAACTGCATCAGCCCAAAAATATTTAGTAACATTAGATTCATTTAACATAGTTCTAGCAAGTTCCTCTAATGACCTATTTTCCCTTTCAACTACACCATTTTGTTGGGGAGTCCTACGAGCAGAAAAGTTATGTAATATTCCATTTTCTTCATAATAACTTTCAAACTTTTCATTTTGAAACTCACCACCATGGTCACTTCTTAAAACTTTAATTCTTAAGTCTTTCTCGTTTTGAATTTGTTTTGCAAATTTTCTAAAGACTTTAAAGGCTTCACTTTTCATAGTTAGGAAAAATGTCCAAGTATACCTAGAGTAATCATCAATAATCACAAGACCATAATAATTTCCACCAAAGCTTTTTATCCTAGAAGGTCCAAATAAATCTAAATGTAATAATTCTAGGGGTTTTGAAGTAGAAATAACATTCTTTGATTTAAATAAAGATTTTACTTGTTTACCTTTTTGACATGCATCACACAATCTATCTTTTTCAAATTTTAACTTAGGCAAACCAATAACTAAGTCTTTTGAAATCAATTTGTTCAAATGATGCATATTTATATGAGCAGCTCTCTTATGCCATAACCAAGGGTTCTCTTCCTTAGCAACTAAACATGTTATGCTAGAATAATGTAAACAATCCAAATCAATCAAATATATGTTGTTATGCCTAATGCCTTTTAATTCTACATTTTCGGAATTTATCAAGTGTATGGTGCAAAATTTACTTTCAAAGATTACCTTAAATCCTTTGTCACATAGTTGACTTATGCTAAGGAGATTATGCTTTAGTCCATCAACAAGAAGCACATCCTTAATCTCCAAAGTGTTTGCACCACCTATGTTTCCAATTCCAAGAATCTTCCCTTTGTTGTTGTCCCCATAAGTTACATATCCTTGTTCCTTAGCTTTGAAACTCACAAATTTTGTTTTATCACCGGTCATATGTTTTGAGCATCCACTATCAAGATACCACATAGACTTCTTTGATTTGGAAGTTTCCTACAAAACAAGAACATAGTAAACTTAGGTCCCCATAACTTTTGGGTCCTTGGGGTTAGAGACAAATAAATTATTTAACAATAGGAACCCAAATGTATTTACCTTTAGGAACACCAAAATGTTTAATTTTACATTTATTTGAAGTGTGACCTTGTTTCATGCAATAAAAACATGCTTTTGATGTAGATTTAGAATAAGATGCATTACTTACAAAACATGCTTTAGTTCATTTTTCTACCCATACTCTTTTATTTTTCCTTTTAGACTTTTTGAAAAAAACTTGATGATTTACACTATTTTGAGCAAACACCATTTCATGCTTCTTAAGATCATCTATTTCCTTTTTGGCTTTGTCTAGCAAATGGTCAAGAATATCTATGTCATATTCATGCTCTTTACAAGTTGCTCATGCTAAGTTCTTATCATTAATCTCATCTAAACATACAATTTTCGTTTCTAAGGACTCCTTTTCTTCTAAACATGTGATTTTCATTTTTAAAGAGTCAATTTCTTTTTCGGATCTACTTAAATTTTTCTTCACAACTTTATATTCATTTTTCAAATTCTTAAAAGCACTAAACAATTCATTGTAAGCATTTTGCAATTCATCATAGTTATTATCATCATCACTAGAAGATGAGTCGGAATCACTTACCTCAAAATCAGAAGATATGTTGTCATTTGCCATTAAGCAAATATTTGTTTCTACTTCCGAGTCACTTGATTCCGAACTTGAATCACTGTTGTCCCAAGCTATATAAGCTTTCTTTTTTAAGAACTTTTTGCCTTTGATTTCATCGTTCTTCTTATTTGGACATTCGGTCTTTACATGTCCTGCTTCACCACAACCATAGCATTTTATATTTACGGAAGTACTTTCTCTTACCTTTCCCTTACCTTTGAATGGATGCCTTCCTTTTGCTTTCATGAATTTGGTGAACTTCTTTATCATAAGACTCAATTCTTCTTCTTCATTTTCCGAGTCTTCTTCTTCCTTTTTATTTTTACCTTTGGAAATTTCGGTTTTGAAGGCTAAGTTCTACTTTTGATATTGTCCTTCTTCTTCATTTATCCTTCCAAGCTCTAGCTCATGCTCTCTTAGCTTTCCAAAGAGCGCCGCCATAGACATAGTGGCAAGGTTTTGTGACTCTGAGATGGCCGTCACCTTAGGTTGCCATTTCCTATCCAAAGATTTTAAAATTTTAACATTCAATTCATCAACGTCAAAGATTTTACCTAATCCGGCGAGATGATTCACAATATGAGTGAAACACTTTTGAACATCAAATATAGTTTTGCCTTGTTGCATCCGGAACATCTCGTATTCTTGGATTAAGGAATTTTTCCGTGCTCTCTTAACATCATCAGTACCTTTGTGGGTTACTCTTAGCATTTCCCACATCTCCTGAGCACTTTTACAAACCGAAATCCTGTAAAACTCGTCAAGGGTTAAAGCAGATGAAATAATATTTCTAGCCCTAACGTCAAATTGTGCTTTTCTGTTTTCCTCTGCAGTCCATCTAGAAAAAGGTTTGGGAACGTCAACACCGTTCTTAGTAACTTTAGGAACATATGGACCGTTTAAAATAGCGTCCCAAACGCCTCTATCAACAGACGCTAAAAAGATTTGCATTCTTACCTTCCAGAAAGGATAATTTTGACCCGCAAAAAGTGGGGGTCTGTTGATAGATGCACCTTCGACAAAAGTTTGATTTTGTCCGGCCATTTACGAAAAGTTTGAATGACTATCAAAGCAAGCTCTGATACCACTTGTTAGAATCGCGCAGCGGAATGTTCGTGTGGTCGGACAAAAACCAAGAGGGGGGGGGGGTGAATTGGTTTCTTAACAAAAATTAGGTTTTCAAAATGTTCCCAAATTTTACCGATTAAAAACTGTGTAAATGTAAATAGAGTAGAGATAGAATCTTACACAGGAGATTTATACTGGTTCGGATCAAAAGACCCTACGTCCAGTTGCTAATCACTCAAACAGAGGATTAACGCTATCACTATAATCACTGTCGCCGCCGTCTCAAAAGAGAGAAGGTCGGTCGGAGCGACGCGATGGTTTTTTTCGACCCTCTTTGATTTTCGCGTTTTTTATTGGTGGTTACAACGCCTTTAGGTTGTCCGATAACCGGGCTAACCTAGGGGCGAGGTTTTTGAAAGTATCCCTGGGTTGTCTGATAACCGAGCTAACCCAGGGACTTATTTAATTTTGGGTTCTATGGAGTCGCCACCGATATTTTTACCATAAATATTGGAAAAGGGGTTTAAAAAGGCGTTGGTTTTCGAAAACCAACTTTGGTCATTAGAACCAGAGTTGGGTAAGGGAGTTAGTTACGTGTAAAGGAAGTGTTAGTTCCTTTACGACGCCCCTTTCGGGTTCCCTATGATAGGTCGGCTAACTTGAATGAATAATTAAACTGGAAAGTAGCGTTTTTACCCTTTTTATTATGCGGTATTTAGAGATTGTGACTACATGGCCCTTGTATCTATTGCATACATTTTAAATGAAAGCGATAAAATTAGAAGGAGAGAGAATGTGCACCTCCAAAGCAAGCATTTTATATATTTCTCTTTAAAGAGAGGGTGCGTTTTGGCAACCCTTCACTCTACAACTCTCAGAAAACTCCGGAAATGCCTCGGAGGGATTCTAAAGAAGATTTAGAGCACTCAGTTTATGCATAAAGACACTCAGAAACTTCGGAAATGCCTCGGAGGGATTCTTAGAGAGAGAAATTCTAGAGAGAAGGGAGAGTTATGCTGATTCTGTGTGTAAATGAGGGGGGGAGGACCCCTATTTATAGTTTTTCGCGCCTGACAGGTCGAGACCGTCGTCTCCTCTGACAGGGTCGAGACCGCCGTCTGGAAAGTCCGGACCGCCGTCTCGTTCATGGCAAAGGGTCGAGACCGCCGTCTGGAAAATCCAGACCGCCGTCTGGAAAATCCGGACCGTCGTCTCGACCTTTGCAGGAGATGAGATTGCCGTCTGGAAAATCGAGACGGCGGTCTCATCCTGGCGTTGAGACGAGACGGCGGTCTGGTCCTTCTAGACGGCGGTCTCGTCCCTTCAGAGCGAGAAACTTTATTTTTCAGGCCAAAAAACCTTCCTATCTTGGTACGGGGGCCTAATAGTCTCTCCTAGTGGCTTGTTAGGCTTCGGCCGTCTTCAAATAGGAAGTTTTCTGGCTTTATTTGGAGGCCGGGCAAGATTTGGGGTCTACAGCTGCCCCCCCTTTACCCGACTGGTCGACTGTTGGCTCGTCATGCCAGACAGGTAGACAGGAAGGTAAAGGAGTTGACCCTCTTGCCTGGCTACCCTTCGGACGTCCCGACTTGTGGCAGGTGATCCTCTGGGGAGATGTTGTGTTTCTGCACCTCTGGGATACTACTCCTGACGTAGCCGATCCCTTCGGTTGACACGTGGTAGAACCTCCGGATACTACTTCTGACGTAGCCGATCCTTCGGTTGATGGGTATAAACCCCCCATCAGGCTGGTAGTTACAGTCCGTTGTGTGGGACTGGATGGGTATGAACCCCCCATCAGGCTGGTAGTTACAGTCCGTTGTGTGGGACTGGATGGGTATGAACCCCCCATCAGGCTGGTACGGTCCGTTGTGTGGGACCGGATGGGTATGAACCCCCCATCAGGCTGGTACGGTCCGTTGTGTGGGACCGGATGGGTATGATCCCCCCATCAGGGTGGTAGTGGCGGCTTACAGTTCAGGTGGCCCATGCGCCGATGTTGAGATGTACTTTCTTTGTTTTTTGTCTTTTGCCGTCCGGTCTGTGCGGGGGATTTTGTTGGTGTTCATCCAGCTTGTTGATTGCTGGGGATTCTTTGTGTTTTGATCTTTTGATGGTGATCTCCTGACTCTTGCTGGCTGGTCGGGCAGTCTTTGTTTGTTTGGCCTTTCCTGATAGCCATCCAGCTTGTTGATTACTGGAAATTCTTTGTTTTGATCCTTTTGGTAGTGATCATCCGACTTTGCTGGTTGTTGGGGATTTTTGATGAGTGCCTCTTAGGTAGGCAGGAATCCTCTAGGGATTTGTTGATCTTGGTGAGGCCTCTTGAGTAGGCGGATATCCATTGAGAAATTTGTTGATTTTGATGGTGCCTCTAAGTAGGCAAATACTCCATTGAGTTTCTGGTAATGCCTCTGAGTAGGCGGATGCTTCATTTGGAGACTTTTGGTTTCGCTTCTTTGCCTCCGAATAGGTTGATGTCCCTTTATGGGGAAATTGGCTCTCACTCGCCAGATCTTGCCTACGCCTAGGCAAATGACTCTTCTAAGGATGTGAGTCTGGAATTTACCTTTGTCGTAGGCTCACTGGAGATGATCTTTCTTTTTGATTGATCCACCGGGGAATTGGTTGCTTTCCCGGGGATCAGATTTTGATTTGCCCCTTGAGGGGATGGAGTTTTGACTCCTTGTTGGATGTTGATGGTATGAGATGGCTTTGTCGATACTCTTGTTTTGTTGGGGGAATGGAATTTCTGATTCCTCTTTTTTCGTTGATTTTTCCTTTTTTCTGAGGTGGCCCACTTTAGGGATTTGATTTCCTGGAAGTTAGGATTTTTATTTGATTTTGCCTTTTTCCACGATTTATCTCTTTTTTATCGCAATTTTGAAATCTGGCTTTTTTTATGGGGATAATGCGTAAGCCTTTTTACTTTTTAGTCTCTTTTTATTACACTGGCTTTTTTCTTTCTTTTTGTGATCCGTAGGGGATTTGCTTTTTTGTGGCCTACTATGGCCTTTTTTTTTTTTTTTTTTGGGCATTCGCTTGCGGATGAAAGGTTTTTCCTTTTTTGGTGGTCGACCAGGGAAATAACTGACTTTTTGGGGATTCAATGTTGATGTGAGCTGACTGTGCTCTTTATTCCACTGTGGGATGGAGATCTCATTATTCATCCTTTTTGAAGGGAGATCTACTTGGGGATTTTTATTTGACCTTCTCTATCATGGCCTTTTTGGACATCTACTGGGGATGCAAGGGTTTTCTTCTTTTTTTTCCTTTTTTGTTGAGCCCTTGTTGGTATGGAGATTGGACTCTTTTGACTATTGGTGATGTTTGATGATGATGGGCTCTTGAAGCCTTTATTTTCCATCGGGGAGTGTGGAGGAGACTTTGGGTGAGTGTGCTTGATGACTCATGTGATGGCGGTGCTGAGCCATGGGGAGTATTTTTGTTTTGCCTTCGGAGTAGGAAGGGATCCTCTTGGGGATGACTAAGCCTTTCCGTCGGCTTTTCTTTTATGATGTCTGATGATTGGAGCTTTGGCTTCTGGAAGCTTCTTATAACAACTCACTTGAGGGAGAGCAAGGAGACTTATTACTTTCTTGTGCCTTCTTTTCTGGGTAGAAGGATGGTAGTTGAAGCTCTTGATTTTCAGAAGCTCTTATTTCGATGAGCCGCTTGATTGACGACTTGTTGCGTTTTCTTGAGGGAATTATTTGGAGACTCAGTGTCAGTGATCCTATTTTCAATCACAAACATGGAGCTAGTCTCCTTATATGCATGAATGCTTTTCATTTTTTTTGTTATTTGTCTGAAGTGATTTTTATCTTATTTTTCATTTTTGATCTTGACAAAGTCGTTTTGTGCGACTACTTGTGTGTGGATGCCCTAAATGCAATCTATTCTTATTGATTGATGCGTCTAGAAAAGTGACTGGCATTCTCCTGCTGGACTTTTTATGATTATGATGAGGGGCCCCTCTCTTTTATTCATTTTTTGGTTTAGCCCTATCTTTTGCCTAGACCGCCCTTTTGGGGTTTTCGGTCTAGCGGGCTGCCTTAATTTTTGCCTAGGATATCTTAGCGGGCTTTCTCCTTTTTTTATGAATGCCCTAACTTTTGCCTAGACCGCCCTTTGCGGGTTTTCGATCTAGCAGGCTACCCTAACTTTTGCCTAACAATCTCCTAGCAGGCATTATTCTTTTTATTTTCATTTTTTCTTTATCTTCTCTTTTTTGAGAGATAGGAGCCTATCATATGCATGCAATGTTTGCGATATGCATCCTATAATACTATTTCAATTAATTTTTCAAAAGGATTAACCAATGTGCTTGAGCTTCTGATGAGCTTCTGACGTTATGTGCTTTCGTCGACAGGGATAGGCTGTACCCATTTTGCCGTCTTGATTTTACCGTGACCAAAGAATGATTGTGTTGATTTCAGAGCGACTTGCCATGTCAGTGCGTCCCTCCCTTTCCTTCGGGATGTCAATCCTCCTATTGACTACTATCTCCACATTTCCCTACTAATTACTAGAATGCTGTAGTAGTAAGGGTCAAGAGAAGAGAAAGAAGAGGATATTTAATTCAAAGGCTTGTGTTTTAGATTTGTTTTATTTTAACAAAAATGGTTTTTGTAAGCACGGCTAGCCAAGGTTGGTTAGAGTGTTTAGGCTAGTTTAAACAAACGTTTTGTTTATAGAGTGACGTCTTATTCTATGGCGCTTGCTATGACTGATTGACTTCCCTAGTCTACCCTTTGGGTTTTCAGCCTAGGATGTTGTGCTATGTCCTAACTTTTGTCTAGGTTTCATTTTTCTTGCTTTGGGAAACCTAGCGGACTTTATTTTGTAACCCTAACTTTTGCCTAGGCTACACTTTATGGTTGCTCGGGTTTCCTAGCGGGTTTACCCTAACTTTTGCGTAGCCCCCTTTGGTGGGTTTCCTACCGGGTATCTTGCCCTCACTTTTTTGGCCTTTAGCTTTTATGGGCTTCTTTTGATTTTTTTTCTTTTTGCACAACATTGGCGAAACACGGCTTTACTTATGACGAGGTAAAACTTTATTTTGTGTTTCTAGTCAATCAGTGGTGATGGATTTGACTTTTATTTTGGTCAATGGCGCAATTTGATTACTTTGACGCACTTTTGAAAACGTTTGCTTAAACATGGTTATTAATGAGGTTTGGACATTAATAGCAAGAAGAGAAGCAGGTAGTAAGAATGACATTCTTTGTAATTAATAGGGAAATATGTGCCCTACAATGCTCGGGGGTCGGGCTAGCCCCGAGGAGTAATCTCTAATAGTCATTGGATTTATAAACCCTAAGAATCAGAAGGAGAACACCTAATGACTAAAGTTGCCTTTGACGCTTGAACCCCTCTATTTGGGAAAATCTTATTCAAGGTGCAGAGGGGAGACTTCCCTTTTCTCCATGTAGCTTGATCCTTTGTAGGGTCATGCCCTAGGCCATGCCTTAAAGGATTGTCTTTAAAATCTGGTGGCTCCCTTATTCCTTGAGAGTTTCTAATGAGCCCTTGGTTTGGGCGATATTTATATTATGTGGGTCACCTTCATATTGTTGGGGAAGTCTTTTCATATTGGCAAAAGATATTTCAAAGGTCCTCTTCAGCCGCATCCATTCAAGGTAGGGCAAATGACTCGCTGATGTAAATGTCGTCTCTATCTCAAACTGTGACTAGCTTGTCACCTACCCTGAGTTTGTCTCTTTGGCAGAGCGTCGTGAATTGCCTCAGCGTCGTGAATCCAAAGTCTCTTCAATTTCCTTTTTGGATTATGTCTTTCTTCGGTCTTATTATTTTTCCTTTATTCTTGGAAGCATTGTCTTGTAGCTCCTGGGGGTGTAGATTGTTTCACTTCTAATTCTGCCCCTGAATGTTGGCTATACTGGAGATATCTTCATTGATGGATGATGTTTCTGCGTATCTCAATGGTACAACTTTATTTGGTTCGAGACATAAATAAATGCAACGGCCTCCGTGGCCCCTCTTCCTTATTGACTTGGATGACCAACGGTTGAGGCTTATTATCCTCCTTAGGCGGATCAACCGTTGGAAAAAACTTGATGACAAAATGTTTGCTCTTCATCTTATTCTGATTCGTGGAAAGCACATCGACTAATCCTTTCTTTTTTATTATCTTATTATTATTAAAGTGAGAATGAATGCAATTTATGAATGCAGTAGACGTTTGAAGAGATGATGAAAACAAACAATTTTATTTATTTCATCCAGACAGTGTACATTCCTCAATGCAATGTTTCGAAGTACATTTTTTTTTTTAAATGGAGAAGCCTAAATGAACCCATAGGCATGTTAGAATTTCTATTTATTTTCTTTTTGACTTCCTGTGTATGGCATGCGAATGCCTTATCCTCTTCACATGGTATTGAGGAATGTCCACTTTCTTCAACCGCCTACTTCTAGATGATGTTATGAGGATGAAGTTTGGTGGATGCATGTATGCAAGTGTTTGTTTTTTCCTAAACATTATCATGTTTTATTTTCTAACATGACGTATGATAGTGTTTGGGATTTTGTGTTGTTTGTGTTTTTTTTTTGTATGCGGATGAGGGCATGAAGAATACCAGCCGCTTTATAGAATGCAAAAAGATTTTTATTGAATGATATATGAGATGGATATTCCTTAAGACAATGACTTAGGTATCCTCCTTAAAGCTTACGCTTTGTGGGGTATCCTACCCACCTCGGTGTAATGGTTCCTTCCCCATCACAGATTTGACAAGTATAATGGGAATCACCATCACACCTTAGTACACTTGTCCCTTCCTTGTCACGAAGGTTACAAATGTGCTCGGGGCCTCTTTCGCCATTGTCTTAGGGATATCTAGTGCTCCCTAGAATGAATGTTATTATGCATGCACCAGTACAAAAGGGCGATAGATGTTCAAAGTGACATAACTTTTGACTGGGTTGTCCGATTTGGACGCACAACATGTCAAAACGAAGAGAAAAGGGTGAAGAACCAAGTTGCAAATGCCGAAGGCGATTTGGCCCAGTAATTTTCCCAAAAAACGTCTCTAAGACCCATTTTTTTGGGGTTTTATTAAAATGATGTGTATGCATACTTATTTTTTCTCTTGGTTTTTCCACTTATGATGCAATATGAATGATACGACTTTGTCAACATTATTGTTATAAATGTTTTGATTTTGTTATTATTAGTTTATTTATTTTGGATTTATTTTGATTTTTATTGCTTTTTATGTTATAGCCTTTTATCTCTTCTGTCGGAGCTGCGTGGCTACTTAGCTTACAAAGAACCTGAAACCAGGCTAGCTAAAAGGCAGACTGTCCGAGATAAAATGTGGGTTTATGCGAAAAAATCTTTTAGCGTCCCTTATCTTTTCTGTCGGAACTGCATGGCTACTTAGCTTACAAAGAACCTGAAACCAGGCTAGCTAAAAGGCAGACTGTCCGAGATAAGGGTGTTTTTTGCAAAAATATTTTTTGTGATTTTTTTTTGTAGTTTTTTCTGTTGTTTGGTTATGCTATGCAACATACAAATGCAACAATCATATGCACACACAATTCGATCATCCCCGAACAGGCGCGACTTCGTTTTTATCATGAGGTAGGGTTTTCCTGCAGAAAAGTGCATTGGTCAGGGTAGGTTCTAACTGTTCTCACTAGGCTAAGGCCCCCAAGGTGCCCCCATTATAGGGTCCCCACTCTCCAGCCGTCCGACCATGCTCAGCACTAAGGCCAGAGTCGGTCTTGTTGCTAAAAGAGGAAGGTTATCACCTTGAGTGGTGGTTTCCGATCACACTGGTGGGCACAAGGCCCTAACTACAGCGAACCGTACTTGCCACCCACTCCCTATGGTTATCTCACTTGCCCCCGGGTATAGAGGGAACTGTAGTGTGCGAGAGTTTGTGTGCAATTTATATTTCAATCAATTGCGTAAGTATAAACAAGCAACAATTATTTGAAAGCCAAACAATAAAGCATGTTATAATACAAGACAGGGTAAAAGCGCTATTTTATTGGTTTAATTATTTTTAAGCCAGCCCATCACTAAATGGGATCAACTCTCTAGGCTTCCCCAGTGGAGTCGCCATCTGTCGCCGCCGTCTCAAAAGAGAGAAGGTCGGTCGGAGCGACGCGATGGTTTTTTTCGACCCTCTTTGATTTTCGCGTTTTTTATTGGTGGTTACAACACCTTTAGGTTGTCCGATAACCGGGCTAACCTAGGGGCGAGGTTTTCGAAAGTATCCCTGGGTTGTCCGATAACCGAGCTAACCCAGGGACTTATTTAATTTTGGGTTCTATGGAGTCGCCACTGATATTTTTACCATAAATATCGGAAAGGGGGTTTAAAAAGGCGTTGGTTTTCGAAAACCAACTTTGGTCATTAGAACCAGAGTTGGGTAAGGGAGTTAGTTACGTGTAAAGGAAGTGTTAGTTCCTTTACGAAGCCCCTTTCGGGTTCCCCATGATAGGCCGGCTAACTTGAATGAATAATTAAACTAGAAAGTAGCGCTTTTACCCTTTTTATTATGCGGTATTTAGAGATTGTGGCTACATGGCCCTTGTATCTATTGCATACATTTTAAATGAAAGCAATAAAATTAGAAGGAGAGAGAATGTTCACCTCCAAAGCAAGCTTTTTATATATTTCTCTTTAAAGTGAGGGTGCGTTTTGGCAACCCTTCACTCTACAACTCTCAGAAAACTCCGGAAATGCCTCGGAGGGATTCTAAATAAGATTTAGAGCACTCAGTTTATGCCTAAAGACACTCAGAAACTCCGGAAATGCCTCGGAGGGATTCTTAGAGAGAGAAATTCTAGAGAGAAGGGAGAGCTATGCTGATTCTGTGTGTAAATGAGGGGGGGAGGACCCCTATTTATAGTTTTTCGCGCCTGACAAGTCGAGACCGCCGTCTCCTCTGACAGGGTCGAGACCGCCGTCTGGAAAGTCCGGACCGCCGTCTCATTCATGGCAGAGGGTCGAGACCGCCGTCTGGAAAATCCAGACCGCCGTCTCGACTAGGCAGGAATCGAGACCGCCGTCTGGAAAATCCAGACCGCCGTCTCGACCTTTGCAGGAGACGAGACCGCCGCCTGGAAAATCGAGACGACGGTCTCGTCCTGGCGTTGAGACGAGACGGCGGTCTGGTCCTTCCAGATGGCGGTCTCGTCCCTTCAGGGCGAGAAACTTTATTTTTCGGGCCAAAAAACCTTCCTATCTTGGTACAGGGGCCTAATAGTCTCTCCTAGTGGCTTGTTAGGCTTCGGCCGTCTTCAAATAGGAAGTTTTCTAGCTTTATTTGGAGGCCGGGCAAGATTTGGGGTCTACAATCACAATTGTTACAAACAGATTACAATAGAAAAGATAAAGTAAAGAAAACACCTCTCTTGAAATCCACAAGAGATGAAGAACAGCTTTCCCTAGAGACGGCACAACACACAATTCACTAAGAAATCCACTTAGTGATTCTTATCGCTTCTAGCCCACACCAGGTTCCAAAAGCCCCTTTTTCTTGCAACAAACAGTTCTCTGGCACTCACAACACTTAACTTTTGTATGAAAAAGGTTGTTCTTCTTTTCTGAGTGCCATGGAGAAGCTTAAGTAGAGAAATTAGGGTTTGGGAATTAGGATTTTCGAAACTAGGAGTCTTGGAATTAGGGTTTTCGAAAATAGGGTTGATTTGAAGTTAAAAATCAAAATCTGACTGAAATAATCGATTAAATGAAGTGTTAATCGATTATTACAGAGCCAAAATCAACAGAACCCCAAAACTCTCTGTTTTAATCGATTAAAAGACCTGTTAATCATTTAACAGGCCTGTTAATCGATTAACAGGGGTGTTTATCAATTAAACTAGTGAGCAGATACAGAAAATGGTTTTTCTAATCGATTATTTCACCAATTAATCGATTAAAGCCAAGCCTCTTTGATAAATTTGAGCTTTTTGAAGCTTCTAAGGTGCAGACTATGTACCGGCTATCTCAAACTCTTATATTACAGACTCAATCTAATCAAAACAGAGTTATTACACTATAAAACAAGTCTTCAACTCTCTAAGTCTTGTGTTCTTGAATCATCATCAAAATCAACAATCTTCACACTACTACAAATAAGGCTTTCCACGTCGGTTCTGGAAGGCCTTCAACGGCGGTTCCAGAACCGACGTTGAAAGTCCTGACTTTCAAATCGAAAATTTTTATTTATTTCCAACCCCTCTCTATTTATCTAGAAATCCCCCCTCTCTTTTATATTATATTTTTATTAGGTCCCCCCCCCTCTTTTATATTATGTTTTTATTATTTATCATATTTTTTTGAGGTTTAGAGCATTACCAAATTAATTTTTTGTCAGCGACAGGATTCAAACCCAGTACCTTAGTATTGGAGGGTCGATACTCCAACCACTAAACTACTCGAATTTTTCTATAGTAACTTACAAATAAATTATATTTATATACAAATATATATATATATATATATATCCATTTAAATATAAATATATAAATACAAATATATTTATATATTTTTATATATTTATATAATTACATATTTATATGTTGGATGTGAGGGCACGCTCGAAGGTGAAAGTGTGTGTCGAGTGGGTTTTCAAAATTTGATGCCAAATTTGTAAGCGGGTCTCTTTATATGGGTTTGTAATTTAATGACAGAATATAATATTTATAATTTATTTATATAATGATATAAAATAAATTTGGGAAACACATCATTCGCTCAAACGAAAAATACTAATTTTCGCTCAAGCGAGGCTTGAGCGAGTGAATTTTCGTGAGTTTTAACGTATTTTCACTCAAACGAGAGTCAATATCACTTTCACCCTCGAACGCGCCCTCACATCCAACATATAAATATATAACTATATAAATATATATATATATATAAATATATCAAAATATATAAATATATTTGTATTTATATATTCTATATTTATATATTTACATGGATATATATTTATTTGTATATAAATATAATTTATTTGTAAGTAATTATCGAGAAAATTACAGTAGTTTAGTAGTTGGAGTATCAACTTTCAATTCTAAAATACTGGGTTCAAATCTCGTCAGTGACAATTCTCTAACTTAAGTAAATTTTTGGTCGAAAAAATTAAAATCACTTTCCAGAAAATATATATAAATAAATATATATTTACATGGATATATATTTATTTGTATATAAATATAATTAATTTGTAAATTATTATTAGAAACTTACAGTAGTTTAGTGGTTGGAGTATTGACTTTCAACTCTAAAGTACTGGGTTCGAATCCTATCAGTAACAATTCTTTAACTTAAGAGAATTTTTGGGTGAAAACACATTCAACGTCGGTTCCCAGATGAACCGACGTTGAATGTGTAAATTAAAAGACTTTCAACGTCGGTTCATCTAGAACCGACGTGGAAAGTGTCAATTAAAAGACTTTCAATGTCGGTTCATCTAGAACCGACGTGGAAAGTGCTTTCTACGTCGGTTGACTAAGAACCGACGTAGAATGTGTCCAACATTCAACTTTCAGCGTCGTTTTTTAACAAAACGACGTTGAAAGTGTATTTAACGTCGGCTCAGCTTTAACCGACATTAAATGGCGACGTTGAAAACATATTTTGTAGTAGTGTCATGTCCATCAAGTTCAACATCAAGTCCTTGAATGTTTCAACAGAGACTTCCCCAACAATACGAAGGTGACCCACATGATGAGGAAATATAGATGCTGCCCAAAACAAGGGCTCATTAGAAACTCTCAAGGAATAAGGGAGCCACCAGATTTAAAAAAAAAAAATCCTTTAAAGCATTACCCTACAAAGGATCAAGCTGAACGGAGAAAAAGGGAAGTCTTCCCTCTGCACCTCGAATAAGATTTTCCCAAACGAAGGGGTTCAAGCGTCAAAAGTAACTTTAGTCATTAAGTGTTCTCCTTCTGATTCTTAGAATTTGTAAATCCAATGACTACTAGAGAATACTCCTCAGGGCTAGCCCAACCCCCGAGCATTATAGGGCACATATTTCCCTATTAATTACAAAGAATATCATTGTTACTATCTACTTCTCTTCTTGCTATTCATGCCTAAACCACATTAATAACCATGTTTAAGCAAACATTTTCAAATCGTGTCAAAATAATCAAACTGCACTATTGACCAAAATAAAAGTCAAATTCATCACTACTGATTGACTAGAAACACAAAATAAGGTTCCACCTCATCATAATAAAGTCGTGTTTCACCAATGTTGTGCAAAGAGAAAAGAAAATCAAAAGAAGCCCATAGAAGCCGAAAGCCGAAAAGAAAGGGCAAGATACCCGGTAGGAAATCCACCAAAGGGGGCTACGCAAAAGTTAGGGTAAATCTGCTAGGAAACCCGAACAACCATAAAGGGTAGCCTAGGCAAAAATTAGGGTTACAAAATAAAGTCCGCTAGGTTTCCCAAAGCAAGAAAAAAAGAAACCTAGACAAAAGTTAGGACAAAACACAACATCCTAGACTGAAAACCTAAAGGGTGGACTAGGGAAGTTAATCAGTCATAGCAAGCCCATAGAATAAGACGCCACTCCATAAATAAAACATTTTTTTTAAATTAGCCTAAACACTCTAACCAACCTTGGCTAGTCGTGCTTACAAAAACCATTTTTTGTCAAAATAAAACAATTCTAAAACACAAGCCTTTGAACTAAATATCCTCTTCCTTCTTTTCTCTTGACCCTTACCACTACGACATTCTAGTAATTAGTAGGGAAATGTGGAGATAATAATCAATAGGAGGATTGGCATCCCCAAGGAAAGGGAGGGGCGCATTGACATGGCAAGTCGCTCTGGAATCAACACAGTCATTCTTCGGTCATGGCAAAATCGAGACGGCAAAATTGGTACAGCCTATCCTGTCGACGAAAGCACATAACGTTAGAACCTCATCAAAAGTAAAAGCACATTTGATTAATCCTTTTGAAATATTAATTGAAATAACATTGTAGGATGCATATCGCGAACATTGCATGCATATGATAGGGTCCTATCTCTAAAAAAAAAATGAAAATAAAAAGAATAATGTCTGGTAGGAGATTCTTAGGCAAAAGTTAGGGTAGCCCGCTAGATCGAAAACCCGCAAAGGGCAGTCTAGACAAAAGTTAGGACATTCATAAAAAAGGAAAAAGCTCGCTAAGATATCCTAGGCAAAAATTAAGGCAACTCGCTAGACCGAAAACCCCAAAAGGGCGGTCTAGGCAAAAGGTAGGGCTAAACCAAAAAATGAATAAAAGAGAGGGGCCCTTCATCATAATCATGAAATCCCAGCAGGATACTAGTTACTTCTCTAGATGCATCAAATAAAATGATAGATTGCATTTAAGGCATCCACACACAAGTAGTCGCACAAAACGACTTTGTCAAGGTAAAAAAAATGAAAGAAATAAAATCGCTTAAGATAAAAAATAAAAAATAAATGGAAAGCATTCATGCATATAAGGAGACTAGCTCCATGTTTGTGATTGAAAACAGGATAACCGAGACCGAGTCTCCAAATAATTCCCTCAAGAAAATAGAGCAAGTCGTCAATAAAGCAACTCTGAGCAAAATAAAAGCTTCCAGAAGTTAAAACTCCAACCACCGTCATCCTTCTACCCTAGAAAAAGAAGGCACAAATAAGAAGTCTCCAAACATTGCTCTCCCTCAAGAAAGAAGAGCGAGTTGTCATCCAATAACTCAGAAGAAATAAGAGCTTCCAGAAGCCAAAGCTCCAGTCATCATTTTTCTACCCAATAAAAGATGGCACAATCATCAGACATCATAAAAGAAAAGCCGACGGAAAGGCCTAGTTATCCCCAAGTTGATCCTTACCTATTCCAAAGGCAAAATAAATATTACCCCATGTAGACCCCAAATCTTGCCCCGCCTGCAAATAAAGAGTAGAAGACCTCCTATTCAAAGATGAATGAAGTCTAAAAAGCCACTAGGAGAGACTATTAGGCCCCATACTAGGATAGGAGGGATTTTTTTGCACATTTTGGGACGAGACCGCCGTCTCGCCTCACGCAAAAGACGAGACCGCCGTCTCGCCAAACGAGACGGCGGTCTCGCCACCTGCGAATGGTGAGATGGCGGTCTCGCTTTCCCAGACGGCGGTCTCGCCACTGCAAAGGACAAGACGACGGTCTCGTTTGGCGAGACGGCGGTCTCGACCCTATCAGACGAGAACGACATTCTCACCACTGTTAGGCGCCAAAACCTATAAATAGGGGCTCTCCCCCCCTCATTTCCACACACCACACAACTTTTGCTCTCCCTTCTCTCTAAAACTTCTCTCTAGAATCCCTCCGACGCATTTCCGGAGCTTCTGAGTGCTTTTGTGAGAGTTTTTTCGGTGTCTAGAAGAGTTTCCAGTGTCGTGTAGAGTGAAGGGCTGCCAAAAAGCACCCATTTTTGTTAAAGAAATAAAAAATAAAGCTTGCTTCGGAGGTTTAAATTCTCCCTCTCTACTTTTACTGCTTTAATTTTAAATTATGCAATAGATTAGGGCCATGTAGTCATAATTTTAAATTCCGCAAAATAAAAAGGGCAAAAGCATATTTTTTCGGTTTATTTATTAACAAAGTAGCTAGCCTATCATAGGGAACCCGAAAGGGGCGTAGTAAAAGAAATAATACCTCCTTTACACGTAACTAACTCCCTTACCCAACTCTGGTTCTAATGACCAAAGTTGGTTTTCGAAAACCAACGCCTTTTAAAACCCCTTTTCCGATGTTTCCGGTAAAAACATCGGTGGCGACTCCATAGAACCCTTCAAAATTAGTCCTTGGGTTAGCCCGGTTATCGGACAACCCAAGGACGACCTTTCGAAAATCTCGCCCCTAGGTTAGCCCGGTTATCGGATAACCTAAAGGCGTTGTAACCACCCATAAAAAACGCAAAAATCAAAAGGGTTGAAACCATCGCGTCGCTCCGACCGCCTCGTTTTGACGGTGGCGACAGATGGCGACTCCACTGGGGAAGCCTCGAGAGTTGATCCCATTTAGTGATGGGCCGTCTTAAAAATAAGTAAACCAAGAAAATAACGCTTTTGCCCTTAACTTGTATTATAACATGTTTTAAATGCTTGGCTTTAATAACTGTTGTTTGTTTATACTTACGCAATTGTTTGAAATACAAACTGTACACAAACCCTTGCACACAACAGTTCCCTCTATACCCGGGGGCAAGTGAGAAAACCATAGGGAGTGGGTGGCAGGTACGGTTCGTTGTAGTGAGGGCCTTGAGCCCACCAGTGTGATCGGAAACCACCACTCAAGGTGATAACCTTCCTCTTTTGGCAACAAGACTGACTATGGCCTTAGTGCTAAGCATGGTCGGACGGCTGGAGAGTGGGGACTCTATAATGGGGGCACCTTGGGGGCCTTAGCCTGGTGAGAACAGTTAGAACCAACCCTTGCCAATGCACTTTTCTGCAGGAAAACCCTACCTCGTGATAAAAACGAATTCTCGCCTGTTCGCGGATGACCGAATTGTGTGTGCATATGTTTGCTGCATTTGTCTGTTGCATAGCATAAACAAACAACAAAACAAAAAAAAAATCCCAAAAATATTTTCACAAATAAACACCCTTATCTCGGACAGTCTGGACAGTCTGCCTTTTAGCTAGCCTGGTTTCAGGTTCTTTGTAAGCTAAGTAGCCACGCAGTTCCGACAGAAGAGATAAGGGACGCTAAAATATTCTTTCGCATAAAGCCACATTTTATCTCGGACAGTCTGCCTTTTAGCTAGCCTGGTTTCAGGTTCTTTGTAAGCTAAGTAGCCACGCAGTTCCGACAGAAGAGATAAAAGGCTATAAAACAAACAAATAAAATAATCAAATCAACATCAAAATAAAAATCCATTTCCAAAATAAGACCTGGTCCAAAAATATTACACTCATAAAACATTCATATAGATAGTTTATTCTTCAATAAAAATACACGCAATTACCATACATCATATAGAAAAACATGATAAATAAGAAAACAAACACTTACATTCATTCAAATAAGCATCCTTTTCATCAAACATGCATTTTGGTTTTAGAAATGGAGGGGACAAGTAGACAACCAAAGAAGGTGGATATTCCCCGTTTCCATACTGAGAGGTTGGAACGGCTAAGCGTGGCAATGGCATCGGAGGTCCGCGCTGACTTTGAAAAATCCTATGGACGGATTTTGGACCTTCTAAAGATCTGTGTCGATTAGGTGTTCCTAAGGGCACTAATCCACTTCTGGAATTCAAATCTGCGGTATTTCAAATTTCCGTAGTTCGACTTGGTGCCTACATTAGAGGAGTATGAAACCATGTTGAAATGGCCCAAATCAGCTGGGGTCCACATCTGCCACAAGGCATATACTCCTGCAGCACCAGTCGCTGCCCTTATTCAGCTACCATTCTGGCAGAGTACCCTGATAAGGAAGGGGATCGCCCAGGGTTGGAAAGTATCAATGCTAGAAGACCACCTGTCCTACCTGGCTGAAAGGGCAGAGTGGGTCGCCTTCAACAAAACCCTGACCCTCATAATTTTTGGAACGGTGTTGTTCCCCTTCCACTTCGACACAGTAGATCAGGCCGTCATGGACGCCTTCTTCGCCTGGGACGTGAACTCGAAGAGTCCCCTGCCTGCAATCCTTGCCGATACCTTGCTCTCGGTGGAATTCTGCCACCAGAAGCAAGGAAAAACACTCCGCTGCTGCTCTTCATTACTATTCGTGTGGAGTGCCACGCACCTTTACGCCTCCAGCCACATGGGGATATTCCCCGACCCTTTAAGGAGCTTCTCCAAGATCCCCCTCCAACGACGCCTGACTTCAGAATGGAGGGACGAGTGGGAACGAAAGGACGCCAACAGTTTATCCTGGGTCTGCCCTTGGTTCCGACCCGACCCAGTTCTCATCAGATGTGGGGACTATCCGAGCGTACCCTTGATAGGACTCAGGGGTTGCATAGACTACTCACCTAGAGTAGCTATGAGGCAGCTCATGAGGACCCAAACTACTATTTCTCGGGGAGAGCTCAGAGGATTGTGCTTCTTTGGAGACCCGTGCACAATCGCCAACTCACTAGCTGTGAGAAAAGCATGGGAGGGGCCATTCTATATGGGGGACAGAGAGCTAGGAAAAGCTCGGGTGGCTGTCACCAATGACTATGAGGCGTGGAGAAAGAAAAGAGGGATGACTCAATCATCCACCACACCCACTACAAGCGCCAATGATGAAGGGTTGCAGGCTCAAATTAATGCCTTGACCCAGAGGATGGAAATCATGGGAGCCCAGATGAGGGCCCTTGAGGAAAGAGAGCAAGCATCCATCCTCACAATAGACGGTCTGCAAAGGCAAGGCAAGAAAAATGATCATGAAATAGAGCGCCTCAAGGACCAGTGTGCTGACTCCAACGAGCAAGCTATCCGAGCATCCAAAACTGCCAGAACCAGTTCGGATACCCAACTTCAAGAAATAACCGCCAAGTCAGCACGCCTTGAGGCCGAATCATCAAAGCAGGCTCAAACGATCAAGGAGTTGTTGCAAGAGCTCACCAAGACTCGGTTAGATATCCGCCAAGAGCGAGAGGCCAACTGGAGACTCAACAAAAGTCTCGCTGAGATACGCTGCAAAGAAAGAGACGGGCTAGCTCAGTACGGCCAGGTACTGCAAGAGAAAGACCGAGTCGTTGCGAAGCTCGATGAACTACAAGCCTTGGTCGTTCATCAAGAGGCAAAGATCAAAGAGGCTCAGAAGTACAGTGAAGACATGAGCCAGGCGGTCCGCAAGCAGAGCGAAGCACTTACTCGTCACGTCCGGGAAGCTGAGAGAGAACTACAGAGGGATCAAGACCCACCTGTGGGTTTCTTTAAAGTTTTTCGCTTTTGCCAACAGTTGCTTCGCAGTATAGAATAGGGGAATGTACACCTTTTGTCAAATAAATAAAATCTTCTTTATTCAAATGATTGTCTACTCGCATGCATAAGCATTCATTTGCATATTTAAATTTCCCCTCCTTCACGCTTAATAAATAAGATAATAAAAAGGAAGGATTAACTAATACATCTTCTAAATCAGAAGAATGGAGAGAAAGCCACTCCTAATAAAGCTTACCCCAACGGTCAACTCACGGCAAGAGGAATATAAGCCTTGGCCGTTGGTCCTCAAGAATAAAGAAGAGGGGGCAAGGACACCAGTGCGATTATTTATGCCACGTCCTTTCCCCTACGAATGGAATAAAGTTGTACCGTGGAGATATGGAGAATCTCCACCAATAAAAGAAGAAATAACAAACATAGCCGGTATTGGGGGCATGACGAGAAGTGGAAGAGTCTACTCCCCCAAGGACACACAGGAAGATGTCCTCAAAAATAAAGGAAAAAACAAAAAGACCGAAGAAGAAAAAGAAAATAAAGAATACAAGGAGGAGACAGAGGAATTACTCCAGTTTATAAGGAAAAGCAAGTATTCCATCATAGAGCAGCTCAATCGCACACCTGCAAAGATAACATTGTTATCTCTGATAATGAGCTCGGAACCGCACAGAAACGCCCTGCTGAAGGTCTTGAGCGAGGCACATGTACCTCATATTATATCCCAAGAAAAGGTTGAGAGGATCGTTGGTCACATCACGGCAAGCGATCACCTCACCTTCACAGAGGAAGAACTCCCCCTAGAGGGGTCAAAACACAACAAGCCCTTGCATATCTTGGTCAAATGCAAGGAGTACCTCATCGCCAAAGTTCTTGTGGATAACGGGTCATCCTTGAACGTAATGCCCAAGTGCACGCTAGACAAATTGACTATCCAAGGAACCCGTCTGCGCCCAAGCAGCACCATCGTTCGAGCCTTCGACGGTTCCAAATGAGAAGTAGTGGGGGAAGTCAATTTGTCAATCCAAGTCGGACCCACTATCTTCGACGTCAATTTCCATGTAATGGATATTACTCCAGCGTACAGCTGTCTCCTCGGTAGGCCTTGGATTCATGACGCTAAGGCAGTACCTTCAACGCTCCACCAGAAAGTCAAGTTCATAGTAGACGACAAACTGGTCACGGTCCAAGCAGAAGACGATATCCTGATCAGTGGACCGTCCACCCAGCCTTTTGTGGATGCGGCTGAAGAAGCCCTTGAAACATCTTTTCAAGCGCTCGAAATTTCCAGTATAGAGCGACTTCCCAAAAACACAAAAGTAGCCCGCATGATGTTGAAGCATGGTTACCATCCTGGCCAAGGACTGGGGGCAAATTCCCAAGGCAGGAGGGAACCCCCAGAATTCAAAGACAATCCCTATAAGTATGGCCTAGGATACGACCCTACTAAGGGCCGAGCGGAAAGAAGAAAATGGAAGCCCCCCCTCCGCACACTCAAGCAGATTTTCAGAAGTGGAGGGGTGCAAGGGTCAAGAGCCGCCTTAGTCATTAGGAAATCTTTTTCTTTGTTTAAGGGATGTAAACCCCATGATTGTTAGAGATTATCCCCCGGGGCGAGCCCGACCCCCGGGCATTTTAGGGCACATATTCCCTTATTAATTAATAAAGAATAATTCTTATTATATGCTTCTCTTCTCTCTATTTTTTACTAGACCTCATGAATAACCTTTTCTAAGTAAACAACAAAAAAAGAAGAAGAGTAAAAAGCGCATTCAAATAATCAACATTTACCATTGCTATTATCATCAAGCTAGTTGATTAGAAGTACATGAAAATAAGACTTCACCTCATCCATAAAAGAAAAGTCATGCTTCGCCAATATTGTGAACAAAAATAAATACACAAAAAAATAAGAAAAAGCCCAGAAAAGCCAAAGGCCAAAGAAAAGGGGCAAATTACCCGGTAGGAAACCCACTAAGGGGGCTACACAAAAGATAGGGTCGACCCGGTAGGATACCCAAACAACAATAAAGGGTAGCCTAGGCAAAAGTTAGGGTTACAAATAAGGTCCGCTAGGATTTCTCCAAAAATTACAAAAAGAAGGAATCTAGACAAAAGTTAGGGCCAAACACAGTATCCTAGTTCGAAAACCCAAAGGGCGTTCTAGGGAAATCAGCTAGCCATTAAAAAGCAATGAAAATAAAACCAAAAAGCGCAAATACAAAAGGAAAGGAATCTGTTTGCTTAGACAAAGCTTAAACACCTAAGCCTAACCTTAGCCAACCATTCTTACAAAAACCCTTTATCAATAAAAAAATTAACCCTCTAAAACACAAACCATTGATTTTTACCTCTTTACTTCTTTTCTCTTGACCCTCACAACAAATATTCTAATAATTAATTTGGGAATATGGAGGCGTATAGTCAACAAGAGGATTGAAATCCTTAAAGCGAAGAAAAAGGGACACTAAATGACAAAGAGTGCTCTACAAAAGAAAAGAAAGAAAAAAGAAAGAAAGAAATTATCCTTTGGTCACAAGAAGTCCGGCATGGTACAGTCAAGAGTAAACACAACAAATCAGAGGGCATTCAGCGCAACGAGACATGTTGGTTAAATCCTTCTGAAAACTTAATCAAAGTAGGCATTATAGGACATCAAAACATAAAAACATTACATGCATGAAATGTTTTTAAGACCAGGTCCTATTTCCTCTTTAAAAAAAAAAAACACACTTCCGTAATTCGAGACAGCCGTCTGGCTCTTCCAGACCGCCGTCTCAATTACCCGACAAGTCGAGAACGTTGTCTCGACCAACCAGACCGCCGCCTCGACTCAAGTGAATATGAGACCGCCGTCTCGCTCGACGAGACCGCCGTCTCGTTTAAGCCCAACGTCGAGACCGCCGTCTCGATGGTCTAGACCGCCGTCTCAACTTGGAGGAGACACGAGACCGCCATCTCGCCTTCCCAGACGGCGGTCTCGAATTGGAAAAAATTGCTATATATAGGGGGCGCGCTTGGAGGGTTTCCTCACAACTCTCCTTGCCTCCAGAACCTCCCTTTCTCAACTCCTACACTCCCAAGCCCCCTCTATTCAAGATGTTTGGTAGAAGCGCCTCCAGAAAGAGAAGGAGCACCGCCGGTGCCAGCAGCTCTGCGGCACCGCCGCCCCAAGATCCTTCTCAATTATCACCGCAGCACCAGGCCCGCCTTGACAACATCCAGACCTATCAGTGGCACCCAATGCTCAAGCTAGACTTCAGCATCCTGGCTGAGTTTGGGTGGGAGGACGACGTCTGAACCAACATAGACAACATCGGGTGGGGCTTTCTGCTGTAGCCACCACCTACACATGTGTACCCACAAGCGGTACTGGAATTCTTGGCCTCAGTCTCCTACTTCGAGGTCCCCTCCACGGTCTCGGGCCTGCAGCCCACTAAGATGGTGACCTATTTCATGGGTGGAAGATACCAGGCCACCACCCTCGATGAGTTCAACATGGCCATCGGGTTCGTCTGGCCCGAGGACACATTGACCCAGGGATACCGTGAGGCCATCTGCTCTCGGCCCACCAACCTCACTGCCGCTGAAATGTGGCATGAGCTCACAGGAGCCACCACGCTGCCCACGCTGATGAGGGGGTCCGCGCTACCCCCAGCACTCCGCATCTACCACAAGCTACTGGCAGGAACCATCCATGGGAGGAAAGAGAGTCAGGGTAAGGTATCCCTCCCTGACCTCTTCGTACTTTATTGCATGAGCCAGAAGCGGCACTGCAACCCCGGCTACTTCTTCCTGAGAGCCCTCAAGGACTTCGGGAACAGATCAGTGGGGGTCGTCCTCGTGGCCCCTCTCATCACTCCCCTGACAGAAAGATGGGGGTGCCCTGGCCGGGAAGAGTTGTCCTCCAACCTGCGACCCGAGTCCATCAACGGGTCAGTCCTGGTCAGCATGGGAATGCTGATACGTCGAGGGACCCAGTTGGCCCTCCATCCCACACTGGATTTCGCACTAGATCTCCAGGGGCTTGTGGCGATGCATGATATCCCCACGCCCCCCGAATTCCAGCAACAGCAGCAGTAGCAACAACCCCCACCGTACACGGACGATTTCGCCGGCATGAACCGCAACATGAACGATCTGCGCCGGCAGTTCGACCAAATGACGGTGCGACAAGAATCCTACCATACCCGGCAAGAGGAGATATATCAGCATCAGCAGGTGACGCGGCAGGAATGGACAACATTCCAGAAGGAGTACCGCGACAAAGTCCGAGAGCAAGCGGACTTCCAGTATCACCTCTACCAGCAATTCGCCCGCGGATCATCTCCAGATGATAGCCCTTAGGGATGGTACTCGCTTAAATAAAAAGTGGTTGTAATAAAACTTCCTCATAAATAAAATTTTATTTCATGCATCTCTTTGCCACCCTTTGCAAAAGCTAGCGTAACGAAAAAGAAACTTAAAAAGGAAAAAGGCATATGCTCAATAAGAAAAGCCAAAATCCTAAATCGCGAGAAAAAAGAGCTAAAACCACGAGAAAAAGGCAGGATTAAGACAAGCTATCACCTCAACCAACAAAACTTTGACTACCAAATCAGAGTCGAACAAAAAACAAGACTCATCCGACCAGCCAGCAAGAGTCGGATGATCACCACCAAAAGTCAAAAACAAAGAATCCCCGGAGCAGTCCGGATGACCATTCAAAGAGGTCCAAGTGCATCCACCAACACAGAAATCACTCCCCAAGGAGTCGGCGCATGAGCTAGAGCAGTAAGCCGCCACCACGGCCAGAGGATCAGCTACCGCAAGATGGAGCATCCGAAGGCTTAACACCAGATGGGGGTGTGTACTCATCAGGCCTTGCAAAAGAGGCACCTAACCAGACGAGGGTTCATACTCGTCAACCAAGGGGTCAGCTACCGCGTCAAAGGAGCATCCCAAGGTTTCACATCGGCGCATGAGGGGGTGGTCTCGCCACCTGCGAATGGCGAGACGGCGGTCTCGCTTTCCCAGACGGCAGTCTCGCCACCTGCGAAGGATGAGACGACGGTCTCGTTTGGCGAGACAGCGGTCTCGACCCTGTCAGACGAGAACGGCGTTCTCGCCACTGTTAGGCGCGAAAACCTATAAATAGGGGTTCTCCCCCCCCCCTCATTTCCACACACCACACAACTTTTGCTCTCCCTTCTCTCTAAAACTTCTCTCTAGAATCCCTCAGACGCATTTTCGGAGCTTCTGAGTGCTTTTGTGAGCGTTTTTTCGGCGTCTAGAAGAGTTTCCAGCGTCGTGTAGAGTGAAGGGCTGCCAAAAAGCACCCATTTTTGTTAAAGAAATAAAAAAGAAAGCTTGCTTCGGAGGTTTAAATTCTCCCTCTCTACTTTTACTGCTTTAATTTTAAATTATGCAATAGATTAGGGCCATGTAGTCATAATTTTAAATTCTGCAAAATAAAAAGGGCAAAAGCATATTTTTCCGGTTTATTTATTAACAAAGTAGCTGGCCTATCATAGGGAACCCGAAAGGGGCGTAATAAAAGAACTAATACCTCCTTTACACGTAACTAACTCCCTTACCCAACTCTGGTTCTAATGACCAAAGTTGGTTTTCGAAAACCAACGCCTTTTAAAACCCCTTTTTCCGATGTTTCCGGTAAAAACATCGGTGGTGACTCCATAGAACCCTTCAAAATTAGTCCTTGGGTTAGCCCGGTTATCGGACAACCCAAGGACGACCTTTTGAAAACCTCGCCCCTAGGTTAGCCCGGTTATCGGACAACCTAAAGGCGTTGTAACCACCCATAAAAAACGCGAAAATCAAAAGGGTCAAAACCATCGCGTCGCTCCGACCGCCTCATTTTGACGGCGACGACACCCCACGACTCAGCATCGCCACTACTTGAGTCATCGAGCACACTCACCCACAAAGTCTCCTCCACACTCCCCAATGGAGAATAAAGGCTTCAAGAGCCCGTCATCATCAACAGTCAAAAGAGTCCAAACCATCGCGGGCTCAACAAAAAAAGGAGAGAAAAGAAGAGAAAAGAAAACCCTTCATCTCCAGCAGATGACAAAAAGGCCATGACAGAGAAGGCTGAATAAAAATCCTCAAGTGGATCTCCTAAAAAAGTCTACAAAAAGGAATCATAAATTCCCATCCCTCAGTGGAATAAGAGCTTCACAAGTATAGCTCGCATCAACATCAATCAAGGAGCCAAGACTCCATCCCTAGAAAAAAAATCAGGTCCCCAGGAAGTCAACTAATTCCTTGGTGGATCACCAAAGAAAGAAAACTTCATCCCTAATGGACCTCCCAAAAAGAAGGAAAAGCCAGCATAATAAAAAGAAACTAAAAAGTAAAAAGGCTCACGCATTATCCCTATAAAAAAGCCAGATTTCAAAATCGCGATAAAAAAGAGATAAATCGCGGAAAAGGCGAAATTAAATAAGAGCATCACAGAACTAGCTCACACCAGTACTTAACAAGGAGTCAAAACTCCAGGGGCCAAACCAAAATTAAATCCCCAGGAAGTCAACCAATCCCCCGGTGAAGAAATATCATCCCCAGTGAGCCTACTGCAAAGGCAAAACTTCAAATTCATCCTCAGAATGTCATTTGTCTACGCATAGGCAAGACCTGGAAAGCAAGAGCCAGCATCCCCGTAAGGGAATATCATCTTAGTAAGAGGAAACAAATGCATCCAAAAGTCTTCACTTCCGATGAAGCATCTGCCTACTCAGAGGCATTACCAGAAACTCAATAGAGTATCTGCCTGCTCAGAGGCACCATCAAAATCAACAAATTTTCAATGGATACCCACCTACTTAAGAGGCGTCACCAAGATCAACAAATCCCTAAAGGATTCTTGCCTATCTAAAAGGCACTCATCAAAAACCCCCGACAACCAACAAAGTATGATGACCACTACCAAAGGATCAAAAAACAAAGAATCCCCAGCAAACAACAAGTTGGATGGCTATAAGGAAAAGCAAAAAAAAAACAAAAGAATCCCCAGCACACCGGAAGACTTTACCAGAAAGGACATTTACCAAAACAGAAATCACTCCCCATGGAGTCGGCGCATGAGCTAGAGCAGTAAGCCGCCACCACAGCCAAAGGGTCAGCTACTGCAAGAAGGAGCATCCGGATGCACTTCACCAGATGTGGGTGTGTACTCATCAGGCCTTACAAAAGGGGGCTTACCAGACGGGGGTTCATACTCGTCAAACACCAGATGGGGGTGTGTACTCATCAGGCCTTACAAAAGGGGGCTTACTAGACGGGGGTTCATACTCGTCAAACCAGATGGGGGTTCATACTCATCAACCAAAGGGATCAACTACCGTCAGAAGGAGCATCCTGAGGCACACAACACACTTTTCCCTAGAAGATCAACCGCCGCAAGACGGAACATCTGAAGGGCAATCGGGCAAGAGGGTCAACTCCTTCACCCTCCAATCGATCTTCTTGGCACAACAGGCCAAAAGTTGGCTAGTCAGGTGAAGGGGGGCAGCTGTAGACCCCAAATCTTGCCCGGCCTCAAAATAAGAACAAAAGACCTCCTATTCGAAGATGGACGAAGCCTAAAAAGCCACTAGGAGAGACTATTAGGCCCCATGTTAGGATAGAAAGGATTTTATGTATAAAAAAAAGGATTTTTGTCTTCAGGGGTCGAGACCGTCGTCTCGCTTTTCGGGACCGTCGTCTCGCCATTGAGGCAAGTCGAGACTGTCGTCTCGTTTGGCCAGACGACCGTCTCCCCACTTACCAATGCCGAGACCCCCCTCCCGTTTGGCGAGAAGGCCTTCTCGTCACTTTGAAACTCAATACCGCTGTCTCGCCAAACGAGACGGCCGTCTCGCCACTTTTGCAAGTCGAGACCATCGTCCCGAATGGCGAGACAGCCGTCTCGACCTGACAGGCGCGAATCCCTATAAATAGTGAGCGCTCCCCCCCTCATTTCACACAGTTCTTCCACTTTCCCTTCTACACTTTCTTCAAATTCTCTTCCTAGAGTCCCTCTGAAGCATTTCCGGAGTTTTTGAGAGTTTTTGAGAGCTTTTTATAGCATTCCGAGAGAGTTTTTGGCGTTGTAAGAGCGAAAGGGCTGCCAAAATGCACCCTACTTTTCAGAAAATTAATCAAAATCTTGCCTCGGAGGTTTCTTCACTCTCTCTCTCTCTCTCTTATTGTCTTTATTCTATGATTAAATTGCATTAGGGCCATGTAGTCATTGTTTTAATTCCGCAAATAAAAGGGTAAAAGCATCTTTTCAAAAGTTTATTTATAAAAAGCTGCCTCTCATAGGAAACCTGAAAGGGGCGTCGTAAGGGAACTAACACTTCCCTTACACGTAACTAACTCCCTTACCTAACTCTGGTTTTAATGACCAAAGTTGGTTTTTTGAAAAAACCAATGCCTTTTTACCCCTTTTTCGATGTTTCCGGTAAAAACATCGGTGGCGAATCCATAAGAACCCCTTTAAATTAGTTCTTGGGTTAGCCCGGTAATCAGAATACCCAAGAACACCTTTTCGAAAACCTCACCTCTAGGTTCAGCACGGTTATCGGACAACCTAAAGGCGTTGTAACCACACCCATAAAAATGTGAAAAAAGGAAAAGTCGGAACCATCGCGTCACGTCGACCACCTCCTTTTTACGGCGGCGACAACCATTGTAGAATTAGAGGAATAACAAGAGAGTTTAGGAAGACAAGTGATGTTAGAAGAAGGCAATGTCGCCGCCGTCAAAAAAAGAGAAGGCGGTCGGAGCGACGCGATGGTTTCGACCCTTTTGATTTTCACATTTTTTATGGGCAGTTACAACGCCTTTAGGTTGTCCGATAACCGGGCTAACCTAGGGGTGAGGTTTTCGAAAGGTCGTCCTTAGGTTGTCCGATAACTGGGCTAACCCAAGGACTAATTTTTGAAGGGTTCTGTGGAGTCGCCACCGATGTTTTTACCAGAAACATCGGAAAAGGGGTTTAAAAGGCGTTGGTTTTCGAAAAACCAACTTTGGTCATTAGAACCAGAGTTGGGTAAGGGAGTTAGTTACGTGTAAAGGAAGTGTTAGTTCCTTTACGACGCCCCTTTCGGGTTCCCTATGACAGGCCAGCTACTTTTATTGATAAATAAACCAGAAAATACGCTTTTACCCTTTTATTTGCGGAATTAAAATATTATGACTAGATGGCCCTATCTATTGCGTAATTTAAATAAAGCGGTAAAAGTGGAGAGGGAGAATGTAAACCTCCGAAGCACGCTTTTTCTATTAATTCTCTTTAAAAAGAGGGTGCTTTGTGGCAACCCTTCACTCTACAGCGCCGGAAACCTCTCAAAACGCTCAGAAATCACTCTAAAGACACTCAGAAGCTCCGGAAATGCGTCGGAGGGATTCTAGAGAGAGAAATCCTAGAGAGAAGGAGGAGAGAATGTTGTGTGGTGTGTGGAAATGAGGGGAGGGAGCCCCTATTTATAGGTTTTCGCGCCTGACAGTGGCGAGACCGCCGTTCTCGTCTGACAGGGTCGAGATCGCCGTCTCGCCATGCGAATGTGGCGAGACTGCCGTCTGGGAAAGTGAGACCGCCGTCACGCCGTTCGCAGGTGGCGAGACTGCCGTCTCGTTTGGCGAGACGGTGGTCTCGCCATTTGCATGAGGCGAGATGGCGGTCTCGATTTCGAGACGACGGTCTCGTCCCAAAAAGGCGAGAAACCTTATTTTTGTGCCGAAAATCCTTCCTATCCTAGTATGGGGCCTAATAGTCTCTCCTAGTGGCTTGTTAGGCTTCGTCCATCTTCGAATAGGAAGTCTTTTACTCTTTATTTGGAGGTCGGGCAAGATTTGGGGTCTACAGGCAAGAATGATTGAATGATGCTAGAATGCTTGGATTCAAGAGTGTGAGGTGTGGAGAAGTGAAATGGAGGTTTCCTATTTATAAACAACATCTCCAACGGTCATAAACGGTCATTTGCGAATGTATGGGGGCCAAAAGAGCCATTGGAAACGGCTAGAAAACAAAAACAATCAGGTTTAATCGATTAAAGCTTGAAATAATCGATTAAACCAGTAACAGACCCCTTTAATCGATTAAATCAAGTTGTTAATCAATTAACACTATATTTAATCGATTATTTGATGAAATAATCGATTAATCCAGTGAGTAATTTTATATTTTGGACATCTTGGGTGCAAATAATCGATTATAACTTCAAATAATCGATTATTCCAGAGAGTTCATCAAATTTTTGAGGTTTAGACACATGATAATCTATTAACATCCTACATAATTGATTATAACATTACAACCATCCAAAATCTATTTAATTAAGCAGAATTTAAGCTATTTCTAATATCCCTAGGTCTCTTCTAAGATCATAGAATCTATCCTTGGGAAGAAGCTTAGTAAAAATATCCGCTAATTGATGTCTTGTATCAACATACTCAATTTTACAGTTTCCTTTACTTGTATGATCTCTCAAGAAATGATGTCTAATTTCTATATGTTTAGTCCTAGAGTGCATTACTGGATTCTTAGTAAGATTGATTGCACTTGTATTATCACACATCAAAGGAATATCATTTAGAAATATACTATAATCTTCTAGTTGTTGTTTCATCCACAAAATTTGAGCACAACAATTACCAAATGCAATATATTCAGCTTCAGTGGTGGATAAAACAACACATGCCTATTTCTTAGAATGCCAAGATACTAATGATGATCCTAATAAATGACAAGTTCCACTAGTACTCTTTCTATCTATTTTGCATCCACCATAATCAGCGTCAGAATAACCTATTAAGCTAGTAGAAGCTTCGGATGGATACCATAAACCAAAACCAGTAGTTCCTTTTAAATATTTTAAAATATGTTTAACTGTAGTTAGGTGAGATTCTTTTGGACATGCTTAAAATCTAGCACACACACAAACAGAATGCATAATATCTGGTCTACTTGCAGTCAAGTACAATAGTTATCCTATCATACCTCTATACATGGATTGATTAATTTGCAAACCTGATTCATCCTTGTATAAATAACATGAGGTTCTCATGGGTGTGTTAGCTTCCTTTGAAGTGTCCATTCCAAACTTGAGAATCTCTTTGCAGTATTTGGTTTGAGAGACAAAAATGTCATCTTTAAGTTGCTTGATTTGAAGTCAAAGGAAGAACGTTAATTCTCCCATCATAAATTTTCAAATTCTCCCTGCATTATCTTAGCAAATTCTACACACAAAGAATTATCAGTTGATCCAAAAATTGTTGGAATCGCGCAGCAGAATGCTCGCGTTGTCAGACAAAAAACAAGAGGGGGGTGAATTGGTTTCTTAACAAAAATTAGGTTTTAAAATTTTTCCCCAAATTTTACTTATTAAAATACTGTGTAAACGTAAATAAGATAGAGATAGAGTCTTATATAGGAGATTTATACTGGTTCGGATGAAAAGACCCTAAGTCCAGTTGCTAATCACTCAAACAGAGGATTAACGCTGTCACTATAATCAAAGTTGTTACAAACAGATAACAATTGAAAATACAAAGTAAAGAAAACACCTCTCTTGAAACCCACATGAGATGAAGAACAGCTTTCCCCAGAGACCGCACAACACACAATCCACTAAGAACTCCACTTAGTGATTCTTATCGCTTCTAGCGCACACCAGGTTCCAAAAGCCCCTTTTTCCTCCAACAAACAGTTCTCTGGCACTCACAACACTTAACTTTTGTTTGAAAAAGGTTGTTCAATTTTCTGAGAGCCTTAGAGAACCTTAAGTAGAGAAATTAGGGTTTGGGAATTGGGATTTTCAGAACTAGAGAGTATTGGGATTAGGGTTTTCGAAAATAGGTTTAATTTGAAGTTGAAAATCAAAATCTGACTGAAATAATCGATTAAATGAAGTGTTAATCGATTATTACAGAGCCAAAATCAACAGAACCCCAAAACTCTTTGTTTTAATCAATTAACTGGCCTATTAATCGATTAACTAGCCTGTTAATCGATTAACAGGTGTGTTAATCGATTATTACAGTGAATAGTTACAGAAAATAATTTTTCTCACTGTAATAATCGATTATCTGATGTTTTAATCGATTAAACCCGAGGCTAACTGATAAATATGAGTTTTTGAAGCTTCTAAAGAGTAGATTATGTACTGGCTATCTTAGACTCTAATATTACAGACTCAAACTCATCAAAACAGAGTTATTACACAACAATACAAGTCTTCATCACTCTAAATTCTTTGTTCTTGAATCATCATCAAAATCAACAAGCTTCATGTCCATGTAAGTTCAACATCAAGTCCTTGTATGTTCAACAAAAATGATATCATCAACATATACTTAAACTAATAAGATATGTTCTTTTACTTTCTTTATAAACAAAGTAGAATCAATTTTTCCTCTAGAAAAATTATTTGAAGTTAGAAAACTACTTAGCCTTTCATACCAAGACCTAGGAGCTTGTTTCAAACCATATAATGCTTTCTTCAATTTAAAAATATGATTAGGATAACTAAAATCTTCAAATCCAGGGGGTTGCTCCACATAAACTTCTTCATTAATAAACCCATTCAAAAATGCACTTTTAACATCCATTTGATATAAATTAAATTTCATCAATGATGCATAAGCAAGAAGTAGGCGTATAACCTCTAACCTGGCAACAGGAGCATAAGTTTCATCATAATCAATACCTTCCTCCTGACAGTAACCTTTAGCAACAAGTCTGACTTTATTCTTTGTTATATTTCCCTCTTCATCAAGTTTGTTTCTAAATACCCATTTAGTTCCAATTACTTGATGTGATTCTTCTCTTGGGATTAATTCCCAGACTTGATTCCTTTCAAATTGATTAAGTTCCTCTTGCATAGCTATGCACCATTGGTCATCTTTAAGCGTTTCCTAAACATTTTTGGGTTTTATCTGTGACACAAAAGCTACAGACATGCAAAAAATAGTCATATTTCTAGTTCTTACCCCTTTTGAGATATCACCAATAATATTGTCCATTGAAAATCCTCTTGATGATTGCCATTCTTTTGCTAATTCAGGTGTTTGAGAAGGCTCATTTTCTTCCAAATACAATTCATCAAGAGCCTCTCTTATGTACTCATCATCACCTGTAAGTTCTTTATTTGACTCAAGAGGATTTCCCCCAAGGTCTACAATTTCATCAAAAGTAACATGTATAGATTCTTCAACATTTAAGGTTCTTCTATTAAACACTCTATAAGTTTTGCTAGTTAATGAATAACCGAAGAAAATGCCCTCATCGGCTTTTGAGTCAAATTTTCCTAAGTTGTCCTTTCCATTATTTAACACAAAGCACTTACATCCAAATATTTTCAAATGAGAAACATTAGGCTTTCTACCATTTAACAATTCATAGGGAGTTGATTTTATAATTGGCCTAATGAGCATTCTATTCAAAACATAACATGCAGTACTTACAACATCAACCCAAAAATATTTAGGAACATTTGATTCATTTAACATTGTTCTAGCAAGTTCCTCTAGTGACCTATTTTTCCTTTCAACTACACCATTTTGTTGGGGAGTCCTAGGTGCAAAAAATTTATGTAATATACCATTTTCCTCACAATAATTTTCAAACCTTTCATTTTGAAACTCACCACCATGGTCACTTATTAAAATTTTAATTCTTAAGTCTTTCTCATTTTGAATTTGCTTTGCAAACTTCCTAAAGACCTTAAAAGCTTCACTTTTCAATGTTAAGAAAAATGTCCAAGTATATCTAGAAAAGTCATCAACAATTACAAGAGCATAATAATTTCCACCAAAACTTTTTATCCTAGAAGGACCAAATAAATCTAAATGTAATAATTCTAAGGGTTTTGATGTGGAAATAACATTCTTTGATTTAAATGATGATTTTACTTGTTTACCTTTTTGACATGCATCACATAATCTATCTTTTTCAAATTTTAACTTAGGCAAACCAATAACTAAGTCCTTTGATATCAACTTCTTTAAATGATGCATATTTATATGAGCCGCTCTCTTATGCCATAACCATGGGTTCTCTTCCTTAGCAACTAAGCATGTTATACTAGTATCATGTATACAATCCAAATCAATCAAATATATATTATTATGCCTAATGCCTTTCAATGCTACATTTTTAGAATCTATCAAATGTATGGTACAAAACTTACTTTCAAAGATTACCTTGAATCCTTTGTCACAAAGTTGACTTATGCTAAGGAGATTATGCTTTAGCCCATCAACAAGAAGCACATCCTTAATCTCCAAAGTGTTTGCACCACCTATATTTCCAATTCCAAGAATCTTTCCTTTGTTGTTGTCCCCATAAGTTACATATCCTTGTTCTTTAACTTTGAAACTCACAAATTTCATTTTGTCTCCAGTCATATGTTTAGAGCATCCACTATCAAGATACCACATAGACTTCTTTGATTTGGAAGTTTCCTACTAAACAAGAACATAGTAAACTTAGGTCCCCATAACTTTTGGGTCCTTGGGGTTAGAGACAAACAAATCATTTCACTAAAGGAACCCAAATATATTTTCCTTTAGGAACATCAAAATGTTTAATTTTACATCTATTTGAACTATGACCATGTTTCATACAATAAAAACATGCTTTAGATGTAGCTCTTGAATATGATACATTTCTAACAATAGATGCTTTAGTTCCTTTTTCAACCCATACTCTTCTATTTTTAATTTTAGGCTTTTTCAAAGGAACATGATGATTTACTCTATTTTGAGCAATAACAACTTTATCCTTATTATTATTACTTAATTCCTTCTCGGCTTTATCAAGCAAATGATTAAGTATATCAATGTCATATTCATACTCTTCACAAGATGCACATGCTATATTCTTATCATTATTACATACAATTTTCATTTCTAAGGTTTCCTTTTCCTCTAAACATGCAATTTTCATTTTTAAGGACTGTCACCGCCGTCAAAAAGAGGCGGTCGGAGCGACGCGATGGTTCCGACTTTTCCATTTTTCGCATTTTTATGGGTGATGTTACAACACCTTTAGGTTGTCCGATAACCGGGCTGAACCTAAGGGCGAGGTTTTCGAAAGGGTGTTCTTAGACCGTTCGATAACTGGGCTGACCTAAGAACAAATTTGGAAGGGTTCTTATGGATTCGCCACCAATGTTTTTATCGGAAACATCGAAAAAGGAGAGAAAAGGTGTTGGTTTTCGAAAACCAACTTTGGTCGTTAAAACCAGAGTTGGGTAAGGGAGTTAATTACGTGTAAGGGAAGTGTTAGTTCCCTTACGACACCCCTTTCGGGTTCCCTATGATAGGCCAGTTATTTTATAGATAAAATTTTGAAAAGACGCTTTTACCCTTTTATTCGTGGAATTAAGATAATGACTACATGACCCTAATGTCTATTATGCAATTTAATTATGAAAATAAAGACAGTAAAAGAGAGGGAGAGAGTGAAGAAACCTCCAAAGCAAGTTTTTTGATTAATTCTCTTGAAAATAGGGTGCGTTTTGGCAGCCCTTCGCTCCTACAACGCTGGAAATCTCTCGAAAACGCTATAAAAAGCTCTCTAAGACACTCAGAAACTCCGGAAATGATTCGGAGGGACTCTAGGAGGAGAATTTGAAGAAAGTGTAGAAGGGAAAGTGGAAGAACTGTGTGAAATGAGGGGGGGAGAGCTCACTATTTATAGGGATTCGTGCCTATCAGGTTGAGACGGCGGTCTCGACTGGCAAAGTCGAGATGACCGTCTCGCCATTTGGGACGGCGGTCTCGACTTGCATAAGTGGCGAGACAGCGGTATCGACTTTCCAAGTGACGAGAAGGCCTTTTCGCCAAACGGGAGGGGGGTCTCGCCTTTGGCAAGTGGCGAGACGACCATCTCGCCAAACGAGGCCTGTCGTCCATCTTCGAATAGAAGGTCTTCTGCTCTTATTTTGAGGCCAGGAAAGATTTGGGGTCTACAGCTGCCCCCCCCCCCTTTACCTAACTAGTCGACTGTTGGCCTGTCGTGCCAAGAAGATCGACTGGAGGGTAAAGGAGTTGACCCTCTTGCCCGGTTACCCTTCGGATGTTCCGTCTTGCGGCGGTTGATCTTCTGGGGAAAAGTGTGTTGTGCGCCTCTAGGATGCTCCTTTTGATGGTAGTCGATCCCTTTGGTTGACACGTGGTAGAACCTCAGGATAATCCTTCTGACGGTAGCCGATCCTTCGGTTGATGGGTACAAACCCCCCATCAGGCTGGTAGTTACAACCCACTATGCGTAAGACTGGATGAGTATAAAACCCCATCAGGCTGGTAGTTGCAGTCCGTTGTGCGTTGGACTGGATGAGTATAAACCCCCCATCAGGCTGGTAGTTGCAGTCCGCTGTGCGTCGGACTGGATGAGTATAAACCCCCCATCAGGCTGGTAGTTGCAGTCCGTTGTGCGTTGGACTGGATGAGTATAAACCCCCCATCAGGCTGGTAGTTGCAGTCCGCTGTGCGTCAGACTGGATGAGTATAAACCCCCCTCATCAGGCTGGTAGTTGCGACTTACTAATCCAGCTCGCGTGCAGATCAGGCGCACGTCGTGCGCAAGTTGATGGGTATGAACCCCCCATCTGGATGGTACAATCCACTGCGTAGGACTGGTGGTGGTGGCGTCTTACTGCTCAGTCGCTCATGCGCCGACTCCATGGGGAGTGAATTCTGTTTTGGTAAATGTCCTTTCTGGTAAAGTCTTCCGGTGTGCGGGGATTCTTTGTTTTTTTGGCTTTTCCTTATAGCCATCCAGCTTGTTGTTTGCTAGGGATTCTTTGTTTTTTGATCCTTTGGTAGTGGTCATCCGACTTTGCTGGTTGTCGGGGGTTTTTGATGAGTGCCTTTTAGATAGGAAGGAATCCTTTGGGGATTTGTTGATCTTGGTGACGCCTCTTGAGTAGGCGGGTATCCATTGAAAATTTACTGATTTTGATGGTGCCTCTGAGCAGGCAGATACTCAATTGAGTTTCTGGTAATGCCTCTGAGTAGGCAGATGCTTCATTGGAAGTGAAGACTTTTGACTGCATTTGTTTTGCCTATTACTAGGCCGATATTCCCTTATGGGGATGTTGGCTCTTGCTTTCCAAGTCTTGCCTATGCCTAGACAAATGACATTCTGAGGATGAATCTGAAGTTTTGCCTTTGCAGTAGGCTCACTGGGGATGATCTTTCTTCAACGGGGAATTGGTTGACTTCCTAGGGATCTGATTTTGGTTTGCCCCCTGGAGTTTTGACTCCTTGTTAGGTATTGGTGTGAGCTAGCTCTGTGATGATCTTATTTAATTTTGCCTTTTCCGCGATTTATCTCTTTTTTATCGCAATTTTGAAATCTGGCTTTTTTATGGGGATAATGCTTGAGCCTTTTTACTTTTTAGTTTCTTTTTATTACGCTGGCTTTTCCTTCTTTCTCAGAGGTCCACTAGGGATGAAGTTTTCTTTCTTTGGTGATCCACCAGGGAATTAGTTGACTTCCTGGGGATCTGATTTTTCTTTTCTAAGGATGGAGTCTTGGCTCCTTGATTGATGTTGATGTGAGCTATACTTGTGAAGATCTTATTCCACTAAGGGATGGGAATTTCTGATTCCCTTTTTTTTGTAGATTTTTCTGGGGAGCTTCACTTGGGAATTTTATTCAGCCTTCTCTATCATGACCTTTTTTGTCATCTGCTGGAGATGAAGGGTTTTTCTTTTCTCTTCTTGTCTCTTCTTTCTTTTTGTTGAGCACTTGATGGTTTGGATTCTTTTGACTGTTGATGATGATGGGATTTTGAAGCCTTTATTCTCCATTGGGAAATGTGGCGGAGACTTTGGGTGAGTGTGCTTGATGACTTGTGTGGTGGTGATGTTGAGTCGCAGGGTAAATTTTGTGTTGCCTTTGGAGTAGGCAAGGATCCGCTTGGGGATAACTAAGCCTTTCCATTGGCTTTTCTTTTATGATGTCCGATGATTGTGTCCTCTTTTATTGGGTTGAAAAATGATGACTGGAGCTTCGACTTCTGGAAGCTCTTATTTTGTTCAGATTCACTTTATTGATGATGATAACTCGCTCTTCTTTCTTGAGGGAGAGAAATGTTTGAAGACTTCTTATATGTGCCTTCTTTTTCTGGGTAGAAGGATGGTAGCTAGAGCTCTTGATTTTCGGAAGCTCTTATTCTGAAGAGTCGCTTGATTGACGACTTGCTCTGTTTTCTTGAGGGCATTATTTGGAGAGTTGGTCTCGGTGATCCTTTTTTCAATCACAATCATGGAGCTAGTTTCCTTATATGCATGAATGCTTTTCATTTTTTTTTGTTTTTTATCTGAATTAATTTTTATTTTTTTTCATTTTTTATCTTGACAAAGTCGTTTTGTGCGACTACTTGTGTGTGGATGCCCTAAATGCAATCTATTATTTTGTTTGATGCATCTAGAGAAGTAACTGACATTCTCCTGCTGGACTTTCATGATTATGATAAAGGGCCCCTCTCTTTTATTCATTTTTTGGTTTAACCCTATCTTTTGCCTAGACCGCCCTTTTGGGGTTTTCGGTCTAGCGGGCTACCTTAATTTTTGCCTAGGATATCTTAGCGGGCTTTTTTCTTTTTTTATGAATGCCCTAACTTTTGCCTAGACCGCCCTTTGCGGGTTTTTGATCTAGCGTGCTATCCTAACTTTTGCCTAAGAATATCCTAGTAGGCATTATTCTTTTTATTTTCGTTTTTTCTTTCTCTTCTTTTTTTAAGAGATAGGACCCTATCATATGCATGCAATGTTCGTGATATGCATCCTATAATACTATTTCAATTAATTTTTCAAAAGGATTAACCAATGTGCTTTTACTTCTGATGAGCTTCTGACATTATGTGCTTTCGTCGACAAGATAGGTTGTACCAATTTTGTCCTCTTGATCCTTCCATGACCGAAGAATGATTGTGTTGATTGTAGAGCGACTTGCCATGTCAGTACGCCCCTCCCTTTCCTTGGGGATTTCAATCCTCCTATTGATTACTATCTCCACATTTCCCTACTACTTACTAGAATGTCGTAGTGGTAAGGGTCAAGAGAAAAGAAGGAAGAAGATATTTAATTCAAGGGCTTGTGTTTTAGAAGTGTTTTATTTTGACAAAAAATGGTTTTTGTAAGCACGGCTAGCCAAGGTTGGTTAGAGTGTTTAGGCTAGTTTAAACAACATTTTGTTTATGGAGTGGCGTCTTATTCTATGACGCCTGCTATAACTGATTGACTTCCCTAGTCCGCCCTTTGGGTTTTCAGCCTAGGATACTGTGTTTTGTTTTGTCCTAACTTTTGTCTAGGTTTCTTTTTTCTTGCTTTGGGAAGCCTAGCAGACTTTATTTTGTAACCCTAATTTTTGCCTAGGCTACCCTTTATGGTTGTTCGGGTTTCCTAGCGGGTTTACCCTAATTTTGCGTAGCCCCCTTTGGTGGGTTTCCTACCGGGTATCTTGCCCTCTCTTTTTGGCCTTTGGCTTCTATGGGCTTCTTTTGATTTTTGTTTTCTTTTTGCACAACATTGGTGAAACACAACTTTATTTATGACGAGATAAAACTTTATTTTGTGCTTCTAGTCAATCAGTGATGATGGATTTGACTTTTATTTTGGTCAATGGCGCAGTTTGATTACTTTGATGCATTTTGAAAACATTTGCTTAAACATGGTTATTAATGAGGTTTATATATGAATAGCAAGAAGAGAAGCAGATAGTAAGAATGACATTCTTTGTAATTAATAGGGAAATATGTGCCCTAAAATGCTCGGGGGTCGGGCTAGTCCCGAGGAGTAATATCTAATAGTCATTGGATTTACAAACCCTAAGAATCAGAAGGAGAACACCTAATGACTAAAGTCGCTTTTGACGCTTGGACCCCTTTATTTGGGAAAATATGATTCAAGGTGCGGAGGGGAGACTTCCCTTTTCTCTGTGCAGCTTGATCCTTTGTAGGGTAAAACTTCAAAGGATTGTCTTTAAAATCTGGTAGCTCCCTTATTCCTTGAGAGTTTCTAATGAGCCCTTGGTTTGGGCGGCATCCATATTTCCTCATCATGTTCGTCACCTTCATATTGTTGGGGAAGTCTTTTCATATTGGCAAAAGATTTTTCAAAGGTCCTTTTCAGCCACATCCATTCAAGGTAGGGCAGAAGGCTTGCTGATCCGAATGTCGTCTTTAGCTCGAACCGTGACCAGCTTGTCGCCTACCGTGAGTTTGTCTCTTTGGCGGAGCATTGAAAGAACTGCCTCAGCGTCTTGAATCCAAAGTCTATTAAATTTCCTCTTTGGATTATGTTTTTCTTCGGTCTTATTATTTATTCCTTTATTCTTGGGAGCATTGTCTTATATCTCCTTGGGGAAGTAGATTCTTCTACCTGTAATCCTGCCCCCCAATGTCGGCTATGCTGGAGATATCCTTGTTAATGGGCGGTGTTTTTGCGTATCTCCATGGTGCAGCCTTATTTGATGTATGGGGTGAACAAATGTAACGACATCCTTGCCCCCTCTTCCTTATTTACTCAGGTGACCAATGGTTGAGGCTTATTATCCTCCTTATGCGGATCAACCATTGGAGAGAACTTGACGACGAAAGGTTTGCTCTTTATCTTACTTCGATTTGTGGAAAACACATCAACTAATCCTTTCTTTTTATTATGTTATTGTTGTTAAAATGAGGATGAATGTATGCAAATTATGAATGCAATAGACAATTGAGGGGATGATGAAAACAAACGATTTTATTTATTTCATCCAGAAGGTGTACACTCCTCAATGCAATTCTTCGAAACACATTTTTAAAAGTGGAAAGCCTAAAGGAAACCATAAGCGGGTTAAAATTTCTATGCATTTTTCTTTTTTTTTTTTTTACTTCTCGTGCAAATGCTCTATCCTCTTTACACGGTATTGAGAAATGTCCACTTTCTTCTACTACCTACTACTAGATGCATGTTATGAGGATGAAGTTTGGTGGATGCATGTATGCAAGTATTTGTTTTTTTCTAAACATTATCATGTTTTATTTCCTAACATGATGTATGATAGTGTTTGGGATTTTTGTATGCGGATGAGGACATGAAGAATACCAGCTACTTTCTGGAATGCATATGAATTTAAGAATGTTTTTTTTTTTTTTAATGAAATGTATGATTAGCGTAAGATAGATATGCCTTGAGACAATGACTTTGGTATAACACCATACCCATTTTGGTATAATAGTTCCTTCCTCATAAAGGTCACCATATATCTTAACACATTTGGGCCTCTTTCGCCCTTGGGCCTCTTTCGCCTTTGTCTTAGGGCTATCTAATGCCCCCTAGAATGAATGTATTTATGCATGCACTAGTAAAAAAATCACTTTTTATGATAAAAGGGGCGGCAAAGGTTCAAAGTGCGATAACTTTTGACTGGAATGTCCGATTTGGACGCACAATATATCAAAACAAATAGAAAAAGGTGAAGAATCAGATTATAAATCCCCAAAGGGGATTTTATTTTATTTTATTTTTAGAGCCTTTTATCTCTTCTGTCGGATTGCGTGGCTACTTAGCTTACAAAGAACCTGAAACCAGGCTAGCTAAAAGGCAGACTGTCCAAGATAAAATGGTTTTATTTGCGAAAGAATAATATTAGCGTCCCTTATCTCTTCTGTTGGATTGTGTGGCTACTTAGCTTACAAAGAACCTGAAACCAGGCTAGCTAAAAGGCAGACTGTCCGAGATAAGGGTGTTTATTGTAAATTTTGTTTTTATTTGTTGTTTGGTTATGCTATGCAATAAAATGCAACAAACAAATGCACATACAATTCACTCATCCGCGAACATGTGAGAAGTCGTTTTAATCATGAGGTAGGGTTTTCCTGTAGAAAAGTGCATTGGCAAAGGTAGGATCTAACTGTTCTCACCAAGGCTTAGGACCTCAAGGTGCTCCCATTATAGGGTCCCCACTCTCCAGCCTTCCGACCTTGCTTAGCACTAAGGTCATAGTCAGTCTTTGTGCCAAAAGAGGAAGGTTATCACCTTGAGTGGTGGTTTCCGATCACACCGGTGGGCTCAGGGCCATCACTATGGCGAACCGTACCTGCTACCCACTTCCTATGGATTTCTCACTTGACCCCGGGTATAGAAGGAACTGTTGTGTGCAAAGGTTTTTGTACAGTTTTTATTTCAAACAATTGCATAAAATAAACAAACAACAGTTATTAAAGCCAAACAATTAAAACATGTTATAATATAAGGTAGGGTAAAAGCGTAATTTCTTAGTTTATTTATTAAACTGGCCCATCACTAAATGAGATCAACTCTCTAGGCTTCCCCAACAAAGTCGCCATCTGTCACCGCCATCAAAAAGAGGCGGTCGGAGTGACGCGATGGTTCTGACATTTCCATTTTTCGCGTTTTTATGGGTGATGTTACAACTCCTTTAGGTTGTCCGATAACCGGCTGAACCTAAGGGTGAGGTTTTTGAAAGGGTGTTCTTAGACCGTCCGATAACCGGGTAGACCTAAGAACAAATTTGGAAGGGTTCTTACGGAGTCGCCACCGATGTTTTTACCAGAAACATCGAAAAAGGAGAGAAAAGGCGTTGGTTTTCGAAAACCAACTTTGGTCGTTAAAACCAGACTTGGGTAAGGGAGTTAATTACGTGTAAGGGAAGTATTAGTTTCCTATGATAGGCCAGTGATTTTATAGATAAACTTTTGAAAAGACGTTTTTACCCTTTTATTCGCGGAATTAAGATAATGACTACATGGCCCTAATGTCTATTACACAATTTAATTATGAAAATAAAGACATTAAAAGAGAGGGAGTGAGTGAAGAAACCTCCGAAGCAAGCTTTTTGATTAATTCTGTTGAAAATAAGGTGCATTTTGGCATCCCTTCGCTCTTACAACGCCGGAAATCTCTCGAAAACGCTATAAAAAGCTCTCTAAGACACTCAGAAACTCTGGAAATGCTTCAGAGGGACTCTAGGAGGAGAATTTGAAGAAAGTGTAGAAGGGAAAGTGGAAGAACTGTGTGAAATGAGGGGGGGGGGGGGAGCACTCACTATTTATAGGGATTCGTGCCTGTCAGGTCGAGACGACGGTCTCGACTGGCAAGGTCGAGATGGCCGTCTCGACTGGCAAGGTCGAGACGACCATCTCGCCATTCGGGACGGCGGTCTCGACTTGCATAAGTGGCGAGACCGCCATCTCGTTTGGCGAGACAGCGGTATCGACTTTCCAAGTGACGAGAAGGCCTTCTCGCCAAACTAGAGGGGGGTCTCGCCATTAGCAAGTGGCGAGACGACCGTCTCGCCAAACGAGACAGCTGTCTCGACTTGCATCAATGGCGAGACAGCGGTCTCGACTCCTGAAGGCAAAAATCCTTATTTTTATATAGAAAATTCTCCCTACTCTAATATGGGGACTAATAGTCTCTCCTAGTGGCTTTTTAGGCTTCGTCCATCTTCGAATAGGAGGTCTTCTACTCTTATTTTGAGGTCGGGCAAGATTTGGGGTCTACAAGGACTCCACCTCCTTTTCGGATCTACTTAAACTCTTTTTAACAACTTTGTATTCATTTTTCAAGTCCTTTAAAGCATTAAACAATTCATTATATGCATTTTGCAATTCATCAAAATTATTTTCATCATCACTTGAAGATGAGTCGGAATCACTTACCTCAAAATCAGAAGATATATTATCATTTGCCATTAAGCAAATATTAGCTTCTATTTCTGAATCACTTGACTCCGAACTTGAATCACTATTGTCCCAACCGATGTAGGCTTTCTTCTTGAAGAACTTTTTGCCTTTATTATCTTCATTTTTCTTGTTTGGACATTCGGTTTTCACATGTCCTGTTTCACCACAACCATAACATTTGATATTTACGGAAGTATTTTCTCTTACCTTTCCCTTACCTTTGAATGGATGCCTTCCTTTGGCTTTCATGAATTTTGTAAACTTCTTAATCATGAGACTCAATTCTTCTTCATCATTCTCCGAGTCTTCTTCTTCCTTTTTACTCTTACCTTTGGAAATTTCAGGTTTGAAGGCTAAGTTCCTCTTTTGATGTTGTCCTTCCTCATCGTTTAGCCTTCCTAGTTCTAGCTCATGCTCTCTCAACTTTCCCAAGAGCGCCGCCATAGACATAGTGGCAAGGTTTTGTGACTCCGAGATGGTCGTCACCTTAGGTTGCCATTTCCTATCCAAAGATTTCAAGATTTTAACATTTAATTCATCATCAAAAATTTTACCTAACCCGGTGAGATGGTTCACAATGTGTGTGAAACGGTTTTGAACGTCAAATATTGTTTCTCCTTGTTGCATACAAAACATCTCATATTCTTGGATTAGAGAATTTTTTCGTGCTCTCTTAACGTCGTCGGTACCTTCGTGGGTCACTCTCAACATTTCCCACATCTCTTGAGCACTTTTACAGACGGAGATCCTGTAAAACTCATCAAGGATTAACGCAGATGAAATAATATTTCTAGCCCTAACGTCAAATTGAGCTTTTCTATTTTCCTCCGTCGTCCATCTAGAAAATGGTTTAGGAACGTCTACTCCATTTTCAGAAACTTTAGGAATATAGGGACCGTTTAAAATAGCGTCCCAAACACCTCTATCAACAGACTCTAAAAAGATTTGCATTCTAACTTTCCAGAAAGGATAATTTTGACCCGCAAAAAGTGGGAGTCTGTTGATAGACACACCTTCGACAAATGTTTGATTTTGTCCGGACATTTTCAAAAAATTGAATGACTATCAAAGCAAGCTCTGATACCACTTGTTAGAATTGCGCAGTGAAATGTTTGCATGAACGGACAAAAACCAAGACGGGGGTGAATTGGTTTCTTAACAAAAATTAGGTTTTAAAAATTTTCCCCAAATTTTATCGATTACAATGTTGTGTAAACGTAAATAGAATAAGGATAGAGTCTTACACAGAAGATTTATACTGGTTCGGATCAAAAGACCCTACGTCCAGTTGTTAATCACTCAAATAGAGGATTAACGTTGTCACTATAATCAAAGTTATACAAGAAAATTACAATTGAAAAGATAGGGTAACGAAAACACCTCTCTTGAGTCACACAAAATATGAAGAACAACTTTCCCTAGAGACGACACAACACACAATCCACCAAGATCTCCACTTAGTGATTCTTATCGCTTCTAGCCCACACTAGGTTCCAAAAGCCCTTTTTTCCTCCAACAAACAGTTCTCTGGAAATCACAGCTCTCAACTTTTGTTTGAAAAAGGTTGTTCAATTTTCTGAGAGCCTTAGAGAACCTTAAGTAGATGAATTAGGGTTTGAGAATTGGGGATTTTCGAAACTTCGTGTATTGGGACTAGTGATTTCGAAAATATGTTTAATTTGAAGTTCAAAATGCAAATCTGACTGAAATAATCGATTATTATCTCAAGTGTTAATCGATTATTACAGAGCCAAAATCAACAGGAACCCACAATGCACTGCTTTAATCAATTATTTGGGCTATTAATCGATTAACAACCCTATTAATCGATTAATTAAGTGGTTAATCGATTATTCCAGAGAGCTGATACAGAAAATGGTTTTACTCTCTGTAATAAACGATTATTTAGCCTGTTAATCGATTAAACCAGTGTGACTTTGATAAAAAATGAGTTTTTGAAGCTTCTAAAGAGTATACTATGTGTTGGCTATCTTACACTCTAATATTACAGACTCAAAATCATCAAAACAAAGTTATTACACAAGAATACAAGTCTTAAACTCTCTAAGTCCATTGTTCTTGAATCATCATCAAAATCAACAAGCTTCATGTCCATGTAACTTCAACATTCATGTTCTTGTATGTTTCAACAGGGAGGCCCCAAAATTTAAGAATAATCCTTTAAAGTATGGCCTAGGATATGACCCTAGAAAAGGCCAAGCTGAAAAGAGAAAAGGGAAGTCTCCCATCCAAACTCTAAAGCAGATTTTCCGAAGCGGAGGAATACAGGTGTCAAGAGCTACCCTAGTCATTAGGAGTTCTTCTTCCTTTCTTAAGGGATGTGAACCTAGTGATTGTTAGAGATTATCCCCCGGGACTAGCCCGACCCCTAGGAATCTTTTGGGCACATATTCCCTTACTAATTAATAAAGAATACATTTTTTACCATTCACTTCTCTTCTTGCTATTTCATGTCTAGACCTCATAATAATCATGTTTAAGTAAACTAAAAAAGGAGAAGAAGAAAAGTGCGTCCAAATAATCAAAACACGCCACTGCCATAATAATCAAGCTTATTGATTAAAACACAAAATAAGGTTTTACCTCATCATAAATAAAGCCGTGTTTTTCCAATATTGTGTAAAAATAAATAAAAAAAGAGAGAGAAAAAGCCCATAGAAGCCGAAGGCCAAAAAAGAAAGGGCAAAATACCTGGTAGGAAACCCACAAAAGGGGCTACGCAGAAATTAGGGTCAACCTGCTAGGAAACCCGAACAACAATAAAGGGTAGCCTAGGCACAAGTTAGGGTTACAAAATAAGGTCCGCTAGGATTCCCAAAACAAGAAAAAAGGAACCTAGACAAAAGATAGGACCAAAACACAGTATCCTAGTCTAAAAACCCGAAGGGCAGTCTGGGGAAATCAATCAGCCATAGAAAGCGATAGAAATGGACTAAGACGCGAACCCTCAAGGAAAAAATGTTTGTTTAAACATCAGCTTAAACACTCAGACCAATCTGGGCTACCCATTCTTACAAAACCCTTTCTAAATAAAAATCAACCATCTAAAACACAAGCCGTTGAAAAATTATCCTCTTCCTTCTCTTCTCTTGACCCTTACTATAATATTCTAACAATTAGTCTGGGAATATGGAGGCATATAATCAACAAGAGGATTGAAATCCTGGGAGTAAGGAAAAAGCGCACCGACATGGCAAAGGGTGCTCTTCAAACCAACAATTATTCTTTGGTCACATTAAGTTCGGAATGGTACAAACAAGTACAACAGAAAAACAACTTCAGAGGGACCCCGTCTTCCAAAGACATACCAGTTAATCCTTCTAAAAAATTAACGAAATAGCATTATAGGACATCAAACATGAAAACGTTGCATGCATAAATGTTTTTGAACAAGGTCCTATATTTTTCCTACAAAAAAAAACCTTTGAAAAAGCGAGACCGTCGTCTCGTCCATTGAGACCACCGTCTCGCTTAACGAAACAGTCGTTTCGCCTTTCGTTAAAAGCGAGACGACCTTCCCATATGGCGAGATTGTCGTCTCGCTATTTGTCAAAAGCGAGATCACCTTCTCACTTGGCGAGAAGGCCATCTCGCCATTTTCTAGTGGCGAGACGGCCATCTTAAAATACCAGACGACCGTCTCGAGCTTTGAAAAATTGAGACTGCCATCCCAAAATCCCAAATAGCGGTCTCGACCAAAATCGAAATTTCTGTTAGAAAAGTAGTTTTAGATCAAGAGGGGGGGGTGAATTGATCTTTGAAAGTTTTTCGCAAATCACAGATTATCTAATTTGAAAATTAAGTTTACTAATCTATTCTTGAATCTCAAAGCAATCAATTAAAATAAGCGCAACAACTGAATTTAAAGGAGAGAAATGTTAAGAAAGATATCACCGGTATTTTATACTGGTTCACCCAATACCAGGGCTACGTCCAGTCTCCAGCCAAATTCCAGCTGGGTTCCACTAGATTAAATGTTTTACAGATTCAACAATCTTACACCTAATCTATCACAAGAACCAAATTCCAGTTCCTGCACTTAACCTCTCCACCAAGAACCAAATTCCAGCTCTTGATAACCTCTACAACCAAATTCCAGCTGTAGAGAAACCAGTGCATAAATTCCAGGCACCAACACCTAACCTCTCACCAAGAACCAAATTCCAGTTCTTGATAACTTCTACAACCAACTTCTAGCTGCAGAGAAACTTGTGCCCAAATTCCAGGCACAACACCTAACCTTTCACCAAGAACCAAATTCCAGTTCTTGACAACCTCTACAACCAAATTCCAGCTGCAGAGAAACCAATGCCCAAATTCCAGGCACCACACAGTACAAAAGAATGAAAAAGAATTGAAAAAGAAGAAACTAGAAAGCTCAAACCAGTTTATCCAAATCTGCAGAGAGTTTCTTCTTCTAAAGAATGCAAGTTGCCTCAAGAAAGATTTTCAAAAGAACTTCTAAAAAATTGTTGCGAATCTTTCTTGAAATGAGTGCTAAGGTTTTCTTGAATGATTGCTCAAGGATGTGTAAAAACTGATGTTCAAATGTATGTTTAAAAAGTTCAAGCCAAACTGTTTTTAAAGAGTATTTTCAAAACTGCTGCATTAATTAATCTGTTAAAAGTTTGTTTTAATCTGTTGAAATAGTCGTTTCAATCTGTTAAAAGTCCTTTCAATCCATTAATACGTTCTTGATTCTTTAACATATTTGTTTTAGCTGATACAACAATGTTTATATCAGTTAAAACACCTTACAAAAAATCTTCTAAGTTAATTCAATCGATTCTTTCGCGTTTTAATCGATTGAAATACTGCAAACTTTCTTATAAAACTTTTCAAGTTATTTTAACTGATAAACCATAGGTTTTAATCGATTAAAACTCTGTACAAAATTTTTCCAAGTTGTTTTAATCGGTTGAAATGCGTTTTAATCGATTGAAACAGATCTGATCGGTCATAAATCAATTCTGATCGATCATAATCAACTCAGATCGGTCATAACTGCATTCTGATCGATCATTCTGACCCTTTAAGTGATTTTAATCGATTGAAACGTGTTTTAATCGATTGAAATAAATTCTGATCGCTCATGTTTCAAGTTTGATCGGTCATAATGGGTTCTAAAAGGTTTTAATCGATTAAAAGCAATTTGTATCGATTAAAATACTGTTAAAACACTTCTTTGAACATTCTAAGTGATTTTAATCGGTTCTTTCAAAACTATATCAGTTAAAATCATTATTAAGAAAGATTTTGTCAAAATGCTTTGTTTTTAATTGTTTAAAACGATTTTAGAGGTATTTTGCAAAATCATTTAAGTGAAGAAACTTCATGCAGCAGAAAAGATAAAGTGGTTTTACCTAAGCATTCTGTTAGACACACTAATCCTCTAACTCTTTTATCTGAGTGACTTGTTGACCACTGCAAAGTAGCCTTTTGACTTCATCTTTGACTTCATCAAATCAATGAGATCTTTGCCAATGTATTTCAATAAGATCTTCATCACTTTCAGTCTCCCCCTATTTGATGAAGACAAACACCATTTTGAAAAAAAAAACTCTGCAAGAGAAGTCACTTGATAAAACAGATTAGTGAGAAATTAAAAAATGTATTAATGTCCTATTTCTCCTAAAACTTATTTCTCCCCCTAAAATGATGCTTCCTTAATGTGAGAGTTATTTCTCTAAATTGATCCTAAAGTAAAGCAACTATTTCTCCCCCTTTTGACTTCATCAAAAATAGGGAACAGAAGAGAAATAATGAAATGCAAAGGTTTTCAACAGTTTGAGTTTTTGAAAATAAATAGAAATCAATACTTTACTCATGTAAAGATCAATTAAAGTTGATTCAAACTTATCTTCATTAACACGTTTGTAATGAATACAATTAACACGTGTAAAGATAAGGGAATCACGCTTTAGTAGCATGTTACAGGAACAACCATTAACTAAAGCCTTTAATTTTTCTTTCCAGAATAAAAATCGATTAAAAACAGAACAAAATCGATTAAAATGTTTTTGGTAATGATTTTAATCGATTGAAAGAAAGGTTTAATCGATTAAAACATTTAAGAATTTGAAAACATGAAACTTTAGTGCAATTAATCGATTATTTCGACTTTTAATCGATTAAAACATTAATGAAAAATGTTATATAAATTCATTTAATTGATTTAAAAGATGTTTTTATTGATTAAAACATTCAGATTTGAAAACTATGACATTTCTATCTATGTTAGTTTTATCCAAATTAAAACCTATATTATATCAGTCAAAGTTAAAGCAAATGTGCCTGGTATATAACCAGTAATATTACAGACCCAGAAAAATAAGCATCAAAAAGCAATAAGATATAAGAGATAAGGTAAGAAGGGACCCTTTTTATCCATACTTCCCTGATTATTTGTGTCAGATATCAAAATTCATGACTCAGTCATTTGATCCCTACCAACTTTAAAAGGCCATAGGCTTCACTTTTTGCTGAAACCAATTTTGTTTTATCAATCATTGAGACACCAACAACTATTTTTCCTATGATGAACCCTGCAGTTATCACCATCCAAGCAAATAACTATATTCTTAATGTAGTATGAAGGAAAATGATAGCGTGTTATTCTTCCCTTCAAATGGATCAGTCATCATCATCTCTGAGGAATGAATTTTCTTAAACTTTAGTGGTATCATATACTGGAACACATGCATACAAAACAGAACTAGTGATGATAGCAATCCAGGACTTCCCGGTCAATAACCATATCCACCTTCATTGAGGGAAGACAGTTATGTTGGTTCCAAACATCTGAAATTCCTTTAGAATCACTGAAAGATCCTCTTGTTGGTTTGTTGTTAAGGATGCCAGATCATCAGTAAAAAATTTATGGTACTTTTAGCTTTTCATTCAATTCTTGAATTGCTGTCTCAGATTGGTTTCCTTACAGTGACACTTCGTGACTTTGATGAGTAAAACGAATTATCAAAGTTGCACAATTCCAATGAATTTCACTAAGAGTCTTGAACTAATGCATGCCCAAAATTATTCCAAATATATTGCTAGGTAATATCCAGAATTCTAATGTAAACGTGTGTCCAAGTTATCTGTTCATACTTCCTAGTAATCAACAACTTATTATCAGAAGCAAATATTACTGAAATATCCTTGATAAACTATGTTTTTAGTCCTAACAACTTGACCCATTTGTAACTAGTGTCCATAAGAAAAAGTTAGTCTACTTCTTGATAATTCCTTTGATTTGCAATGTATTACCACGCAGCATTCCATGTAAAGTATTAAGAGAAATGTAGACATCTACAGCTTGAATCATGTCTATGTTGTTACAAAAAAACTTTTTCATCCATGGATAACAGCAATAACTTTCCCACATTATTCCACTAGTCTAGTTTCTAATTCAAAGATTTGTTCAGCATTCGCTTTCCAATCATGAAAAATTTGTGCCTTTGAAAGGAAATTGGATGTTCCATAACAAACTACGAAACTCATTTATGATTATCTGACCGCTATTCATGAGACCAAATACAGATGCACAAGTTACAGGTCAGTGGGTGTATCAGTTAATTTCTTCTTGGGAATCTGTTTGACTCGGTCAAAGAAATCTTAAAGAATTATTGCAGATTTTGATTATCATAGAACCTGAGTTTTTGATTTGAATTCGCTTACCAAACTTCAATTGGATGTTATAAAAATGATTTTCAGGAATAAATTAATTAAACAACAAATTATCCTATTAATTTGATCTTTAATATTCGTTTTGAAAATGCAATAGTAAAATGATCGATTAATACTTGAAAGAATCGATTGTTTCTGTACTGGAAGAGATTTAGAAGATGATACCAGAATTTAAATCGATTAAAAAGAAAATGAATCGATTAAATTTGATACCTTAGTGATTTTAGTTGATATAAATTCATTCTAATCGATTAAAACAACTAAACTCAAATCATGAGAACATTTTAATCGATTAATTTGATATTTCAATCGATTAAAATGGTACTGACAGATATTCTGATTCCTCTGTAAGTTATTTTAATCAATTAATATTGCTTTATATCAATTAAAACAATCAGTTTAAGTAATCAGAACCTGATTCGTTGCTCTGAACTCCAAGGGATTCCAAGACTTTGTTCCTGCAAAACAGGTTAAGAATTTTTCTGGTACCCTTTATGGTTACTGGGTCCTGATCAGGTTATTTGAAATGAATTAATTTTTGGAACCCATTTCATTCTTCCTTTAGGAATAGCATACTTTTTTATTCTACAATATTTGACCGAGTGACCTTTCTTCATGCAGTAGAAACATTTGATTACAGAGTATGATTTCCTATTTGTGTTTGTTTTCCTGGATCTAGATTTAAATCCTATTCCAGATTTGTCAAAAATCAATTTTTGAGACCCAAGTAAAACATCAAGATTGGCTTGCCCTTGTGTGAATCTTGAAACAGTTTGAGATAAAAAATCAATCTTCTTTTGTAATTCTGAACAGTTATTACATGGTTTATTACAAGCACAATCAGAATTAGCATGAATTAATTTCAAGAAATCACAATCATTTTCATCTTCAAGAATTCTTTTTTCAAGAGAATCAACTTTATTTACTAGCCAATTATTTAGCCCTTTTAACCTATCATTTCTTTTTGAAGTTTCTTAGCCTCTTCATGCATTTCATTAAATGCTTCTTGCAATGCATCATAATTCACTAAATTTGAAGAGGAACTAGAACTTACATTGCTGGATTGTGGATTTTGACTTGCCATTAGACATAGGTTGACTTCTTCATTATCAGAATTATCTGTTGATGAAGTGTCATTGTCATCCCAAGCTATATAGGATCTTCTTTTGGCTTTCTCTTCTTTCTTGTCACTTTGTTTGTTTCTTTCTGGGCATTCCATCCTGACATGGCCACTGGTGTTTGGTGATTCTGAGTTGACCATTAAACATATCTCTGGTGCTTCTTCATAGGTCTTTTCAAGGATCTTTCACATTTGTGCAGCAGTTTGACAATGTGCAATCCTAAAAAAATCATTTCTGTTAAGAGCGGATAAGATGATATTTTTGGCAATACAATCATCTTGGATTCTGTTAACCATATCAGTTTCTTGTTCAATGACATTCCAAACATTTATACTAACAGATTCAATAAAGATCTTCATCCTCATTTTCCAAAATAGATAATCTGTTCCACAAAACAGTGAAGGTCTATCAATACAAGCTCCCTCAGAAAATTTATTTCCAGCCATTGATCGAAGAACTTGAATAACTTTCAAGCACCTCGCTCTGATGCCAATTGTTAGAAAAGTAGTTTTAGATCAAGAGGGGGGGTGAATTGATCTTTGAAAGTTTTTCGCAAATCACAGATTATCTAATTTGAAAATTAAGTTTACTAATCTATTCTTGAATCTCAAAGCAATCAATTAAAATAAGCGCAGCAACTGAATTTAAAGGAGAGAAAGGTTAAGAAAGATATCACCGGTATTTTATACTGGTTCACCCAATACCAGGGCTACGTCCAGTCTCCAGCCAAATTCCAGCTGGGTTCCACTAGATTAAATGTTTTACAGATTCAACAATCTTACACCTAATCTATCACAAGAACCAAATTCCAGTTCCTGCACTTAACCTCTCCACCAAGAACCAAATTCCAGCTCTTGATAACCTCTACAACCAAATTCCAGCTATAGAGAAACCAGTGCATAAATTCCAGGCACCAACACCTAACCTCTCACCAAGAACCAAATTCCAGTTCTTGATAACCTCTACAACCAACTTCCAGCTGCAGAGAAACTTGTGCCCAAATTCCAGGCACAACACCTAACCTTTCACCAAGAACCAAATTCCAGTTCTTGACAACCTCTACAACCAAATTCCAGCTGCAGAGAAACCAGTGCCCAAATTCCAGGCACCACACAGTACAAAAGAATGAAAAAGAATTGAAAAAGAAGAAACTAGAAAGCTCAAACCAGTTTATTCAAATCTGCAGAGAGTTTCTTCTTCTAAAGAATGCAAGTTGCCTCAAGAAAGATTTTCAAAAGAACTTCTAAAAAATTGTTGCGAATCTTTCTTGAAATGAGTGCTAAGGTTTTCTTGAATGATTGCTCAAGGATGTGTAAAAACTGATGTTCAAATGTATGTTTAAAAAGTTCAAGCCAAACTGTTTTTAAAGAGTATTTTCAAAACTGCTGCATTAATTAATCTGTTAAAAGTTTGTTTTAATCTGTTGAAATAGTCGTTTCAATCTGTTAAAAGTCCTTTCAATCCATTAATACGTTCTTGATTCTTTAACATATTTGTTTTAGCTGATACAACAATGTTTATATCGGTTAAAACACCTTACAAAAAATCTTCTAAGTTAATTCAATCGATTCTTTCGCGTTTTAATCGATTGAAATACTGCAAACTTTCTTATAAAACTTTTCAAGTTATTTTAAGCTGATAAACCATAGGTTTTAATCGATTAAAACTCTGTACAAAATTTTTCCAAGTTGTTTTAATCGGTTGAAATGCGTTTTAATCGATTGAAACAGATCTGATCGGTCATAATTCAATTCTGATCGATCATAATCAACTCAGATCGGTCATAACTGCATTCTGATCGATCATTCTGACCCTTTAAGTGATTTTAATCGATTGAAACGTGTTTTAATCGATTGAAATAAATTCTAATCGCTCATGTTTCAAACTTGATCGGTCATAATGGGTTCTAAAAGGTTTTAATTGATTAAAAGCAATTTGTATCGATTAAAATACTGTAAAAACACTTCTTTGAACATTCTAAGTGATTTTAATCGGTTCTTTCAAAACTATATCAGTTAAAAACATTATTAAGAAAGATTTTGTCAAAATGCTTTGTTTTTAATTGTTTAAAACGATTTTAGAGGTATTTTGCAAAATCATTTAAGTGAAGAAACTTCATGCAGCAGAAAAGATAAAGTGATTTTACCTAAGCATTCTGTTAGACACACTAATCCTCTAACTCTTTTATCTGAGTGACTTGTTGACCACTGCAAAGTAGCCTTTTGACTTCATCTTTGACTTCATCAAATCAATGAGATCTTTGCCAATGTATTTCAATAAGATCTTCATCACTTTCAATTTCTATATAAAGGGGGCCTGGGGGTCAATTTAAAGCACTCCATTCCTGCATCCTCATACACATTCTCCTACATTTTTGAGTGCTTTTGTCAAAATGCTACGAGGTGACTCATCTAGATCCCGAAAGAGAGGACGGGGCTCCAGCCCGAGCACATTTGCAGCTTCGGTTCCTCTAGACCCTACCCAGCTTACTCCTAGAACCCCATGCTGATGTTAGAGTTTGGTATCCTGGCCGAGTTCGGCTGGGAGGACGACGTGCGGGGCTACATTCAAAATATCGGGTGGGACTTCCTCCTCTAGCCTCCCCCAACCTGCATCTACACATAGGCCGTAATGGAGTTTCTTGCCTCCATTACGATGATTGAGATGCCCACGATGTTTCCGGGTGTCCCTCTAGTGAAGATGGTCTCGTATTATATGAACAGGACCTATCGGACGATGACGTTGGACGAGTTCAACATCGCCATAGGCTTCATCCGGCCCGAGGACACCCTGACACTAGAATATCAAGGGGCCATCTGTGAGCGGCCGACTGCCCTCACAACCAGTGAGATATGGGAGGATTTCACCAGGTCACAAATTTTGCCGGCCTAGATGAAAGGGTCGGCACTTAACCCTGCTCTTCGTATCTGCCACAAGCTGCTGGTGGGGACCATTCATGGGCGGAAGGAAAGTCAGGGGAAGGTTACCCACCCTGATCTTTTCGCACTGCACTACATGCTCTTCGAACGTCGGTGTAATCCTGTTTACTTATTTCTGAAGGCTCTCAAGGAATTTGGGAGCCGCCCCATCGGAGTCATCCTCATGGGTCCTCTCATCACCCCGCTGGCCGAGAAATGGGTGTCCTGGCGGGGAGGACATTCCCTCCACTCTCCGACCTGAGTCCATCAGCGGGTCTATGCTCGTTAGCATGGGGATGCTCATTAGGCACGGATCCCAGGTGGCTCTTCACCCTGTGCTCACCATGACCCTGGATATCCAGGATTTGGAGGCGACGCAGGAGATCCCAATGCCCCCAGAGTTTGAGCGGCAGCAGCAGCAGCAACAGTATGGGGACGACTTTGCTGGCATAAACCGTCACATGCACGATATCAATCTCGCCATCGGCAAAGGGTGAGACCGCTGTCTCGTTTAGCAAGACAACCTTCTTGCCACTCGCCAATGGAAAGACTGCCGTCTCATTTGGCGAGACGGCCTTATCGCCATTTGTCAAGGGCGAGACCGTCATCCCGTTTGGTGAGACGACGGTCTCGACCTTTTTAGGCGAGATGACCGTCCTGACCTGACATGCGCGAATCCCTATAAAAGGAGGGCGCGACCCCCTCCCTTTTAGAGGATTCTCCAACTTTCCCTTTTACAACTTTTTCAAATTCTTCTCCTAGGATCACTCCGAAGCATTTCTGGAGTTTCTTAGTATTCTTAGAGGGTATTCTGTAGCGTTGCGAGGAAGAGCGACCAACGTTGTAGAGCGAGGGATTGCCAAAAAGCATCCTACTTCAAGAATATTAAATACAAAAGCGTGCTTCTAAGGTTCCTACACTTTCTCTCTTCTTTTATTTCTTTTTCATTACGTCTATATGTGTAATTAGTTGTTAGGGCCATGTAGTCAACATTTAAATTCCGCAAATAAATAAAGGGTAAAAGCATAATTTTAAAGGTTTATGTATGAAATAAACGGCCCATCATAAGGAATCCGAAAGGGGCGTTGTAGGGAAGCTAATACCTTCCCTACACGTAACTAACTCCCTTACCTAACTCTGGTTATAATGGCCAAAATTGGTTTTTCAAAACCAATGCCTTCTTTTTTCCTTTTCCAATGTTTTCGAATAAAACATTGGCTGCGACTCCAGAACCCATTTTCGAAAACCTCGCCCTTAGGTCCAACTCGGTTATCGGACAACCTAAAGGCGTTGTAACATCACTTTAAAACACGCGAGTCGAAGTCGGAAACCATCGCGTCGCTCTGACCGCCACTTTTGACGGTGATGACACCCATTCCAAAAATAATTCCAAAGCTGCAAAATCTCCTAAGGTAGGGTGTAGACCCCTAATTTTTCCCGGCCACTCAATAAAGGCTAAGAAGACTTTCTATCTGAAGATAAAGCTTCGGTGGACGTCTATCGGCATCAATCGACTTCCGAATAAAGAAAGGAAAGCTTCCCGGGAGTCCTAGAACACAAAATCTGGCCAAAACAGTCGAGATGACCGTCTCAGAAGTCGGGATGGCCATCCCAGTCAGCCTAGACGGCCGTCCCACATGCCAGACGGCCGTCTCAACCATTTTTGTCACTTGGGATGGCCGTCCCAAATCCCAAATGGGCGTCCCAGCCTCTGCAGACGGCCATCCCTGTTTTCTGCACCCCAGACGACCGTCCCGAGCTGCCAGGCTGATAAAACTATAAATAGGAAGCTCATTTGAGTGTTTTTCACACTCCAGACACTTGTCTTCTCTCCCTCTTTCGAATGAACTCTCCGATTGCCTAAAAAGGTAACAATCGGTTAAGGAAGATTCTTCCAACATTCGATTCTTCTTAAAATTTTGGTAGAGTCGGTCTTGTATTCGGGGAGGAGAGTCTTTGTAGAGCGGGGGATTGCCAAAATACATCCTCACAGTTAAAGATTTGCAATAAAAAGCTTGCTACGGAGGTTCTTTTCACTTCTCTTCTCTTTTATTGCTTTATTTATTGCTTTATACATGCAATAGAAAATAAAATCATGTAGATAGCCATTTGTTAAATATTGTATAAATAAAATAGGGTAATAGCGTAATTTCTTTTAATCCTTACTTTATGAATTAATCCGTCATAGGGAACCCGAAAGGGGCGTTGTGGGGGTGGTAACACCTTCCCCACACGTAACTAACTCCCTTACCCAACTCTGGTTATAATGGCCAAGTTTGGTTTTTCTTAAAATCAATGTCTTTTTATCATTTTCCAATGTTTATGGTCAAAACATTGGTGGCGACTCCATAAGAACCCTTTTGCGAAAACCTTGCTTTTATTAGAGGATAGTTCAGTTGTTGAGCACCTCGGAAGCAATGAACACATTTTAAAATAAAACGCGAGTCTAAACCATCTTTTCGCGACCGCTCGCATAAACGTTCGAGATGTCCCTAGACGTCGGAACAGACGGCAGCGACATAGGGTAATCATGGTTTTTCAGGCTAAGGGCTTGTAATGAGCTATAAAACAATGAAAATAAAGGCCATGGGCTCAAAGGGGCTATCAAAGGTAATGATTCAAGGTAGGCTCATTTGGCTAGAGGCTTATAAGAACAAAAATGTCTAAATCATCTCCAACATGCGTGTGAATCAAGAAGCATCAAAAAGAGTCAAGCCAAGGCCACTGTGCAAGCAATCAAGAGGCATAACACACAAGAAAGATGTTAAACATACAAAGATATGAAGCTTGAAGATTTTGATGATGATTCAAGAACAGATGACTTAAAGACTTGAAAATTTATAATCATCTGTATTTACTTGTAATAACTCTGTTTTGTCTTTTTGAGTCTGTAAAATTAGAGTCCATGATAGCCAGCACATAATCCATCCTCTGAAAGTTCATTTTTATCAAAACAATTCTATAATAATCGATTATCACTCAGAATAATCGATTATCATGCTTTTGAAACCTGTTTTCTGAAAACCTTGCTGGAATAATCGATTATTTGGGTTGATAATCGATTATCCCAGTTTGAAACTTTTGGAATAATCGATTATCAAGCTAGATAATCGATTATCCTGGTCCAAAACTTCTCCTCTGCGAAAATGGTTATGGAATAATCGATTATCACTCAAGATAATCAATTATCTACGTCTGTTATGAGTTTTGAATTTCAAATTTGGACCAATTTACGAAAACCCTTTTCCCAATACTTCAAGTTTCAAAAATCATTATTTCCCAGACCCTATTCTCTCTACTTAAGGTTCTCTAAGGCCTTTGCAAAACAACAATCCTTTTTCATTATAAGCATTTTAAGGTTACTCTTCTTTCCCTTATCTCTTTACATTATAAGTATTTCAATCGGTAAAATTTGGGAAAATTTTTAAAACGCTAATTTTTATAAGAAACCAATTCACCCTCTTGTTAGAATCGCGCAGCAGAATGTTCGCATGGACGGACAAAAACCAAGAGGGGGGTGAATTGGTTTCTTATAAAAAATTAGGTTTTAAAAATTTTCCCCAAATTTTACCTATTAAAATACTGTGTAAACGTAAATAAGATAGAGATAGAGTCTTATATAGGAGATTTATACTAGTTCGGATGAAAAGACCCTAAGTCCAGTTGCTAATCACTCAAACAGAGGATTAACGCTGTCACTATAATCAAAGTTGTTACAAACAGATAACAATTGAAAATACAAAGTAAAGAAAACACCTCTCTTGAAACCCACATGAGATGAAGAACAGCTTTCCCCAGAGACCGCACAACACACAATCCACTAAGAACTCCACTTAGTGATTCTTATCGCTTCTAGCGCACACCAGGTTCCAAAAGCCCCTTTTTCCTCCAACAAACAGTTCTCTGGCACTCACAACACTTAACTTTTGTTTGAAAAAGGTTGTTCAATTTTTTTGAGTGCCATAGAGAAGCTTAAGTAGAGAACTAGGAGTCTTGGGATTAGGGTTTTCGAAAAAGGTTGTTCAATTTTCGGAACTAGGAGTCTTGGGATTAGGGTTTTCGAAAATAGGTTTAATTTGAAGTTGAAAATCAAAATCTGACTGAAATAATCGATTAAATGAAGTGTTAATTGATTATTACAGAGCCAAAATCACCAAAACCCCAAAACTCACTGTTTTAATCGATTAAAAGCCCTATTAATCGATTAACAGGCCTGTTAATCAATTAACAGGTGTGTTAATCGATTATTACAGTGAATAGATACAGAAAATGGTTTTTCTCATTGTAATAATCGATTATCTGACCATTTAATCGATTAAAGCCGAGGCAAACTTATAAATGTGAGTTTTTGAAGCATCTAAAGTGCAGACTATGTACCGGCTATCTTAAACTCTAATATTACAGACTCAAACTAATCAAAACAGAGTTATTACACTATAAAACAAGTCTTCAACTCTCTAAGTCTTGTGTTCTTGAATCATCATCAAAATCAACAAGCTTCATGTCTATGTAAGTTCAACATCAAGTCCTTGAATGTTCAACAATCTCCCCCTTTTTTATGATGATCAAAATTTTCTTTTAAAGCCTTGTAATAACCTATTTTATCTATCATACTAACAAACATATTAAACATATCAGATAATATTTAAAATCAATCATAGTAGGCTTTAAATATTTCTCCCCCTATTTTGATTATAATAAAAAATTAAGAGCTCCCCCTCAACATATGCATAACTTGGAGATAACTCCCCCTCAATCAAAGCAATAAAAGAATACCAAACTTTATTTCATAAGTGAAATTACATTACAACACAAAAGAAAATAAAAACAAATTTAAAATTCTTCACTATCATCACTATGAAAGTGTGCATCAAATCTATTTTCTAAATGGCACACTTTATCATCTACATCAGATATACGTCGAATTATTTCCTCATGCCGTACTCCAGAAAGAGTGAAGAATGTCTGCATCCTCTGATTCATATCAGATAACATATCTTCCATAGATTGATGGGTTTCATGATGAGCAGAGGAAGTTCCAACACTTTGGATTTGATCAGAAGGAAAATCAGCAACAAGAGGCATATCTTCATCAGAATCTTCATTATCGTTACCTTCGTTTGGAACGTCATCCTTGTGAACATAAATATTGTTGACACGCACCATTTGGAGTTGGGTCAATGTGTTGTCCAACATGCGGTTTAAGTTATTCGTTCTTACTATTTGTTCACCTTCGACATTTACTCCTTTGTATTCAAGAATGCGAGAGATGAGGAGGGCATATGGAATTTTGAACGTGGGATGGCGTTAGGCTTTTAACATAGTCATGGTGACAAGAATTCCCCAATCTAAAGGCTCATTATTCATTATGGCATGAATAATACGAAGATCAATTGAAGAACATTGAGCATGATTCGTAGCCCGAGGACATAGGATCCAGACAAGTAAGTGCAAAATCATGCGTTCCTCCTTCTTCAAAGGTCCAGCTAGAAGGAGACGCCCTATTTCCATGGAAGGGTTTCGCAGAAAAGAGCGGTAAGCCATGATCCTGTCAAAATCATCTAACTCACCAAACACGTTAATAACATCTTCTCTTATAGGAAAATGGGCAACGTTCTCCCAAATATCATCATCAAGAATAATTGTTACCCCCTTTACACGAGAGGTAGCAATTTGATCTCTAAATTTGAACCTAGAGTAAAATACCCTAACTAAGTCAGGATAATACGTACCTTGCATTTGGATGAAAGGGAGAACTCCTTGAATTTCAAGGAGATTAGGAAAGTTGAATCCCCTATTGATGAACTAATCACCAATAAGGAACTTAGGAGAAATAATACCACGTTCCCTTCAATAAGACAGAAATTCTTGTCGGCCTTCTGCATCAGAGATCCATCCTTCTACATAATTAGGACGGGGATGAGATGAGGGTGCAGATCTTGTTCTGGTGGGAATTTTAGCACAAGAAGATGAGGCCGTTGTAGGATTAGAAGAGTAACAAGAAGATTTAGGAGGACAAGTCAAGTGAGAAGAAGGCAAGATTGATAGAATGAGGCAAGAAAGCTTGATTTCAAGAGATAGAAGTGAGTAGAAGTGAAATGGAGGTCCCTATTTATAACCAAGCATCTCCAACGGTCATATGAAAGTGAATAAGGGTCAAGAGAGCCATTGGCAATGGCTAGGAATCAAAACTTGCCAGGTTTAATCGATTAAAACTTGAATTAATCGATTAAACCAGTACCAGACTCATTTAATCGATTAATTTGAGTTGTTAATCGATTAACACTGAGTTTAATCAATTAATGGGCGAGTTAATCAATTAATCCAGAGAGAAATGTCATGTTTTGGGTGTTTTGGGTGCAAATAATCGATTATAACTCCAATTAATCAATTATTCCAGAGAGTTCATCAAATTTTTGAGGTTTATACACATGATAATCTATGAACATCCTTCATAATGAATTATAACATTACAACCATCCAAAAACTGTCTAATTAAGCAGAATTTAAGCTATTTCTAATATCCCTAAGTCTCTTCTAAGATCATAGAATCTATCCTTGGGAAGAGGCTTAGTAAAAATATCTGCTAATTGGTGCTTTGTATCAACATACTCTATTTTACAGTTTCCTTTGTTTATATGATCTCTTAAGAAATGATGTCTAATTTCTATATGCTTAGTCCTAAAGTGCATTACTGGATTCTTAGTAAGATTGATTGCACTTGTATTATCACACATCAAAGGTATGTCATTTAGAAATATACTATAATCTTCTAGCTATTGTTTCATCCACAAAATTTGAGCACAACAATTACCAGCTGCAATATATTCAACTTCAGTGGTAGATAAAGCGACACATGCCTGTTTCTTAGAATGCCAAGATACTAAGGATGAACCTAACAAATGACATGTCCCACTAGTACTCTTTCTATCAATTTTGCATCCACCATAATCAGCATCAAAATATCCTATTAAACTAGTACAAGCATCAGATGGATACCATAAACCAAAACCAGTAGTTCCTTTTAAATATTTTAAAATATGTTTTACTGCAACTAGGTGAGATTCTTTTGGACAAGCCTGAAATCTAGCACACACACAGACATAATGCATAATATCAGGTCTACTTGCAGTTAAGTATAACAGTGAACCTTGTTGAACATTCAAGGACTTGATGCTGCACTTGACAGACATGAAGATTGTTGATTTTGATGATGATTCAAGAACACAAAGACTTAGAGTGTTGAAGACTTGTTTTGTATTGTAATAACTCTGTTTTAATTAGATTGAGTCTGTAATATTAGAGTTTAAGATAGCCAGTACATAGTCTGCACCTTAGAAGCTTCAAAAAGCTCAAATTTATCATCCAGGCTCGGCTTTAATCGATTAAATAGGGAAATAATCGATTAAAACAGTGAGAAAAATCATTTTCTGTAAAAACTCACTGGTTTAATCGATTAAACCAACTTTTAATCGATTATCAGGCGGATTAATCGATTAAACCACCTTTTAATCGATTAAAACAGAGAGGTTTGGGTTCTGTTGATATTTGGCTCTGTTTTAATCGATTAATACTTCTTTTAATCAATTATTTCAGTCAGATTTTGATTTTTAACTTCAAATCAAACCTATTTTTGAAACCCTTTTCCCAAGAACCCTAATTCCGAAAATCCCAATTCCCAAACCCTAATTTCTCTACTTAAACTCTTCTATGGCACTCAGAAAATAAGAACAACCTTTTTCATACAAAAGTTAAGTGTTGTGAGTGCCAGAGAACTGTTTGTTGCAAGAAAAAAGGGCTTTCTGAACCTGGTGTGGGCTAGAAGCGATAAGAATCACTAAGTGGAGTTCTTAGTGGATTGTGTGTTGTGCTGTCTCTGGGGAAAGCTATTTTTCATCTCTTGTGGATTTCAAGAGAGGTGTTATCTTTACTTTATCTCTTCCATTGTAAATTGTTTGTAATAACTTTGTTTATAGTGACACGTTAATCCTCTCTTTGAGTGATTAGCAACTGGACATAGGGTCTTTTGATCCGAACCAGTATAAATCTCCTGTGTAAGATTCTCTTCTCTTCTCTATTTACATTTACACAGTTTTTAATCGGTAAAATTTGGGGAAAATTTTGAAAACCTAATTTTTATTAAGAAACCAATTCACCCCCCCTCTTGGTTTTTGTCCGACCACGCGAACATTCCGCTGCGCGATTCTAACAAGTGGTATCAGAGCTTGCTTTGGTAGTCATTCAAATTTTCGAAAATGGCCGGACAAAATCAAACTTTTGCCGAAGGTGCGTCTATCAACAGGCCCCCACTTTTTGCGGGTCAAAATTATCCTTTATGGAAGGTACGTATGCAAATATTTTTAGAGTCTGTTGATAGAGGCGTTTGGGATGCTATTTTAAACGATCCATTTGTTCCTAAAATTACTGAGAACGGTGTTGACGTTCTTAAACCTTTTTCTAGATGGACTGCAGAAGAAAATAGGAAAGCCCAATTTGACGTTAGGGCTAGAAATATTATTTCATCTGCTCTAACCCTTGACGAGTTTTATAGAATTTCTGTTTGTAAAAGTGCACAGGAAATGTGGGAAATGCTTAGAGTGACCCACGAAGGAACCGACAACGTTAAAAGAGCACGCAAAAATTCTCTAATCCAAGAATACGAGATGTTCTGGATGCAACCAGGCGAAACGATCTTTGACGTACAAAAGCGTTTCACTCATATCGTGAACCATCTCACCGGACTAGGTAAAATCTTTGACGTTGATGAATTAAATGTTAAAATTTTGAAATCTTTGGATAGGAAATGGCAACCTAAGGTGACGGCCATCTCGAAGTCACAAAATCTTGCCACTATGTCTATGGCGGCGCTCTTTGGAAAACTTAGAGAACATGAGTTAGAGCTTGGAAGGTTAAACGAAGAAGAAGGCCAATATCAAAAGAAGAATCTAGCCTTCAAAACCAAAATTTCCAAAGGTAAAAATAAAAAGGAAGAAGAAGAAGAATCAGAAAATGAAGAAGAAGAGTTGAGTCTTATGATAAAGAAGTTCACCAAATTCATGAAAGCAAAAGGAAGACATCCCTTCAAAGGTAAAGGAAAGGTAAGGGAAAATTCTTCCGTAAATATAAAATGCTATGGTTGTGGTGAAGCAGAACATGTAAAGACCGAATGTCCAAATAAGAAGAACGATGAAGTTAAAGGCAAAAAGCACTTCAAGAAGAAAGCTTACATTGCTTGGGACAACAGTGACTCAAGTTCGGAATCAAGTGATCTGGAAATAGAAGCTAACATTTGCTTGTTGGCAAAAGACAATATATCTTCCGACTTTGAGGTTAGTGATTCCGACTCATCCTCAAGTGATGATGAAAATGATTTTGATGAATTACAAAATGCATATAATGAATTGTTTAGTGCCTTTAAGGACTTGAAAAATGAATACAAAGCTATGAAAAAGAGTTTAAGTAGATCCGAAAAGGAGGTAGAGTCCTTAAAAACGAAAATTGCATGTTTAGAGGAAAAGGAAACCTTAGAAACGAAAATTGTATGCTTAGATGAGAATAATGATAAGAATATAGTATGTGCATCTTGTAAAGAGTATGAGTATGACATAGATATACTTAATCATCTACTTGATAAAGCCGAAAAGGAATTGAGTAATAATAATAAAGTTGTTGTAACTTAAAATAGTGTAAATTATCAAGTTCCTTTGAAAAAGCCTAAAAGGAAAAATAAAAGAGTATGGGTAGAAAAAGGAACTAGAGCATCTATGGTTAGAAATGCATCATTCTCAAATGCTGAAAGAATTAATGGTTGAGTTCAAGAGGGGGGGGGTGAATTGAACTTTATAAAACTTTTTCGCAAAACTTACTTTCTTTTGGAAGAATGATTTATCTTTATTCAATTCTTGCTAAGGTAGATTGATTTTAAACACAACAAGTATATAGCCAGAAAATAAAAGAGATGAAAGAAGAAATTCAACACACAAATTTATACTGGTTCACTCTATACCAGAGCTACGTCCAGTTCTTGACAAATCTGCCAAGTTCCACTAATACCAAGTGAAATTTACAACCAGTAGATACTCACCAATCTACCCCAAGAACTATCTTACAAACCCACAAGATAGACTCTTGAAAACCACCCAGTAACCAAATCCAATTACTGTAACAAGTGCAGATCAAATTCCAACCTGCACAAATACACTTTACAAAAGAGTATGAAAAGAAAAAAACTGGATTGCAGCTCTATCAATAAAATTGTCCAGAACAGATTCTAACACAACACTTTCTCTCTTTGATTGACCACTATCTTGATCAAAGCACCTTATGATATTACAAAGTTCTTGAATGCAGAGAAAGTTACGGATATGAAAGCTTCACAGATTGATTTCAAATGTTTTCTCAAGTTGTGTATCTCAAAAGATAGATCAAATCTGTATTTATAAAGTAAAACAGAGATCCAGAACGTTTCATTAATTAAAAACTAAATCAGAGAGGTAAATGATCGATCAGAAACAAAGTAAAACAGGTTAGAATCGATTCTGATCGATTAGAACTGTATTATGATCGATTAGACCAAGTTATGATCGATCAAAATGAAACTATGATCGATCAGAATGCATTTCAATCGATTAAAATGTCGATTCAATCGATTGATTTCATTTAAAACTTCATTCAATCGATTGATTCGAGTTTTTTAATGGATTGAAACAGTTTTATGAAAAATGATAGCTCTCTGTTTCAATCGATTGAAAATCATTTTAACAGATTGAAATCCTGCAAATACTTAGTTAGAAAAATAGTCTCTCTGTTTCAACAGATTAACAAATATTTCAACAGATTGATTTTCTGACAACTCTTAGACTGAAAAATAGTCTTTCTGTTTCAACAGATTAAAAAATATTTCAACAGATTGATTTTCTGAAAACTCTTAGACTGAAAAATAGTCTTTCTGTTTCAATGGATTTAAAAATATTTCAACAGATTGAAAATGCGAAACCTGGATATTGAAAAATTAATTAAGTGATTTTAACCTATTGATTCTGCGATTCAATCAATTGAAAAATTTTGACTATATATGACCACTTTTTCTGTTAAGTGATTTTAACAGATTGAAAATCATTTTCAACAGATTGAAAAACTTAGATTGTTCTTTTAATACTTAAATGTAAGTTTTTCATGCAGAAAAATGATTTCAATGAGATGCATCATATTAAGGCGCTTATCACAAAATATATTGGCCTATCAAGAGATTAAGTTCTATACTTAGCCTATTCATCTACACACCCACAAACTAAACTATATCTACAAAATATTATGTCTTCATCAAATCCACCAAGTGCTTCAATCTCCCCCTATTTGATGGAGACAAATAACCACTGCACCTGCACAAATAATAACAGACCAGAGACATATATTTTGTGGAGTGTGTGTAGTGACAATTTTAAGAAAAACCACTTCTCCCCCTATTTGACTGCATCAAATAAAAGTGTTTTTAGTTACAGTCCAGTAGTACCACGTAGGTACCCCAAAATAAAAACAGAACAAATAAAAACTAAGAACAAGATAACAGAAACATAGAAATAAGCCTTCATTCATCCCCGGGACCTTGATTAAATGGCAGTTCAACAATCCTGTTGTAGATGTCTTCTAGTTGGTTGTCAATATGTTGAAATCTGGCAATGAAGTTTTCATCCAGATAATGCTGACGAGCCCGCAGAGCAACCGTCATCTCCATGTGCCTTCTCTGGTTGGTTTGCAGTTCGCTCACTTGATGCAACATGGTTCTTTCGAATTGAGACAGGGGCGAGCCACGGTCAGGCTGTGGAGTGTATGAAATCATTTCCAGTGGAGACACCTCTTCCATCGGGTCAAATGGTCTTGCTGTAGAAGTTCCCGAAACATCAGCATTGATATTTTCCTCTTGTTCTTCTTCTTCAAAGTCTTCTCCTCTCCCAGCTACTTCTTTTGAGATCCATTCACCATCGACTTTGATGAATCCCATTTTATGCAGAACAGAATTATTTACTTCATTTGTTGGTCGAACAATTTCAACTAGTTCCCCTTCCAAATCAACACCAAAATGCATTAAAAACTTAGAAATCAAAATAACATAAGGATACTTGAAATCACTCAGCCGCTTAGCTTTGATCATGTGGTCCTTGATAACAAAAACCCAGTTCACCCTTATTCTGTGGTGAATGCAGTACATCAGTACCAAATCTCCTTCATTTAGTACTGCATGATTGCTCCCCCTAGGTGTGAGCTGCCAGGCCACAATGAAAGCGAGAACCCTTTCCTCAAGCTTCATCTTTCCAGTATTGAAAGAACTTATAGAGTCATGATTGTTCTTCATGCATGAACGAAAGTACTGAACTTTATTAAATTCTTCAACATCTGAAGTACACCCTTTAGTGACTTTTACACCTTCATCCTTGATTCCAGCGACCTCTTTCCAGACATTTGGCGTTATCTCAATGTCTACTCCTTTGACTTGGGTTTTTAAAGTGGAACCTTCAAAGAACAAGTTAGTAAAAAGGACTTTAATTAAGTCAAGGTAAATTCTACCATTCAACTCCAGAAACTTTTGAAGTTTTTGATGTTGCAGTAGCTTCCGAACACCTCTGAAGCCTTCGGTGACAAACCAGGAGAACTTTAGAACCTTGGGAATATTGACTTGTTTCCTGCTCATTTCATGGATAAACAAATCCATTTTCTCTTGGTTCCCATTGAACGAGGTTTCAATCCGACCTCCAACATTTGGTTCTTGCCTTGCAGTAGAAGACTCGCCTCTGTTGGACTTCTTCCTACCGGATTTTGTACGTTTGAGCATCCTTGATTTTTTGGAATGATCAGAGGGATAACCGAGAAGAGAGAATTGTTCAAGGAGGAAAAACACTACAGTTTTTAGAGCTCGCGATCCCTTTAACTTCACAGTTTTGTCTTTTCTGTATAACTGCTTCTCTGCTTATGCGCAGTGATGATAAAGGTGGAGAGAGAGAAGGAATGTGTACTGTGCACCTTAATTACCCTCACATCTGATATCCAATCAGAGTCAATCAACTTTTATTGGATATCTTTGATATTTAAGAGAGTAGTTGAAGTTTATCTTGTTGTAAATGCATTCAATCCACTCTACAGTAATTGTTTAGTGACGAGTATATACAACTAGCCCTAGAAAAAATTAATCAATTGATATTTCGTGAAACTAATTGATTTTGCAATTGCGAGATACTCGAAGTAAAATAAATCGATTGAATCGAAGATCTAATCGATTGTTTTTGTTGGAAGAAAATCATGCGAGTATCAAAGTGAATTCAATCGATTGAATCGAAGATTGAATCGATTGATTTATAGAAGAAAATATGCGAGCTACAAGGTTTAATGAAATAAATCGATTAAAAGCATATTTAATCGATTGAGCTGATAACATATCAATAACGAGAGTAAGAATAAGGAAATCAACGAGATTATTTCGCAATTTCAATTGATTGAAACATATAATTTCAAGTTTTTCATACAATTATTAATCGATTGAACTTGTTATTAACCTGTTAAAGAGCACATTATCATCATAAAGAATCGGTTATTCAATACTAGATATATCTAGAATTCCTAATTCAGATCCTAAGCATATTAAGTCTCGTCTCTAGGAAGTGGTTCAGTGAATAAATCGGCTAAGCTGTTTTTCAGATTCAATGAATAAAATTTCACAGATCACCCCTAGATACATGTTCTCTAATAAAGTGGTGTCTAATTTCAATATGCTTAGTTCTAGAGTGTTGAATAGGATTCTTAGTTAAATTTATTGCACTAGTATTATCACAAACCGGAGGTACCGTATTTAGTGTCACTCCATAGTCTATCGAGTCGTTGCTTAAGATAGATACTTTGAGCACAACAACTCCCAGCTGCAATGTATTCAGCTTCTGCAGTTGAAAGAGCAACACATGCTTGCTTTTTGCTGTGCCAAGATATGAGACTGCTTCCCGATAAATGACATGTACCAAAGGTACTTTTTCTGTCCAATCTACATCCTGCAAAGTCAGAATCAGAAAATCCAACAAGTTTAAGAGATGCACCTTCAGGATACCATAGTCCGACATTAACGGTTCCTTTGAGGTACTTCAGAATCCTTTTAGCAGCAGTAAGATGTGATTCCTTTGGGTTTGCCTGAAATCTAGCACAAAGGCACACACTAAACATAATGTCAGGTCTACTAGCAGTCAGATATAGCGAGAGAACCAATCAATCCTCTATATTTAGTTTGATCAACAAATTTCCCTTTTTCATCTAAATCTAGGCAATGAGTTAGTAGACATGGGTGTAGAGGATTCCTTGCAATTGTGCATATCAAACTTCTTTAACAACTCATTGCAGTATTTAGATTGACTTAGAAAAATGCCATTTCTTAATTGTTTAACTTGGAGACCAAGAAAGAAATTCAATTCTCCCATCATAGACATTTCAAATTCACTTTGCATTTCTTTAACAAACTTATTACACAAGGCATTATTTGTAGAACCGAAAATGATATCATCCACATACACCCGCACGGAATAATGTCGGTTCAGATTTCTTAATGAATAGAGTTTTATCAACTTCACCTCGCTTGTACCCTTGATCAATTAAGAAGTTACTTAACCTCTCATACCATTGTCTAGGTGCTTGCTTTAAACCATAAAGGGCCTTTTTCAATTTGTAGACATGGTCAGGATGCTTGTGATTTTCAAACCCAGGAGGTTGAGAAACATACACTTCTTCATTGATGAGTCCATTAAGAAAGGCACTCTTGACATCCATTTGTAGTAATCTGAAACCACTTAAACAAGCATAAGCTAATAATAATCTGACAGCTTCAAGTCTAGCTACAGGTGCAAAGGTTTCATCAAAATCAATACCCTCCTGTTGGTTATACCCTTTGGCTACCAATCTAGCTTTATTTCTAGTGATAATGTCGTGTTCATCTAGTTTGTTTTTGAATACCCACTTAGTACCAATTACATTGATATCTTTGATTTTAGGAACTAATTCCCACACGTTATTCCTTTCAAATTGATTAAGCTCATCATGCATGGCACTTACCCAGTATTCATCATTTAATGCTTCTTTAACAGTTTTAGGTTCTATTTGTGAAATGAATGCCATATGATTGCAGAATTGATTAAGAGAATGTCTAGTAGATACTCCCTTATTGGTTTGCCCGATGACATTGTCTAGAGAGAGATCTCTTGGGACAATCCACTCTTTGGGAAGCTCTTCCAGGGCATCTTCTTCCTGATCTTCAGTTATTATTGGTGGATCAACTTTTGCAGGATCAACAGATTGATCATCTTCTTTGACAATATGCTGATCTGAGCTACTGGGAAGTTTCAACTGATAAGAATTATCAGTTAAATCTTCTTCACCCGCAGTACCTGTTGTATTATTCTGCAACACTCGAGGAGACTCATTAAAAACAACATGTACTGATTCTTCAACAGACTTCAGTCTTAAATTGTAGACTCTATATGCATGACCATTAGTTAAATAACCAAGAAAGATTCCTTTGTCAGATTTCTCATCAAATTTGCCAATATTTTCTTTCCCATTGTTTAAAACAAAACATGTACATCCAAAAACCCTGAAATAGTTTATGTATGTTTTTCTTCCTTTATACAGTTCATATGGGGTTTTCTTAAGCATGGGTCTAATCAAGACTCTATTCAAAACATGACAAGCAGTGTTTACTGCATCTGCCCAAAAGTATTTAGGTAAAGAATTTTCACACAACATTGTTCTAGCAAGTTCCACAATGGATCTGTTCTTTCTTTCCACAACACCGTTCTGTTGAGGAGTTCTTGGAGCAGAAAAATTGTGTTTTATGCCAAAATTTTCACAAAAAGATTCAAATTTTTCATTTACAAATTCTCCACCATTGTCACTTTGAATAGATGTAATGAAATACCCTTTTTCGTTATGTAAAACCTTGGCAAGCTTTTTGAAAGATTTGTAAGAATCAGATTTGGCTTTAAAAAAAATAGTCCAGGTAAATCTGGAAAAGTCATCAACAATTACCATGATATAAAGATTACCACCTAGGCTTTTATTCCTTGAAGGACCAACCAAATCCATGTGAAGCAGTTCCAAAGGTCTGGAAGTTGAAACAATGTTTTTGTTTGAAAAGGATTTTCTAGTTTGTTTGCCTTTTAAACAAGCTTCACAGATTTTGTCTTTCAGGATTCGAAGCTTAGGTAGCCTAGAAACTAACTCTTTAGAAATCAGTTTGTCTAGATGGTTAAGATGTATATGAGCAAGCCTTCTATGCCACAACCAAGATTCTTCTTCTTTAGTAAGAAGACAACTTTGAGATGATATAGAATGCTTGATATCTAACATGTAAATGTTGTTTAACCTCTTACCTACCAACATTACCGTGTCAGATTCTGGTTCACAGATAAGGCACTTTTCTGGTTTGAAGATTACTTTGTGACCAAGATCACATAACTGACTTATACTGATTAGATTGTGCTTGAGACCTTCAACAAGAAGAACATTGTGAATGATAACTGATTCACCATCTCCAATATCTCCAGAACCTAGAATTCTTCCCTTGTTGTTGTCTCCATAAGTCACATGACCTCCATTCTTCAATCTTAGTTTCTAAAATTTTGAAATGTCACCTGTCATGTGCCTTGAGCATCCACTATCCAGGTACCAAAGAGACTCTTGTTGCTGTTCCTGAAAAATCAAACATCAAGTATTTGGTACCCTTATGTATTTTGGGTCCTTAGGGGTCAAATTTTCTGTTTAACATGTTTTGGAACCCATCTCTTCCTACCTTGCGGCACAAAATATTTTCTAGCATGACAAAATTTGATAGTATGTCCTTTCTTCATGCAGTAATGACAAGATGAGAAAGGGGATGTTGTAGCTTTTCTAAATGAAAAGAAGTTCAAATATTTTTTAGTTTTTACCCCAATCTTAGGTTTGTACCCGATTCCAGAATGTTCAAACACACAGTTTTGAGACCCAAGGAGTGCATCTAAATTCTCTTTACCTTGAGTAAATTTAGACAAAGTTTTAATCAAGTAATCAACCTTATCTTGCAAAAGAATACACTTTTCACACTTCTTATTAGCAGCAACATTATCCGCAGATGCATAGATTATATCTAGATGTTCTAAATCTGTTTTGCTTTCTAATAGTTCATTTTCCAGAACTTTAACTCTATTTTCTAACCAGTTATTTAATCCTTTTAACCGATTATTTGTATGAGATAAATTTCTGGCTTCACTATGCATTTTGTTGAAAGCATTCAGTAATGTGCTGTAATTCATTTCATTTTCTGTAGGAGTTGAACTTACATGTGATGAAGAAGATTCACAACCAGCCATCAAACATAGGTTCACCTCTTCACCTTCGGATTCAGAACTGGAAGAAGAATCATTGTCTTGCCAAGCTATGTAGGCCTTTTTCCCTTTGTATTTAGACTCTTTCTTGTTCTGATTCTTGGTCTTTTCTGGACAATCACTCCTTATATGTTCTTGCTTACCACAAGAATAACAAGTAATAGTATTTTGAATAGATTCAGTCTTTTTATCAGTGTACCTTTTTACTTGGCCAGTTCTGTTCTTCCTTCTAAGAAATTTCCCAAATTTCTTAACTAATAAAGTCAGATTTTGAGATTCATCTTCTTCAGACTCACTGTTTTCTTCAATCGTCTTGAGAACAATGTTTCTACTTTTCTTTTCTGCATTCTCTTGTTCTTTAAACCGATTGATTTCCAACTCATGTTCCCTTAACTTACCAAAAAGTGAAGCAGTAGTCATTTCAATCAAGTCTCTTGATTCTGATATAGCTGTCACCTTTGGTTGCCAAGTTCTGTCCAAACACTTCAAGATTTTGATGTTCAACTCTTCTTTGTCAAAAATCTTCCCTAGTCCAATTAGATGATTGACTATGTGCGTGAACCTTTTCTGTACATCTGCAATGGTTTCTCCTTGCTGCATTTTAAACAATTCATAGTCCCTAATTAACTCATGCTTTCTCGCCCTTTTCACATCGAAGTACCTTCATGTGTGACCTCTAGAATTTCCCACATTTCTTTGCGAGAGGCACATTGAGACACCACTGAAAAACTCATCAAGATTTAAAGCGAGAGGTAATAATATTTTTGCAGTATAATCATATTGGACTCTCCTATTTTCTACATCAGTTAATTCAGCCCAATTTTTTTCAACTACTTTACCATCTACTGTATGAGTTGGTTTGTAAGGACCATTAACAATTGTTTCCCAAATGCCTCTATCAAGAGATTCAATAAAGATTTTCATTCTAACCTTCCAGAAATAATAATTCACACCGGAAAAAAGAGGAGGCCTGTTTATGGAGGCTCCTTCGAAAAATTCATCTTTCCCTCAGCCATTCTTGGACCGATTTCTTGAGTAACTTACAAGAACCAGCTCGATGCCAATTGAAAGAATTAATGGTTGAGTTCAAGAGGGGGGTGAATTGAACTTTATAAAACTTTTTCGCAAAACTTACTTTCTTTTGGAAGAATGATTTATCTTTATTCAATTCTTGCTAAGGTAGATTGATTTTAAACACAACAAGTATATAGGCAGAAAATAAAAGAGATGAAAGAAGAAATTCAACACACAAATTTATACTGGTTCACTCTATACCAGAGCTACGTCCAGTTCTTGACAAATCTGCCAAGTTCCACTAATACCAAGTGAAATTTACAACCAGTAGATACTCACCAATCTACCCCAAGAACTATCTTACAAACCCACAAGATAGACTCTTGAAAACCACCCAGTAACCAAATCCAGTTACTGTAACAAGTGCAGATCAAATTCCAACCTGCACAAATACACTTTACAAAAGAGTATGAAAAGAAAAAACCTGGATTGCAGCTCTATCAATAAAATTGTCCAGAACAGATTCTAACACAACACTTTCTCTCTTTGATTGACCACTATCTTGATCAAAGCACCTTATGATATTACAAAGTTCTTGAATGCAGAGAAAGTTACGGATATGAAAGCTTCACAGATTGATTTCAAATGTTTTCTCAAGTTGTGTATCTCAAAAGATAGATCAAATCTGTATTTATAAAGTAAAACAGAGATCCAGAACGTTTCATTAATTAAAAACTGAATCAGAGAGGTAAATGATCGATCAGAAACAAAGTAAAACAGGTTAGAATCGATTCTGATCGATTAGAACTATATTATGATCGATTAGACCAAGTTATGATCAATCAGAATGAAACTATGATCGATCAGAATGCATTTCAATCGATTAAAACGTCGATTCAATCGATTGATTTCATTTAAAACTTCATTCAATCGATTGATTCGAGTTTTTAATGGATTGAAACAGTTTTATGAAAAATGATAGCTCTCTGTTTCAATCGATTGAAAATCATTTTAACATATTGAAATCCTGCAAATACTTAGTTAGAAAAATAGTCTCTCTGTTTCAACAGATTAAAAAATATTTCAACAGATTGATTTTCTGAAAACTCTTAGACTGAAAAATAGTCTTTCTGTTTCAATGGATTTAAAAATATTTCAACAGATTGAAAATGCGAAACCTGGATATTGAAAAATTCATTAAGTGATTTTAACCTGTTGATTCTGCGATTCAATCAATTGAAAAATTTCGACTATATATGACCACTTATTCTGTTAAGTGATTTTAACAGATTGAAAATCATTTTCAACAGATTGAAAAACTTAGATTGTTCTTTTAATACTTAAATGTAAGTTTTTCATGCAGAAAAATGATTTCAATGAGATGCATCATATTAAGGCGCTTATCACAAAATATATTGGCCTATCAAGAGATTAAGTTCTATACTTAGCCTATTCATCTACACACCCACAAACTAAACTATATCTACAAAATATTATGTCTTCATCAAATCCACCAAGTGCTTCAAATGCTGCATCTAAAGCATGTTTTTATTGCATGAAACAAGGTCACACATCAAATAGATGTAAAATTAAACATTTTGGTTTTGGTGTACCTAAAGGTAAATACATTTGGGTTCCTATAGTTAAATAGTTTGTTATGTCTCTAACCCCAAGGACCCAAAAGTTGTGGGGACCTAAGTTTACTATATTCTTGTTTTGTAGGAAACTTCCAAATCAAAGAAGTCTATGTGGTATCTTGATAGCGGATGCTCAAAACATATGACTGGAGATAAATCTAAATTTGTGAGTTTCAAGGCTAAGGAACAAGGATATGTAACTTATGGGGACAATAACAAAGGGAAGATCCTTGGAATTGGAAACATAGGTGGTGCAAACACGTTGGAGATCAAGGATGTGCTACTTGTTGATGGACTTAAGCATAATCTCCTTAGTATAAGTCAATTATGTGACAAAGGCTTTAAGGTAATTTTTGAAAGTAAATTTTGCACCATATACTTGATTGATTCCGAAAATGTAGCATTGAAAGGCATTAGGCATAACAACATATATTTGATTGATTTGGATTGTTTACATGAGTCTAGCATAACATGTTTAGTTGCTAAGGAAGAGAACCCTTGGTTATGGCATAAGAGAGCGGCTCATATAAATATGCATCATTTGAATAAATTGATATCAAAAGACTTAGTTATTGGTTTGCCTAAGTTAATGTAGACCCCTAATTTTGCCCAGCTTCTTAATAAAAGAAAAGGAGACCTCTCGCAACAAGATAGAGTTCACCCAGTCACCCGACAAAAGCTAAGGAGACTTCCTACACAAAGATAAAGCTCACCCGGCATCTTAATGAGGGCCAAGAAGACTTCCTATATGAAGATAAAGCTTCAACGGACACACATCGGCATCAACCAACGTCCGAAAAAAGCAAGGAAAGCTTCCCGGAGTACCAGAACACAAAAACTGGACAAAACAGGTCGAGACAGCCGTCCCAAAGTTGGGACGACCGTCCCAAACTTCCTAGGACAAGTGAGACGCGCGTCCCAAATGTGGGACGACCGTCCCAAGTCCTAGGGGGGCTGGCTCTGTGTAAAAAATTCAATTGGGACGGCCGTCCAAACCCAGACGGCCGTCCCAGCCCAGATGGCCGTCCCAAATGTGCCAGGCAGCGAAAACTATAAATAGGAGGCTCATTTGCTCATTTTCCAGACCCCAGACAACTCAGAGCACTTGTCTACTTCTCTTCCTCTTTCGAATGATCTTTCTGATTGCCTTATATAGGTAACAATCAGTCAAGGAATTATATTCCGGCATTCGATTCTTCTATAAAATTTTAGTCGAGTCAAGTTTTGTCGTGAGGAGAGTCGTTGTAGAGCGAGGGACTGCCGAAACGCGTCCTTATTGTAACAAAGTTGCTATATAAAGCTTGCTACAGAGGTTCTTTTCAAATCTCTTCTCTTTTATTGCTTTATTTATTGCTTTATATATGCAATGTAAATAAAATCATGTAGATAGACATATTTAAATACTGCACTAATAAAATTGGGTAATAGTGTAATTTCTTGTAATCTTTACTTAAATGAATTAATCCGTCATAGGGAACCTGAAAGGGGCGTTGTGGGGTGCTAACACCTTCCCCACACGTAACTAACTCCCTTACCCAACTCTGGTTATAATGGTCGAGTGCGGTTTTTATTAAAATTAACATTTTTTCCTTTTCCAATGTTTAAGGTCAAAACATTGGTGGCGACTCCAAAAGAACCCTTTTTTCAAAAACCTTGCTTCTATTAGAGGATAGTTCAGTTGTTGAGCACCTCGAAAGCAATAAACATATTTTAAACATAAAACGCGAGTCTAAACCATCTTTTCGCGACCCCTCGCATTAAACGTTCGAGATGTCCCTGGGACGTCAGAACGGACGGCGGTGACAGATGGCGACTCCACTGGGGATGCTAGAGAGTTGATCCCATTTAGTGACAGATAAAATTCAAACTAAGTAAAGATTTGAAATTACGCCTTTACCCTTTTCCGTATGTTTTATTGTATGGCTTTAATAACTACTGTATGATTATTTCTGCAAATTGTCTAAAATATAAATTGCACACAACAGTCCCTCTATACCCGGGGGCAAGAGTGAATACCTATAGGGAGTGGGTGGCAGATACGACCGGCTTGTTGGCACACGGGGCTACAACCGTTGTCGGAAACCACCAACTCAAGGTGATAACTCTCTTCTTTGGGTCTAAGGATGTCGACACGGAGTTCCGTGCATGACCCGAGGACTGAGAGATGGAGAGGTCCCTATAATGGGGGCACCTTGGGGACCTTTGGCCTTGGTGAGAACAGTGTAGAACCACCTAAACCAAGCACATTTCTGCAGGAAAACCCTACCTCGTGATTAAATAAGCGTGGCTCTGCTCGTGGATGTATGGATTGTGTGTGCATTCGTTTGCTGCATTTGTATTGATGCATTAGCATAGGGTAATCATATAACAAACAAAAAATGAAAAACCCTAAAAATCAAAAAGTGATAAGATAAACACCTTTATCTCGGACAGCCTTCAGTTAAGCTAGCCTGGTTTCAGGTTCTTTGTAAGCTAAGTAGCCACGTTGACCGACAGAAGAGATAAAGGGTCATAAAAAATATAAAAACAATTCAAAGCCATAAAAATACTTCTTATAATAAAAAGATTCTTGATAAAGGTCTTACAATTAATACAACCTTTGTTCATAAAAATAATAAGAGAAGAAAATAGGACTCTCTTCATCCAAATCCATAAACATCCATATAGATAGTTTTCTTTCTAAGAAAAACCAAGTATTACCATGTATCATATTAGGAATAAAACATGATAATACTTAGAAAAACAAACACTTACATGCATGCATTTACAAAAACTCATTTTCATATCATGCATTTTCATTTCTGCTAGATAATGGAGGGATCCAGTAATAGACAGTTAAAGAAAGTGGAGATCCTTCTATACCGTGTAGAGAAGTTAAGGCAGTTGAGTACATATATGCCGCCGGAGGTCAATGCCAATTTTGAGAAATCTTATGGAAGAATTCTTGACCTCCTGAAAGTCGAGCATCGATCCGATCTTTGTTAGAGCATTGGTCCACTTCGGAATCCCAATTTGCACTTGCTTCGAGTTTTCGCAGTTTGACTTAGTACCAACCTTAGAAGAATATGAACTCATGGTTAGATGGCCTCAATCAGCTGGGGTCTATGTCAGTTCGGGAGTATATGTAGTCGTGAGTAAGGTTGCTACTATCATACGACTGCCTCCTCATCAATCCACCTTAGAGGGGAAAGGGAACATCTGAGGTTGGAAAATGACCATAATAGAAGACCACTTAATCTCTTTGGCTGAAAAAGAAGATTGGTCTACCTTCAACAAAACTCTAGCATTGGCAATGTTCGGAATCATATTATTCCCATTTCATGTGAACACTGTGGATCATGCTGCAATGGATGCATTCTTTGCCTGGGATGTATATTCTAAGAGTCGTATACCTGCAATTCTTGCTGATACCCTGCTTTCAGTAGATTTTTGCCGACAGAAACAGGGGAAAACACTTAGATGATGCACTTCATTACTATACGTATGGGGCGTCACTCACTTCTACGCTTCAAGTCACATGGGCATATTCCCCGATCCTTTAAGGAGTTTTTCAAAAATCCCTCTTCAACATCGTCAAGCTTTAGAATGGAAAACCGAGTTAGAAAATTGGAGCATAGAGCATGTATCATGGGTTTGCCCTTGGTTCCGACCCGGTTATATTTTTGTACGATGCGGAGATTACCTGAGCATACCATTACTAGGCCTCAGGGGTTGTATAGCTTATTCTCCTAAAATAGCTATGAGACAACTCATGAGAACCCAGACTGTGCCAACTCAAGAAGAGCTCAGAGGGCTGAGTCTATGCCATTACTCCCATAGCTTTGAAGAAGTTTTCGCTGTCCGGAAAGCATGGCAAAGACCAGTCTATATGGGAGATAAAGAACTCGGAAAGGTTCAGGTATCTACGTCCCATGAATATGAAGAATGGAGGAAAAATAGAGGGATACCCCAACCATCTGCCACAATCACTACAACGTTAGTCAATGAAGAGCTACAATTGCAGGTCAATGCCTTAAATAAAAGGGTTGAAGTCATGGAGGCTCAGCTAAGGGCCTTCGAAGAAAAAGAGCAAGAAGCAACCCTTATAATAGACGGTCTAAAAAGGCAATGTAAAAAGAAGGACCATGAAATAGAGCGCCTTAAGAATGATTGTGCTGACTATCAAGAAGAGACCAAACAAGCATATAAAATTCTGAGGCTTGAACAAGATGGTCTATTCCGAGACATGAATGACGAAATAACACATCTTGAGAGTGCGCTTGCAAAACAGGCAAAAACAATCAAGTTAATACAGGATGACCTAGCAGAAACTCGGTCAGAAACACAAAAGTGGTGGGAAACCGCTGAAAAATATAGAGAAGACCTAGAGGAGCTACATGATAAAGAAAGAGATGGATTAGCTCAATATGGTCAATTGCTTCGTGAAAGAGACCAAGTAATAGAAAGGTCTGACCAACAGCAAGCCTTGATTGTACATCAAGAAGAAAAGATAAAAGAGGCTCGTCGATATAGTGAAGATATGAGCCAGGCGGTACATGAGCAAATCAAGACGCTCAGAAACCATGTGAGAATAGCTGAAGACGAATTACGAAGAAAGCCTAATTTACCTATAGGATTCTTCAAGCTTCTCCGTTTTTGTCAACACTTGCTTCAAAGCATTGTATAGAAGGATAAACACTTTCTAGTTGAAATAAAAGTTTTTTTTTCCTTAAACTGTCTATTGCATTCATAAGTTGCATACATTCATACATCCCTCCTCATTTTAATAATAAAGATAATAAAAAGAAAGGATTAATTGATGTGCTTTCCACAAATCAGAATAAATGGAAAAGAAGCCTTTCGTCATCAAAATCTCTACAACGGTCGATAGACCTAAAGATGATAACAAACAAGCGCCATTTATTATTCCAATCGATAAAAGGGAAGAGGCAATAACACCTTTACGTTTATTTGTACCTCGGTCTTTCCCTTATTCATCAAATAAAGCTGTACCTTGGAGATACTCAGAAGAATCGTCAGTCAATCAAGATATCTCCAACATAGCCGGTATTGGGTGCATGACTAGAAGCGGAAGAATATACTCCCCCAAGGAATTACAAGATAATATTCCTAAAGATAAAGTGAAAAATAAAGCCGAAGAGGAAAAGGAATCCAAGGAGGAGACAGATGAGTTACTCCAGTACATAAGACAAAGTGAGTACTCCATCATAGATAAACTCAATCGCACTCCTGCAAAGATAACCTTGTTATCACTCATAATGAGTTTGGAACCGCATCGAAACGCCCTGTTAAAGGTTTTGAATGAATCTTTCGTTCCGCATGCAATATCCCAAGACAAATTTGAAGGGATCATTAGTAATATTACAGCCAATAATCATCTTACCTTCACTAATGAAGAACTCCCTTTGGAAGGGTCAAATCATAACAAGCCCTTGCATATCTCTGTCAAATGAAAGGAATATCTCATTTCCAAAGTTCTCGTGGATAATGGGTCATCCTTAAACGTCATGCCTAAAGGCACACTCGACAAGATAATAGTGCAAGAAACCCACATGCGCCCGAGTAATACAATTGTTCGAGCCCTTGACGGGTCAAGACGAGAAGTAGTAGGAGAGATTAGTCTGCCAATCCAAATTGGCCCTACTATTTTCAATATAGATTTCCACGTGATGGATATCACGCCAGCATACAGTTGTCTCCTTGGTAGACCTTGGATTCATAGCGCTAAGGCAATACCTTCAACGCTCCACCAGAAAGTCAAGTTTGTGATAAATGATAAACTCGTCACAGTTCAAGCTGAAGAAGACTTTCTAATAAGCAAACCGTCTGTCCAACCATATGTGGATGCAGCTGAAGAGGCTCTTGAAACATCTTTTCAAGCGCTCGAAATTGCCAACATAGAAAGACTCCCTAGTAACATGAAGGTGGCCCATATGATGAAAAGATATGGATATCGCCCAGGACAGGGGCTCAGAAAGAATGCTCAAGGAATAAAAGAGCCACCAGAGTTCAAAGACAATCCTTTAAAGAATGATTTAGGGTACGACCCCACAAAAGATCAAATCATACGGAAAATAGGGAAGTCTCACCCCTCGAAGACGATATTCCGAAAAGGAGGGGTATTAGCGCAAAGGGTATCGTTAGTCATTAGGTGTCCTTCTTCCAATTCTAAGGGATGTAAACCTAGTGACTATTAGAGATCACTCCTCGGGGTATGCCCGACCCCCGAGCATCTCTAGGGCACACATTTCCCCGAAATTACAAAGGAATGCTATTCTTACCATTTGCTTCTTTTCTTGCTAAATATGTCTATACCCCATTTAATAAACAAAGTTTAGATAAACGTTTTGTTCAAAAATGCGTCAGAACAATCAACGCGTCACAAAGCAAAGTAAAATATGATTGATTAATTAGAAACACGGATAAAATTTATCTCAATAAAATCAAGTTTCGACAATGTTGTGCAAAAGAAAATATACATATACAAAAAATGCCCGTCAAGGCCAAAGGCCAAGACAAGAAAATAAAAGGGCAAAATACCCGGCGGGAAACCCACAAAGGGGGCTGCACAAAAGTTAGGGTAAACCCGGCAGGAAACCCGAGCAATAATAAAGGGTAGCCTGGGCAAAAGTTAGGGTTATGAAAAGTCCGCTAGGTATTCCTAAAAAATAAATACAAAAAGGAAACCTAGACAAAAGTTAGGACATAAGCACAACATCCTAGGATGAAAACCCGAAAGGGCGGACTAGGGAAGTTAGTCAACCACAAAAAAGGCGCCATAAATCAGTAAACAACGACGCCACATCATAAGAATGAAACGTTTGTCTAAACTAGCCTAAACACAGACTAACCCTGGCTAGCCATTCTTACAAAAACCTCTATTACAAAAAACATCCCTCTAAAACACAAGCCTTTGTTGTAAATCCTTTTCTTTCTCTTCTCTTGACCATGTCACTATAAAGCATTCAAGTAATAAAGGGGAATGTGGAATCATAGTGATCAATAGGAAGGTTGAAATCCCTAAGGAAAGGAAGGAGGGCATTGACATGACAGTTGTCCGACGAACAAAAGATTGTTCTTCGGCTATAGCAAGAAAGGTCCATGATGGCAAATCAGTACAACTTAGCTTATTGATCAAGAAACAAGATGACATGAAGGCACAATAGCAAGAATGCATTCGAAGTCAAAGCACATCAGTTAAAACTTTCGAAATATTAACTGAAATAGATCATAGGATGCATATCATGAAACATTACATGCATTAAAGCATAAATGAAGGGAATCCTATCTTCAGTTTCATCAAAAAACACGAAAATTAACTCAAAAAAAACAAAAACCAGCCCAGGAAGCTCGAGACGGCCGTCCCAAAGTCGAGACGGTCGTCCCAAGTGGTCCAATTCAATTGGGACGCGCGTCCCAGGTGAGACGGCCGTCCCACGTTTCAGCTGGTGACTCATGTGCAAAAATTTCAATGGAGACGGCCGTCCCAACCCAGACGGCCGCCCCAAACCTCCATGCATGACCTATATATGTGGGGCGCGGGTTTTGGCTCTAGAACCCCATTCCAAGCTTCCTATCTTGCTCTTCCTCCCTTTCTACACTCTCCTAGCACTCTTAAGCAAGTAGAACCGACAATGGAACGAGGAGAAGCCTCATCCAGGAGAAAGTGCACCAGACCCGCTGCCAGAGGAACTATTGTTACCAACAACTTGCTGGCAGAGCCACATCAACAACGATTGGCAAATATCCAGCAATCCTCCTGGTATCCCATCCTGCGTCTGGATTTTGAAATCCTAGCTATGTTTGGCTAGGAACAAGACGTCAGAAAGTTCATCCACAACATAGGATGGGACTTTCTGCTCCGCGAGCCACCTACTCGGATCCACCGTACTGCTACGATGGAATTCCTTGCTTCGGTCAATCTGGCCGAAATGCCTTCTACTATGCCCAGAGTACCGCCCACTCAAGCCGTCTCTTACTGGATGGATGGCGCCTACCAGACCACTTTCCTAGATGACTTCAATGTCATCATGGGCTTCTGTCAGAGGGTAGACACCAGGACGCCGGAGTATAGGGCGGCGTATCTCGAGAAGCCAACTACCCTCACTACCACCAACATGTGGAAAGAGGTCACTGGAGCTCACACCCTGCCAACACACTTGAAAGGGGCATCCTTCTCTCCCCCGCTTCGCATATGCCATAAGCTGCTAGTCGGGACCATACATAGCAGGAAAGAGAGCCAAGAGAAGGTAACATTAGCCGACCTTTTCATCATCTACTGTATGCATCAGGGGCATATGTGCAACCCCGGCTATGCTTTTCTGAAAGCTATTAAGGACTACGGAACTCGTGGTCTAGCAGGAGCCATCATAATAGCTCCTTTTCTCACCCCTCTAGCTGAATATTGGGGCTGTACCGACGGAGAAGACATCCCGGCTAGCCTCCAACCATAGCCGATCAATGGCGCGATGTTGGCCCACATGAACATCCTCAGCAGGCAAGGAGCAGGGTTTATCTTAAACCCCATCATCTCATTTTCGGTGGATATCCGTGACTTCGATACACCGCAGGACATCCCTACGACTTCGGAGTCCCATCAGCAGTCCTATGATCCTGACTTCGCCGGCCTGTACCGACGCCTAGATGATGAGCACGCCTATATGGAAGGAGAATTCCAGTTCATACGTCAGCAGTTTAGCCAGCTGACTATGAGGCAAGACAGGACGGACCGCCAGATAGAAGGCTTGGTCCAGACTCAGGCGAGGTTCCAGCGCCGCTTGCTCCGCCGCATTCCTTCACCAGCACCATCCTCCCATTCCAGCCCCGAGGCAGAGGACTAGGAGTAGTTTTTTAATAGCTTTTAGTATTTAAAAAAAAATGCTTGAATGTACCACAAAAAGCGAAGTAATAAATAAAAATTGTTATTTCTGTTTACATTCCAAAAGGCCCACGTGTACAAAATTAAAAAGGCACACGTGATATATTAAAAAGCCGGATTTCAAATAATTCGCGATAAAATCACGAAAGAAAAAGGCAGAATCAAAACCACTTCAGCAAAATAAGGAGCTTCAAAGAAAATAGTTCTAACCATCAACCTTCTACAAGAAGACATCAACAAAGAGTAAAAGCCAATGGAAAGGCTTGATCATCCCCAAGAGGATCCTTGCCTATTCCAGAGGCAAAACAAAAAGACTACCTCGCGACTCAACTTCATCATCACATGAGTCGTCAAGCAAATTCATCAAGAGTCTCTGCTTCATTCCCCGAAGGAGAATAAGGACTACACAAGAGTCCATCAAAGAAAATACGAAGTCAAACCCTCCATATCACTAGGGGGCAATTCAAAATAGATCTCCGGAATGAAATCGATTCCCCAGTGGATCATCAATAAGAAAACTACCCCAGTGAGCCTACGACAAAGGAAAACTATCAAATTATATCCACAGGGAGTTAATCGCTTATAACGCCCAAAGACGGATATCCCCAGTGAAACGCAAAGCCTTCACTTCCAAAAAGTATCTGCATGCTCTAAAGATGAGCAAAGAGCTTATATCCCCAGGGAACGGGAAATCAACCTATGCAAGAGGCAATACAAGCCCAAAACATAAAAGTCTTCATCACTAGTGAAGCATCCGCCTAATCAAGAGGCACAACCAACAAAAAATCAACAAAATCTCCCAAATGGATTTCCGCCTACTCAAGAGGCACAATCAATAGAAAGTCCAAATCCCCAGAGGATTCCTGCCTAAAAAGAGGCAATCAACAAAAATCCCTGGCAAGACCGGATGGCTAAAAAGAAAAGTTGAAATCAAGGACTCCCCGGCAAGACCGGATGGCTAAAAAAGAAATAGCCAAAAACAAAAATCCCCGGCAAAGCTGGATGACTAAGACAGAAAAGTCAAAAAGAAAAATCAAATCATTCCCCATGGAATAAGCGCATGATCAAAGACAGTAAGCCGCTGCCACTCCTCCAAAAATCCGATAAGGATTTTTTTTGAGAACATCTCAAGAACCCTATAGAATAAGGTTTGCACCAAGTGGGGGTGTAAAAACCACTAGAATCTAGCAAAATGCAGATTCGTACTAGGTGGGGGTAGGTACCCACAAGAGTCTGTCAAAATGCAGATTCGTACCAGGTGGGGGTAGGTACCCACAAGAGTCTGTCAAAATGCACATTCGTACCAGGTGTGGGTAGGTACCCACAAGAGTCTGTCAAAATGCAGATCCGTACCAGGTGGGGGTAGGTACCCACAAGAGTCTGTCAAAATGCAGATTCGTACCGGGTGGGGGTAGGTACCCACAAGAGTCTGTCAAAATACAGATTCGTACCAGGTGGGGGTAGGTACCCACAAGAGTCTGTCAAAATGCAGATTCGTACTAGGTGGGGGTAGGACCCCACAAGAGTCCGTCAAAATGCGGATTCGTACGGGTGGGGGTAGGACCCCACAAGAGTCTGTCAAAATGCGGATTCGTACCGGGTGGGGGTAGGTACCCACAAGAGTCCGTCAAAATGCGGATTCGTACCGGGTGGGGGTAGGTACCCACAAGAGTCCGTCAAAATGCGGATTCATACCGGGTGGGGGTAGGTACCCACAAGAGTCCGTCAAAATGCGGATCCGTACCAGGTGGGGGTAGGTACCCACAAGAGTCTGTCAAAATGCGGATTCGTACGGGTGGGGGTAGGTACCCACAAGAGTCTCGTCAAAATGCGGATTCGTACGGGTGGGGGTAGGTACCCACAAGAGTCTCGTCAAAATGCGGATTCGTACCAGGTGGGGGTAGGTACGCACAAGAGTCTATCAAAATACAGATTCGTACTAGGTGGGGGTAGGTACCCACAAGAGTCTGTCAAAATGCAGATTCGTACCAGGTGGGGGTAGGTACCCACAAGAGTCTGTCAAAATGCAGATTCGTACCAGGTGGGGGTAGGTACCCACAAGAGTCTGTCAAAATGCAGATTCGTACCGGGTGGGGGTAGGTACCCACAAGAGTCTGTCAAAATGCAGGTTCGTACCGGGTGGGGGTAGGTACCCACAAGAGTCTGTCAAAATGCAGATTCGTACCAGGTGAGGGTAGGTACTCACCAAAGCCTTATAAAAAATAAGGTTTATACCAGATGAGGGTAGGTACTCATCAGAAAACTTAGCAAAATGCATTGGGTAGAGTAAAATACTCACCAGAAGCATTACAAAAAACAGGTGCAAAAACCTTGCTTCTATTAGAGGATAGTTCAGTGTTGAGCACCTCGGAAGTAAGTACCCATAAGAGTTTAGCAAAATGCGAACTCATACCAGGTGAGGGTAAGAACTCACCAAAACCTTGCAGAACAAGGTTCATACCTAGTGGGGGTAGGTACTCACTAAAGTCTAGTAAAATACAGACTTATACCTGGTGAAGGGTAAATACTCACCAGAGCCTTATAAAAGAAGGCTCAAACCAGATAGGGGTTGGTACCTATCAAAATATTTATCATCTAGAGGATCAGCAAGGAGCAGCATCCGAAGGATGACCGGGCAAAAGGGTTAACTCCTTCCCCTACCATCTAATTTTGTCAGCATATCAAGCCAACAAATCAGTTAGGCAAGTGAAGGGGGGGGGGGCAGTTGTAGACCCCTAATTTTGCCCGGCTTCTTAATAAAAGAAAAGGAGACCTCTCGCAACAAGATAGAGTTCACCCAGTCACCCGAAAAAAGCTAAGGAGACTTCATACACAAAGATAAAGCTCGCCCGACATCTTAATGAGGGCCAAGAAGACTTCCTATATGAAGATAAAGCTTCAACGGACACACATCGGCATCAACCAACGTCCGAAAAAAGCAAGGAAAGCTTCCCGGAGTCCCAGAACACAAAAACTAGACAAAACAGGTCGAGACAGCCGTCCCAAAGTTGGGATGGCCGTCCCAAACTTCCTAGGACAAGTGAGACGCGCGTCCCAAATGTGGGACGGCCGTCCCAAGTCCTAGGGGGGCTGGCTTTGTGTAAAAAATTCAATTGGGACGACCGTCCCAACCCAGACGGCCGTCCCAGCCCAGATGGTCGTCCCAAATGTGCCAGGCAGCGAAAACTATAAATAGGAGGCTCATTTGCTCATTTTCCAGACCCCAGACAACTCAAAGCACTTGTCTACTTATCTCCCTCTTTCGAATGATCTTTCTGATTGCCTTATATAGGTAACAATCAGTCAAGGAATTATATTCCGGCATTCGATTCTTCTATAAAATTTTAGTCGAGTCAAGTTTTTTCGTGAGGAGAGTCGTTGTAGAGCGAGGGACTGCCGAAACGCGTCCTTATTGTAACAGAGTTGCTATATAAAGCTTGCTACGGAGGTTCTTTTCAAATCTCTTCTCTTTTATTGCTTTATTTATTGCTTTATATATGCAATGTAAATAAAATCATGTAGATAGCCATATTTAAATACTGCACTAATAAAATTGGGTAATAGTGTAATTTCTTGTAATCTTTACTTAAATGAATTAATCCGTCATAGGGAACCTAAAAGGGGCGTTGTGGGGTGCTAACACCTTCCCCACACATAACTAACTCCCTTACCCAACTCTGGTTATAATGGCCGAGTGTGGTTTTTATTAAAATCAACATTTTTTCCTTTTCCAATGTTTAAGGTCAAAACATTGGTGGCGACTCCAAAAAAACCCCTTTTTCGAAAACCTTGCTTCTATTAGAGGATAGTTCAGTTGTTGAGCACCTCGGAAGCAATAAACATATTTTAAACATAAAACGCGAGTCTAAACCATCTTTTCGCGACCGCTCACATTAAACGTTCGAGATGTCCCTGGGACGTCGAAACGAATGGCAGCGACAGTTAAAATTGAAAATGATCCTAGCAAAGATCTCATTGATTTGATGAAGTCAAAGATGAAGTCAAGGGTCAACTCTGCAGCAGTCAAACAAGTCACTCAGAAGAATGGAGCTCGGAGACTTAGTGTGTCTAAACGGAAAGCTTAGGTAAAACCACTTTACCTTTTCCACTCGCATAAAGCTTCTTCACTCAATTTGCAAAATGCCTCAAAAATAGTTTTAAACAAATAAAAAACAAAAGCATTTTGGCAAAGAATTTTCTTAAACAAGTTATTAACTGATAAAGGTTTGAAAGAATCAATTTAAAACACTTAGAATGTTTTAAAAAGTGTTTTTACAATATTTTAATCGATACAAACTTCTTTTAATCGATTAAAACTCTTTATGACCGATTAGAATTCGAATGTAATAGGTCAGAATGCAATATAATCGATCAGATCTTAAATATGAGCGATTAGAATTATTTTAATCGATTAAAACACGTTTCAATCGATTAAAATCACTTTGGATGTCAAGTATGATCGATCAGAATGAGATTATGACCGATCAGAAGTTGGTTATGATCGATCAGAATTGAATTATGACCGATCAGACTTATTTCAATCGATTAAAACGTATTTCAATCGATTAAAATAACTTAGAAAATCTTTTCAATCGATTAAAACGAACTTTCAATCGATTAAAATGACTTGAAAATATATGTGCAGTTTTTCAATCGATTGAAACGACTTTATATCAGCTAAAATAACTTAAAAAGTTTTATAAGAAGGTTTTTAAACATATCAATCGATTAATACGCGATTCAATCGATTGTTTTATACTTAGAAAATGTTTGTAAAACGTTTTAACTGATAAAAACGTGGTCAGTATCAACTAAAACATTTTCTCGTTAAAGATCAAGAATGCATTAATGGGTTGAAAGGACTTTTAACAGATTATAACGGCTATTTCAATGATTAAAACAAACTTTCAACAGATTAATTAATGCAGCAGATTTGAAAATTCTCTTTAAAAACAGTTTTGCTTGAAACTTTGAAACAAGAGATTGAATATCAGTTTTGACACAATTCAAGCAATCAATACAAGCAACTATTAGCATTTTTCAAGAAAGATACACAACTGTTTTTGTGAACTTCTTTTGAAATCTTTCTTGAGGCACTTTGCATTTCTTTGAAGAAGAAACCGACTGTGGATTAGAGTAATCCGGTTTGAGCTTTCTAAGTCTCTTCTTTTCAATTGCTTTTCATTACTTTGTATTGTGTTGTACCTGGAATTTGGGTACAAGTTTTCTGCAGTTGTTGTAGAAAGTTGCCAAGAACTGGAATTTGGTTCTTGGTGGAAAGGTTAAAGCAAGAGCTGGAATTTGGTTCTTGTGTGTGGTGCCTGGAATTTGGGCACTCGGTTTCTCTGCATGCTGGAATTTGGTTGCAGAGGTTTCCAAGAGCTGGAATTTGGTTCTTGGTGGAGAGTTAGAATAGGTGTAAGAGGGTGAGTCTCGTAAAACATCTATTCTAGTGGAACCCAGCTGGAATTTGGCTGGAGTCCGGACGTAGCCCTGGTATTGGGTGAACCAAGTATAAAATTACCGGTGAAATCTTTCCTAACCTTTCTCTCTTTAATTTCTGCTGCTGCACTTAAACTGTTTGATTGCTTTGTGATTTGTGAATTGATAAGTAATCTTAATTTTCGAATTAGATAATCTGTGTATTGCGAAAAACTTTCAAAAATCAATTCACCCCCCTCTTGATTTAAAACTACTTTTCTAACAATTGGCATCGGAGCGAGGTGCTTGAAAGTTAATCAAGTTACTTCGATCCATGGCATTTTCTCGAGGGAGCGTGCATTGATAGACCTCCACTGTTAAGTGGAACAGATTACCTATATTGGAAAATAAGGATGAAAATCTTCATTGAATCTGTTAGTATAAATGCTTGGAATGTTATTGAACAGGAAATTGATATTGCTAACGAGAATCCAAGATGATTGTATTGCCAAGAACATCATCTTATCCGCCCTTAACGAGAGATGATCTTTTCAGGATTGCACACTGCCAAACTGCTGCACAAATGTGGAAGATCCTTGAAAAGACCTATGAAGAAGCACCGAAATATGCTTGATGGTCAACTCGGAATCATCAAATACCAAGTGTAAGTTCTGAATCTATAAACTATAGCTCATTACAAGATGCTTTCTTTGAAATACATGAAGTAGCAAAGAAATTAGAAACTGAAAACGGAAAATTGAAAAGCATGAATAGGTTACTAGAAAACAAGATCATTATTCTTGAAAAGAAAATAATTGATGAAGAAAAGTTAGAATTAGAAAATAATACTGATTGCATGTGTAATGTTGAAGATTGCAAAAACTGTCCCGAGTTACGAAAACAAGTATCATACCTAGTAAAAACTTCATCTAAATTAGCACAAGGAAAGAATAATCTTGATAAGATACTTGATTCCCAAAAGTTAGTTATTGAACGTGGTGGTATAGGTTATACACCAGCCATTGGAAAGAAAACCAGAGCATTCAAAAATTATTTTGCATATAGTAAAACAGTTTCATCTCCATTTATCAAATGTTTTTACTGCATGAAGAAAGGGCATTCTGTTAAATATTGCGAGAATCAAAAAGTATGCCATTCCTAAAGGAAGAATGAAATGGGTTCCAAAGATTAATTCTTTTCAAATAACATGATCAGGACCCAATAATTATAAAGGGTACCAGAAAAATACTTAATTGTTTTGCAGGAACAAGTCTGGGAATCCCTTGAAGATCAGAAGTCGCGAAACCAGGTTACGTGTATTTAAATTAATTGTTTTAATTGATATAAATCAATATTAATCGATTAAAATAACTTACCGATATCTGTCCGATACGATTTTAATCGATTGAAATATCGAAATAATCGATTGAACTGATCTCAGGATGTTGGTTTAGTCGTTTTAATCGATTAGAATAAATTTATATCAACTAAAAACACTTAGGTATCAAAATTAATCGATTCATTTACGTTTTAATCGATTTAAATTCTGGTGTCATGTTATTGATTTCATTCTGTATTAAACTAATCGATCCTTTTATAAAACAAATCGATTAATTCACTGTAGATGTTTTCAACTCTAATGACAAGAATCAAATTAATAGATAATGAGTTGATTAATCAATTGATTAGGATCTGTAAACAAGACTTATAACATCTAATTGAAGTTTGACAGGGAAATTCAAAACAAAAACTCAGTATCTATTATCTGCAATAAATCTTTAAAGATTTCTTTGACCAAATCAACATTATTCCCAAGAACAAATTAACTGATTCACCCATCGTCCTGTAAATTGTGTCGCACATGCCTGAACAGATCTTTAATTAGAAACTAAGACTAGTGGAGTAAATGTGCGAAAGTTATTGCCGATTGAAATACTGCAAACTTTACATGTAGGAAAGTTATCCATAGATGAAAATGTTATTTTAACAATCGATTAATTCTCTGTAGATGTTTACATTTCTCTTAATACTTTACATGGAATGCTTGCGTAGTAATACACTTGAAAATCAAAGAAATTATCAAAGAATGAGATCGTAACTTTTCTTATAGACACTAGTTACAAACAGGTCAAACTGCTAGGACTGAAAACATAGTTGATCGAAATTCTTTTGGTGATAATTGCTTCGGTAATAAGTTGTTGATTACTAGGAAATTCAATAAACACATGTTTTCATTAAATTTCTTGATATTACATTGCAATATATTTGAAATAATTTTGAGCATGCATTGGTTCAAAACTCTTGGTGATATTCATTGGAACTGTGCAACTTTGAATATTTGCTTTAATCATCAATGTCACGAGGTGACACTATAAGGGAACCAATCTGGAACAACAATTCAAAAATTGAATAACGTGGTACAGGGAATGTATGTTTTATGGTCGATACAGGGATAAATTTTTTATTGTTTTAGAATTCTGGATTGATTGTCATCACCTGTCCTCATTACTAATCATTGCCCACTCTACCGGAATAAGTTTTTTTGTTAATCACTTGTGCATATGATACCACTTGGAAACAACAAAGTTAAAAATGACTCATTCCTCAAAAGATAATGATGACTGGTTCACTATAAGTGAGAATAACACCCATCATACTACATTAATAAAAATACGAGTTATTTGCTTGGATGATGATAACTCGGGGGTTCAAAATGGGTTGGCTATTTTGAAAGGAAATTCCTATCTCGGTACATCATTAATCTGTGATTCATGCAATTTATGGTATCATACATTCTGTGTGGGATTTGGTCGATACATGGTTACTGCCTCGATGTGTAGTAGAAATTCCATTATGGTGTCAACCATGGATCGTAAATGCAATCAATAGTAACGATGAACTGCTAAAAGATTTCTTTTCGGGAAAAGTTTCGTGTGCATTGCTGATACGAGAGTGACAAGCAGTTGTTGACTCAAATAGTTGTTAGAGCAAAATTGGTTCCAAGCAAAAAGGAAAGCCTATTATCTTTTGATATTGGTGAGAATCAAATGAATGATCACCAAGCTGGTGGATAAGCAGTTCAATCAGGGAAATTGGGATGACTAGTTCCCCTCATCATCTTTATCTTCTCGCTTATTTCTATCTTTATATTGTTTGCATGGATCTGTGATATTAACTCGGTGTTATACCAGGAACATTTGCCTTAACCTTTGGTTAAATATGGTTTAGGATCTAATCTAGATCAGATCGGCGTAAATAGAATTTAAATAGATCCCCGAGAGCTTTAGCTAAATAAGACTTTATTCTGATAGATCTATTAGCTAAGATAGCTGTTAGTATTGTTAAAACATCCTTCTAAATGATCAGTTTTACAAAATTCGCACTTGAGTTAGGCATCTTAGATGCATCAAACATTACTTAGAGTGCAAGTCTGGTTGTTTTAGTCAATAAAAACACCTTTTAATCGGTTAAATAAACTTAAACAACAGTTTTCATTACTTGTTTTAATCGATTTAAAATCGAAATAATCGATTATTTTTACTAAAGTTTCATGTTTTCAAAATCTTAAATGTTTTAATCGATTAAACTTTTCTTTCAATCGATTAAAATCATTTACCAAGAACATTTTAACCGATTATACTCTGTTTTTAATCGATTTTTATTCGGGAAGAAAGATTAAAGGCTTTAGTTAATGGTCTGTTCTGTAACATGCTACTAAAGCGTGATTCCCTTATCTTTACACGTGTTAATTGTATTCATTACAAACGTGTTAATGGAGATAAGTTTGAATCAACTTTAATTGATTCTTTTCATGAGTGAAATATTGATTCACTTTGTATTTTCAAAAATTTGAGCATATTTTTTCGAAACCTTACATTTTATTCTTTTCTCTTCTATTCCCTATTTTTGATGAAGTCAAAAGGGGAGAAATAGTTGCATCACTTTAAGATAAATTTAAGTGCAACATTTTAGGGGGAGAAATAAGTTTTAGGGGGAGAAACAAAACTTTATTACATTCTTATATTTCTCACCTAACTGCATTATCAAGTGACTTATTTTGCAGAGATTGTTTTTTCAAAATGGTGTTTGTCTTCATCAAATAGGGGGAGACTGAAAATGATCCTAGCAAAGATCTCATTGATTTGATGAAGTCAAAGATGAAGTCAAGGGTCAACTCTGCAGCAGTCAAACAAGTCACTCAGAAGAATGGAGCTGGAGACTTAGTGTGTCTAAACAGAAAGCTTAGGTAAAACCACTTTACCTTTTCCACTGCATAAAGCTTCTTCACTCAATTTGCAAAATGCCTCAAAAATAGTTTTAAACAAATAAAAAACAAAAGCATTTTGGCAAAGAATTTTCTTAAACAAGTTATTAACTGATAAAGGTTTGAAAGAATCAATTTAAAACACTTAGAATGTTTTAAAAAGTGTTTTTACAATATTTTAATCGATACAAACTTCTTTTAATCGATTAAAACTCTTTATGACCGATTAGAATTCGAATGTAATAGGTCAGAATGCAATATAATCGATCAGATCTTAAATATGAGCGATTAGAATTATTTTAATCGATTAAAACACGTTTCAATCGATTAAAATCACTTTGGATGTCAGTATGATCGATCAGAATGAGATTATGACCGATCAGAGTTGGTTATGATCGATCAGAATTGAATTATGACCGATCAGACTTATTTCAATCGATTAAAACGTATTTCAATCGATTAAAATAACTTAGAAAATCTTTTCAATCGATTAAAACGAACTTTCAATCGATTAAAATGACTTGAAAATATATGTGCAGTTTTTCAATCGATTGAAACGACTTTATATCAGCTAAAATAACTTAGAAAGTTTTATAAGAAGGTTTTTAAACATATCAATCGATTAATACGCGATTCAATCGATTGTTTTATACTTAGAAAATGTTTGTAAAACGTTTTAACTGATAAAAACGTGGTCGTATCAACTAAAACATTTTCTGTTAAAGATCAAGAATGCATTAATGGGTTGAAAGGACTTTTAACAGATTATAACGGCTATTTCAACAGATTAAAACAAACTTTCAACAGATTAATTAATGCAGCAGATTTGAAAATTCTCTTTAAAAACAGTTTTGCTTGAAACTTTGAAACAAGAGATTGAATATCAGTTTTGACACAATTCAAGCAATCAATACAAGCAACTATTAGCATTTTTCAAGAAAGATACACAACTGTTTTTGTGAACTTCTTTTGAAATCTTTCTTGAGGCACTTTGCATTTCTTTGAAGAAGAAACTGACTGTGGATTAGAGTAATCCGGTTTGAGCTTTCTAAGTCTCTTCTTTTCAATTGCTTTTCATTACTTTGTATTGTGTTGTACCTGGAATTTGGGTACAAGTTTTCTGCAGCTGTTGTAGAAAGTTGCCAAGAACTGGAATTTGGTTCTTGGTGGAAAGGTTAAAGCAAGAGCTGGAATTTGGTTCTTGTGTGTGGTGCCTGGAATTTGGGCACTTGGTTTCTCTGCAGCTGGAATTTGGTTGCGAGAGGTTTCCAAGAGCTGGAATTTGGTTCTTGGTGGAGAGTTAGAATAGGTGTAAGAGGGTGAGTCTCGTAAAACATCTATTCTAGTGGAACCCAGCTGGAATTTGGCTGGAGTCTGGACGTAGCCCTGGTATTGGGTGAACCGAGTATAAAATTACCGGTGAAATCTTTCCTAACCTTTCTCTCTTTAATTTCTACTGCCTGCACTTAAACTGTTTGATTGCTTTGTGATTTGTGAATTGATAAGTAATCTTAATTTTCGAATTAGATAATCTGTGTATTGCGAAAAACTTTCAAAAATCAATTCACCCCCCTCTTGATTTAAAACTACTTTTCTAACAATTGGCATCGAGGCGAGGTGCTTGAAAGTTAATCAAGTTACTTCGATCCATGGCATTTTCGAGGGAGCGTGCATTGATAGACCTCCACTGTTAAGTGGAGCAGATTACCTATATTGGAAAATAAGGATGAAAATCTTCATTGAATCTCGTTAGTATAAATGCTTGGAATGTTATTGAACGGGAAATTGATATTGCTAACGAGAATCCAAGATGATTGTATTGCCAAGAACATCATCTTATCCGCCCTTAACGAGAGATGATCTTTTCGGGATTGCACACTGCCAAACTGCTGCACAAATGTGGAAGATCCTTGAAAAGACCTATGAAGAAGCACCAGAAATATGCTTGATGGTCAACTCGGAATCATCAAATACCAGTGTAAGTTACGAATCTATAAACTATAGCTCATTACAAGATGCTTTCTTTGAAATACATGAAGTAGCAAAGAAATTAGAAGCTGAAAACAGAAAATTGAAAAGCATGAATAGGTTACTAGAAAACAAGATCATTATTCTTGAAAAGAAAATAATTGATGAAGAAAAGTTAGAATTAGAAAATAATACTGATTGCATGTGTAATGTTGAAGATTGCAAAAGCTGTCCTGAGTTACAGAAACAAGTATCATACCTAGTAAAAACTTCATCTAAATTAGCACAAGGAAAGAATAATCTTGATAAGATACTTGATTCCCAAAAGTTAGTTATTGAACGTGGTGGTATAGGTTATACACCGACCATTGGAAAGAAAACCGGAGCATTCAAAAATTATTTTGCATATAGTAAAACAGTTTCATCTCCATTTATCAAATGTTTTTACTTGCATGAAGAAAGGGCATTCTGTTAAATATTGCAGAATCAAAAAGTATGCCATTCCTAAAGGAAGAATGAAATGGGTTCCAAAGATTAATTCTTTTCAAATAACATGATCAGGACCCAATAATTATAAAGGGTACCAGAAAAATACTTAATTGTTTTGCAGGAACAAGTCTGGGAATCCCTTGAAGATCGAGAGCTGCGAAACCAGGTTCTATGTATTTAAATTAATTGTTTTAATTGATATAAATCAATATTAATCGATTAAAATAACTTACTGATATCTGTCCGATACGATTTTAATCGATTGAAATATCGAAATAATCGATTGAACTGATCTCGAGGATGTTGGTTTAGTCGTTTTAATCGATTAGAATAAATTTATATCAACTAAAAACACTTAGGTATCAAAATTAATCGATTCATTTACGTTTTAATCGATTTAAATTTCGGTGTCATGTTATTGATTTCATTACTGTATTAAACTAATCGATCCTTTTATAAAACAAATCGATTAATTCATCGTAGATGTTTTCAACTCTAATGACAAGAATCAAATTAATAGATAATGAGTTGATTAATCAATTGATTAGGATCTGTAAACAAGACTTATAACATCTAATTGAAGTTTGACAGGGAAATTCAAAACAAAAACTCGATATCTATTATCTGCGATAAATCTTTAAAGATTTCTTTGACCAAATCAACATTATTCCCAAGAACAAATTAACTGATTCACCCATTGTCCTGTAAATTGTGTCGCACATGCTCGAACAGATCTTTAATTAGAAACTAAGACTAGTGGAGTAAATGTGCGAAAGTTATTGCCGATTGAAATACTGCAAACTTTACATGTAGGAAAGTTATCCATAGATGAAAATGTTATTTTAACAATCGATTAATTCTCTGTAGATGTTTACATTTCTCTTAATACTTTACATGGAATGCTGCGTAGTAATACACTGAAAATCAAAGAAATTATCAAAGAATAGACCGTAACTTTTCTTATAGACACTAGTTACAAACAGGTCAAACTGTTAGGACTGAAAACATAGTTGATCAGAAATTCTTTTGGTGATAATTGCTTCTGGTAATAAGTTGTTGATTACTAGGAAATTCAATAAACACATGTTTTCATTAAATTTCTTGATATTACATTGCAATATATTTGAAATAATTTTGAGCATGCATTGGTTCAAAACTCTTGGTGATATTCATTGGAACTGTGCAACTTTGAATATTTGCTTTAATCATCAATGTCACGAGGTGACACTATAAGGGAACCAATCTGGAACAGCAATTCAAAAATTGAATAACGTGGTACAGGGAATGTATGTTTTATGGTCAGTACAGGGATAAATTTTTTATTGTTTTAGAATTCTGGATTGATTGTCATCACCTGTCCTCATTACTAATCATTGCCCACTCTACCAGAATAAGTTTTTTTGTTAATCACTTGTGCATATGATACCACTGGAAACAACAAAGTTAAAAATGACTCATTCCTCAAAAGATAATGATGACTGGTTCACTATAAGTGAGAATAACACCCATCATACTACATTAATAAAAATACGAGTTATTTGCTTGGATGATGATAACTGCAGGGTTCAAAATGGGTTGGCTATTTTGAAAGGAAATTCCTATCTCGGTACATCATTAACTCGTGATTCATGCAATTTATGGTATCATACATTCTGTGTGGGATTTGGTCGGTACATGGTTCTGCCTCTGATGTGTAGTAGAAATTCCATTATGGTGTCAACCATGGATCGTAAATGCGAGTCAATAGTAACGATGAACTGCTAAAAGATTTCTTTTCAGGAAAAGTTTACGTGTTCATTGGCTGATACAGGAGTGACAGCGAGTTGTTGACTCAAATAGTTGTTAGAGCAAAATTGGTTCCAGCAAAAAGGAAAGCCTATTATCTTTTGATATTGGTGAGAATCAAATGAATGATCACCAAGCTGGTGGATAAGCGAGTTCAATCGGGGAAATTGGGATGACTAGTTCCCCTCATCATCTTTATCTTACTGCTTATTTCTATCTTTATATTGTTTGCATGGACTGTGATATTAACTGGTGTTATACCAGGAACATTTGCCTTAACCTTTGGTTAAATATGGTTTAGGATCTAATCTAGATCGATCGGCGTAAATAGAATTTAAATAGATCCCTGAGAGCTTTAGCTAAATAAGACTTTATTCTGATAGATCTATTAGCTAAGATAGTCGTTAGTATTGTTAAAACATCCTTCTAAATGATCAGTTTTACAAAATTCGCATTGAGTTAGGCATCTTAGATGCATCAAACATTACTTAGAGTGCAAGTCTGGTTGTTTTAGTCAATAAAAACACCTTTTAATCGGTTAAATAAACTTAAACAACAGTTTTCATTATTGTTTTAATCGATTTAAAATCGAAATAATCGATTATTTTTACTAAAGTTTCATGTTTTCAAAATCTTAAATGTTTTAATCGATTAAACTTTTCTTTCAATCGATTAAAATCATTTACCAAGAACATTTTAACCGATTATACTCTGTTTTTAATCGATTTTTATTCGGGAAGAAAGATTAAAGGCTTTAGTTAATGGTCTGTTCTCGTAACATGCTACTAAAGCGTGATTCCCTTATCTTTACACGTGTTAATTGTATTCATTACAAACGTGTTAATGGAGATAAGTTTGAATCAACTTTAATTGATTCTTTTCATGAGTGAAATATTGATTCACTTTGTATTTTCAAAAATTTGAGCATATTTTTCGAAACCTTACATTTTATTCTTTTCTCTTCTATTCCCTATTTTTGATGAAGTCAAAAGGGGAGAAATAGTTGCATCACTTTAAGATAAATTTAAGTGCAACATTTTAGGGGAGAAATAAGTTTTAGGGGGAGAAACAAAACTTTATTACATTCTTATATTTCTCACCTAACTGCATTATCAAGTGACTTATTTTGCAGAGATTGTTTTTTCAAAATGGTGTTTGTCTTCATCAAATAGGGGAGACTGAAAATGATCCTAGCAAAGATCTCATTGATTTGATGAAGTCAAAGATGAAGTCAAGGGTCAACTCTGCAGCGATCAAACAAGTCACTCGGAAGAATGGAGCTTGGAGACTTAGTGTGTCTAAACAGAAAGCTTAGGTAAAACCACTTTACCTTTTCCACTGCATAAAGCTTCTTCACTCAATTTGCAAAATGCCTCAAAAATAGTTTTAAACAAATAAAAAACAAAAGCATTTTGGCAAAGAATTTTCTTAAACAAGTTATTAAGCTGATAAAGGTTTGAAAGAATCAATTTAAAACACTTAGAATGTTTTAAAAAGTGTTTTTACAATATTTTAATCGATACAAACTTCTTTTAATCGATTAAAACTCTTTATGATCAGATTAGAATTCGAATGTAATAGGTCAGAATGCAATATAATCGATCAGATCTTAAATATGAGCGATTAGAATTATTTTAATCGATTAAAACACGTTTCAATCGATTAAAATCACTTTGGATGTCAGTATGATCGATCAGAATGAGATTATGACCGATCGAAGTTGGTTATGATCGATCGAATTGAATTATGACCGATCAGACTTATTTCAATCGATTAAAACGTATTTCAATCGATTAAAATAACTTAGAAAATCTTTTCAATCGATTAAAACGAACTTTCAATCGATTAAAATGACTTGAAAATATATGTGCAGTTTTTCAATCGATTGAAACGACTTTATATCAGCTAAAATAACTTAGAAAGTTTTATAAGAAGGTTTTTAAACATATCAATCGATTAATACGCGATTCAATCGATTGTTTTATACTTAGAAAATGTTTGTAAAACGTTTTAACTGATAAAAACGTGGTCGTATCAACTAAAACATTTTCTGTTAAAGATCAAGAATGCATTAATGGGTTGAAAGGACTTTTAACAGATTATAACGGCTATTTCAACAGATTAAAACAAACTTTCAACAGATTAATTAATGCAGCAGATTTGAAAATTCTCTTTAAAAACAGTTTTGCTTGAAACTTTGAAACAAGAGATTGAATATCAGTTTTGACACAATTCAAGCAATCAATACAAGCAACTATTAGCATTTTTCAAGAAAGATACACAACTGTTTTTGTGAACTTCTTTTGAAATCTTTCTTGAGGCACTTTGCATTTCTTTGAAGAAGAAACTGTTAGAAAAGTAGTTTTAAATCAAGAGGGGGGGTGAATTGATTTTTGAAAGTTTTTCGCAATACACAGATTATCTAATTCGAAAATTAAGATTACTTATCAATTCACAAATCACAAAGCAATCAAACAGTTTAAGTGCAGCAGCAGAAATTAAAGAGAGAAAGGTTAGGAAAGATTTCACCTGGTAATTTTATACTTGGTTCACCCAATACCAGGGCTACGTCCGGACTCGAGCCAAATTCCAGCTGGGTTCCACTAGAATAGATGTTTTACAGACTCTCCCTCTTACACCTATTCTAACTCTCCACCAAGAACCAAATTCCAGCTCTTGGAAACCTTCCCACCAAATTCCAGTACGCAGAGAAACCAAGTGCCCAAATTCCAGGCACCACACACAAGAACCAAATTCCAGCTCTTGCTTTAACCTTTCCACCAAGAACCAAATTCCAGTTCTTGGCAACTTTCTACAACAGCTGCAGAAAACTTGTACCCAAATTCCAGGTACAACACAATACAAAGTAATGAAAAAGAATTTACAAAGAAGAGACTTAGAAAGCTCAAACCGGATTACACCAATCCACGAGTAAGTTTCTTCTTCAAGGATGCAAAGTGCCTCAAGAAAGATTTCAAAAGAAGTTCACAAAAACAGTTGTGTATCTTTCTTGAAAAATGCTAATAGTTGTTTGTATTGATTGCTTGAATTGTGTAAAAGCTGATATTCAATCTCTGTTTAAAAGTTTCAAGCAATTCTGTTTATAAAAGAGTATTTTCAAATCTGCTTGCATTAATTAATCTGTTGAAAGTTTGTTTTAATCTGTTGAAATAGCCGTTATAATCGTTAAAAGTCCTTTCAACCCATTAATGCATTCTTGATCTTTAACGAAAAATGTTTTAGTTGATACAACCATGTTTATATCGGTTAAAACGTTTTACAAACATTTTCTAAGTATAAAACAATCGATTGAATCGCGTATTAATCGATTGATTTGTTTAAAAACCTCTTTATAAAACTTTCCAAGTTATTTTAGCTGATATAAAGTCGTTTTAATCGATTAAAAACCTGCACAGAATTTTTCTAAGTTGTTCTAATCGGTTGAAATACGTTTTAATCGATTGAAAAGATTTTCTAAGTTATTTTAATCGATTGAAATACGTTTTAATCGATTGAAACAGATCTGATCGGTCATAATTCAATTCTGATCGATCATATCCAACTCTGATCGGTCATAATCTCATTCTGATCGATCATCCTGACATCCAAAGTGATTTTAATCGATTGAAACGTGTTTTAATCGATTAAAATAATTCTAATCGCTCATATTTAAGATCTGATCGATTATATTGCATTCTGACCTATTACATTCGAATTCTAATCGGTCATAAAGAGTTTTAATCGATTAAAAGAAGTTTGTATCGATTAAAATATTGTAAAAACACTTTTTAAAACATTCTTAAGTGTTTTAAATTGATTCTTTCAAACCTGTATCAGTTAATAACTTGTTTAAGAAAATTCTTTGCCAAAATGCTTTTGTTTTTGATTTGTTAAAAACTGTTTTTGAGGCATTTTGCAAAATGAATGAAGAAGCTTTATGCAGTGGAAAAGGTAAAGTGGTTTTACCTAAGCTTTCTGTTTAGACACACTAAGTCTTCAGCTCCTTTGTTCTGAGTGACTTGTTTGACTGCTGCAGAGTTGACCCTTTGACTTTATCTTTGACTTCATCAAATCAATGAGATCTTTGCTAGGATCACTTTCAGTCTCCCCCTATTTGATGAAGACAAACACCATTTTGAAAAAACAATCTCTGCAAAATAAGTCACTTGATAATGCAGTTAGGTGAGAAATATAAGAATGTAATAAAGTTTTGTTTCTCCCCCTAAAACTTATTTCTCCCCCTAAAATGTTGCACTTAAATTTATCTTAAAGTGATGCAACTATTTCTCCCCCTTTTGACTTCATCAAAAATAGGGAATAGAAGAGAAAAGAATAAAATGTAAGGTTTCGAAAAAATATGCTCAAATTTTTGAAAATACAAAGTGAATCAATATTTCACTCATGAAAAGAATCAATTAAAGTTGATTCAAACTTATCTCCATTAACACGTTTGTAATGAATACAATTAACACGTGTAAAGATAAGGGAATCACGCTTTAGTAGCATGTTACAGGAACGACCATTAACTAAAGCCTTTAATCTTTCTTCCCAGAATAAAAATCGATTAAAAACGAGCATAATCGGTTAAAATGTTCTTGGTAAATGATTTTAATCGATTGAAAGAAAGGTTTAATCGATTAAAACATTTAAGATTTTGAAAACATGAATTTTTAATAAAAACAATCGATTGTTTCGATTTTAAATCGATTAAAAAAGTAATGCAATTTGTTGTTTAGTTTATTTAACCGATTAAAAGGTGTTATTATTGACTAAAACAACCAGACTTGCACTCTAAGTAATGTTTGATGCGTCTAAGATGCCTAACTCAGTGCGAATTTTGAAAAACCTATCACTAACAAGGGGTTTTGTGAAAATATCTCGCTAGTTGTTTTTCAGTTTCTATAAAAAAGATCTCGCAATCACCTTTTAGAATATGATCTCTAATAAAATGATGCCTTATTTCTATATGCTTTGTTCTAGAATGTTGAATTGGATTTTTTTGTTAGCATTATGGCACTGGTATTATCGCATAAGAGAGGGATTTTCCTGAGGGTTAAACCGTAATCCTCAAGCTGCTCGTTTTATCCAGAGAGACGAGCACAGCAATCGCCAGCAGCAATATATTCTGCTTCAGCTGTAGACAAAGCAACACATGACTCGCTTCTTGCTGTGCCAAGAGATTAGACTCGCTTCCTAGGAGATGACAGGTGCCACTGGTACTCTTTCTGTCAAGTTTACAGCCTGCAAAATCAGAGTCAGAATATCCAACTAAATTCAGTTTAGACTCACCTGGATACCATAACCCAACATTTAAAGTCCCCTTGAGATACTTGAGGATCCTTTTTGCAGCGAGTAAGGTGAGACTCTTTTGGTGCAGATTGGAACCTGGCACACATACGGACACTGAACATAATGTCAGGTCCGCTTAGCTGTTAAATACGGTAAAGAACCAATAAGCCCCCTATATTTGGTTTCATCAACAGATTTCCCTTTTTCATCGGAATCAAGGTAGCGGTTTGTTGACATAGGTGTTGATGCCTCCTTGCGGTGTTCCATTTCAAATCTCTTCGGCAGTTCTGTGCAGTACTTTGATTGATGAAGAAGACTTCCTTCTTGAAGTTGTTTGACTTGCAGTCCAAGGAAGTAATTAAGTTCCCCCATCATTGACATCTCAAACTCACCCTGCATGTCTTTCATGAAATCTTTGCATAAAGTCTCATTAGTAGCACCAAATATGATGTCATCAACATAAACTTGAACCAGAATTATATCATTATTCAGTTTCTTTAGAAACAAAGTTTTGTCCACCAAACCTCTATGATAGCCCTTTGAGATAAGAAAGTTACTTAACCTTTCATACCATTGCCTTGGGGCTTGTTTGAGACCATACAGGGCTTTCTTCAACTCTGTAAACATATTCTGGATGAATATGATCTTCAAACCCAGGTGGTTGAGTGACAAAAACTTCTTCATTCAAATATCCATTCAAGAAAGCGCTTTTGACATCCATTTGGAACAACCTGAAATTTTTAATAGAAGCATAGGCAAGCGAGTAATCTAACGACTTCTAACCTAGCAACTGGAGCATATGTTTCATCAAAGTCTATCCCTTCTTGCTGATTGTACCCTTTAGCAACTAATCTGGCTTTATTTCTTGTGATTATGCCATTTTCATCCATTTTATTCCTAAAAACCCATTTTGAACCCCTGCAGTTGTCATCATCCAAGCAAATAACTGTATTTTTATTAATGTAGTATGATGGGTGTTATTCTCACTTATAGTGAACCAAGTCATCATTATCTTTTGAAGAATGAGTCATTTTTAACTTTGTTGTTTTCCGAGTGGTATCATATGCACAAGTGATTAACAAAAAAAACTTATTCTGGTAGAGTGGGCAATGATTAGTAATGAGGACAGGTGATGACAATCAATCCAGAATTCTAAAACAATATAAAATTTATCCCTGTACCACGTTATTCAATTTTTGAATTGTTGTCCCAGATTGGTTCCCTTGCAGTGTCACCTCGTGACATTGATGATTAAAGCAGATTATCGGGGTTGCACAGCTTCAATGAATTTCACCAAGAGTTTTGAACCAATGCATGCTCAAAATTATTTCAAATATATTGCAATGTAATATCAAGAAATTTAATGAAAACATGTGTTTATTGGATTTCCTAGTAATCAATAACTTATTACCAGAAACAATTATTAAAAAATCTTTGATCAACTATGTTTTCAGTCCTAACAGTTTGACCTGTTTGTAACTAGTGTCTATAAGAAAAGTTACAGTCTATTCTTTGATAATTTCTTTGATTTTTAGTGTATTACCATGCAGTATTCCATGTAAGGACATCTACAGCTTGAATCATGACTATGTTAAAATAACATTTTCATCTATGGATAACTTTCCTACATGTAAAGTTTGCAGTATTTCAATCGGCAATAACTTTCCCACATTTACTCCACTAGTCTTAGTTTCTAATTAAAGATCTGTTCGAGCATGTGCGACACAATTTACGGGACAGTGGGTGAATCAGTTAATTTGTTCTTGGGAATAATGTTGATTTGGTCAAAGAAATCTTTAAAGATTTATTGCAGATAATAGACACTGAGTTTTTGTTTTGAATTTCCCTGTCAAACTTCAATTAGATGTTATAAGTCTTGTTTACAGATCCTAATCAATTGATTAATCAACTCATTATCTATTAATTTGATTCTTGTCATTAGAGTTGAAAACATCTACAGTGAATTAATCGATTTGTTTTATAAAAGGATCGATTAGTTTAATACAGAATGAAATCAATAACATGACACCAGAATTTAAATCGATTAAAACGTGAATGAATCGATTAATTTTGATACCTAAGTGTTTTTAGTTGATATAAATTTATTCTAATCGATTAAAACAATTAAACTAAGATCCTGAGATTATTTTAATCGATTATTTCGATATTTCAATCGATTAAAATGGTACGGACAGATATCGAGTAAGTTATTTTAATCGATTAATATTGATTTATATCAATTAAAACAATTAATTTAAATACACAGAACCCGATTTCGTAGCTCTGATCTTCAAGGGATTCCCAGACTTGTTTCCTGCAAAACATGTTAAGAATTGTTCTGGTACCCTTTATAATTACTTGGGTCCTGATCATGTTATTTGGAAAGAATTAATCTTTGGAACCCATTTCATTCTCCCTTTAGGTACTGCATATTTCTTAATTCTCGCAGTATTTAACAGAGTGACCCATTTTCATACGAGTAAAAGCATTTAATAAATGGAGATGAAACTGTTTTACTATATGCAAAATAATTCTTGAATGCTCTAGTTTTCTTTCAGATTACTGGTGTATAACCTATACCACCACGTTCAATAACTAACTTTTGGGAATCAAGTATCTTATCAAGATTATTCTTTCCTTGTGCTAATTTAGATGAAGTTTTTACTAGGTATGATACTTGTTTCGTAACTCGGGACAGTTTTTGCAATCTTCAACATTACACATGCAATCAGTATTATTTTCTAATTCTAACTTTTCTTCATCAATTATTTTCTTTTCAAGAATAATGATCTTGTTTTCTAGTAACCTATTCATGCTTTTCAATTTTCTGTTTTCAGCTTTCTAATTTCTTTGCTACTTCATGTATTTCAAAGAAAGCATCTTGTAATGAGCTATAGTTTATAGATTCAGAACTTACACTGGTTTTTGATGATTCCGAGTTGACCATCAAGCATATTTCCGGTGCTTCTTCATAGGTCTTTTCAAGGATCTTCCACATTTGTGCTAGCAGTTTGGCAGTGTGCAATCCTCGAAAAGATCATCTCTGTTAAGGGCGGATAAGATGATGTTCTTGGCAATACAATCATCTTGGATTCTGTTAGCAATATCAATTTCCCGTTCAATAACATTCCAAGCATTTATACTAACAGATTCAATGAAGATTTTCATCCTTATTTTCCAATATAGGTAATCTGTTCCACTTAACAGTGGAGGTCTATCAATGCACGCTCCTCAGAAAATGCCATGGATCGAAGTAACTTGATTAACTTTCAAGCACCTCGCTCTGATGCCAATTGTTAGAAAAGTAGTTTTAAATCAAGAGGGGGGTGAATTGATTTTTGAAAGTTTTTCGCAATACACAGATTATCTAATTCGAAAATTAAGATTACTTATCAATTCACAAATCACAAAGCAATCAAACAGTTTAAGTGCAGCAGCAGAAATTAAAGAGAGAAAGGTTAGGAAAGATTTCACCGGTAATTTTATACCTGGTTCACCCAATACCAGGGCTACGTCCAGACTCCAGCCAAATTCCAGCTGGGTTCCACTAGAATAGATGTTTTACAGACTCTCCCTCTTACACCTATTCTAACTCTCCACCAAGAACCAAATTCCAGCTCTTGGAAACCTTCCCACCAAATTCCAGATCGCAGAGAAACCAAGTGCCCAAATTCCAGGCACCACACACAAGAACCAAATTCCAGCTCTTGCTTTAACCTTTCCACCAAGAACCAAATTCCAGCTTCTTGGCAACTTTCTACAACAATGCAGTAAAACTTGTACCCAAATTCCAGTGTACAACACAATACAAAGTAATGAAAAAGAATTTACAAAGAAGAGACTTAGAAAGCTCAAACCGGATTACACCAATCCACAGTAAGTTTCTTCTTCAAGGATGCAAAGTGCCTCAAGAAAGATTTCAAAAGAAGTTCACAAAAACAGATTGTGTATCTTTCTTGAAAAATGCTAATAGTTGTTTGTATTGATTGCTTGAATTGTGTAAAACCGATATTCAATCTCTCGTTTAAAAGTTTCAAGCAATTTCGTTTATAAAAGAGTATTTTCAAATCTGCTGCATTAATTAATCTCGTTGAAAGTTTGTTTTAATCTGTTGAAATAGCCGTTATAATCTGTTAAAAGTCCTTTCAACCCATTAATGCATTCTTGATCTTTAACATGAAAATGTTTTAGTTGATACAACCATGTTTATATCAGTTAAAACGTTTTACAAACATTTTCTAAGTATAAAACAATCGATTGAATCGCGTATTAATCGATTGATTTGTTTAAAAACCTCTTTATAAAACTTTCCAAGTTATTTTAGCCGATATAAAGTCGTTTTAATCGATTAAAAACCTGCACGTAATTTTTCTAAGTTGTTCTAATCGGTTGAAATACGTTTTAATCGATTGAAAAGATTTTCTAAGTTATTTTAATCGATTGAAATACGTTTTAATCGATTGAAACAGATCTCGATCGGTCATAATTCAATTCTGATCGATCATATCCAACTCTGATCGGTCATAATCTCATTCTGATCGATCATCCTGACATCCAAAGTGATTTTAATCGATTGAAACGTGTTTTAATCGATTAAAATAATTCTAATCGCTCATATTTAAGATCTGATCGATTATATTGCATTCTGACCTATTACATTCGAATTCTAATCGGTCATAAAGAGTTTTAATCGATTAAAAGAAGTTTGTATCGATTAAAATATTGTAAAAACACTTTTTAAAACATTCTTAAGTGTTTTAAATTGATTCTTTCAAACCTCGTATCGCTTAATAACTTGTTTAAGAAAATTCTTTGCCAAAATGCTTTTGTTTTTGATTTGTTAAAAACTGTTTTTGAGGCATTTTGCAAAATGAATGAAGAAGCTTTATGCAGTGGAAAAGGTAAAGTGGTTTTACCTAAGCTTTCGTTGAGACACACTAAGTCTTCAGCTCCTTTGTTCTGAGTGACTTGTTTGACTGCTGCAGAGTTGACCCTTTGACTTTATCTTTGACTTCATCAAATCAATGAGATCTTTGCTAGGATCACTTTCAGAAACTGACTGTGGATTAGAGTAATCCGGTTTGAGCTTTCTAAGTCTCTTCTTTTCAATTGCTTTTCATTACTTTGTATTGTGTTGTACCTGGAATTTGGGTACAAGTTTTCTGCAGCTGTTGTAGAAAGTTGCCAAGAACTGGAATTTGGTTCTTGGTGGAAAGGTTAAAGCAAGAGCTGGAATTTGGTTCTTGTGTGTGGTGCCCGGAATTTGGGCACTCTGGTTTCTCTGCTAGCTGGAATTTGGTTGCGAGAGGTTTCCAAGAGCTGGAATTTGGTTCTTGGTGGAGAGTTAAAATAGGTGTAAGAGGGTGAGTCTGTAAAACATCTATTCTAGTGGAACCCAGCTGGAATTTGGCTCGAGTCCGGACGTAGCCCTGGTATTGGGTGAACCAAGTATAAAATTACCGGTGAAATCTTTCCTAACCTTTCTCTCTTTAATTTCTCGCTGCTGCACTTAAACCGTTTGATTGCTTTGTGATTTGTGAATTGATAAGTAATCTTAATTTTCGAATTAGATAATCTGTGTATTGCGAAAAACTTTCAAAAATCAATTCACCCCCCCTCTTGATTTAAAACTACTTTTCTAACAAAAATTTGAAAAAGATAGATTGTGTGATGCATGCCAAAAGGGTAAACAAGTAAAATCATCATTAAATCAAAGAATGTTATTTCCACTTCAAAACCCCTAGAATTATTACATTTAGATTTATTTGGACCTTCTAGGATAAAAAGCTTTGGTGGAAATTATTATGGACTTGTGATTGTTGATGATTACTCTAGGTATACATGGACATTTTTCCTTACTACGAAAAGTGAAGCTTTTAAGGTCTTTAGAAAATTTGCAAAACAAATTCAAAATGAGAAAGACTTAAGAATTAAAGTTTTAAGAAGTGACCATGGTGGTGAGTTTCAAAATGAGAAGTTTGAAAATTATTGTGAAGAAAATGGAATTTTACATAACTTTTCTGCTCCTAGGACTCCCCAACAAAATGGTGTAGTTGAAAGGAAAAATAGGTCATTAGAGGAACTTGCTAGAACTATGTTAAATGAATCTAATGTTCCTAAATATTTTTGGGCTGATGCGGTTAGTACTGCATGTTATGTTTTAAATAGAATGCTCATTAGGTCAATAATTAAATCTACTCCATATGAATTGTTTAATGGTAGAAAGCCTAATGTTGCTCATTTGAAAATCTTTGGATGTAAGTGTTTTGTGTTAAATAATGGATGTAGACCCCAAATCTTGCCCGACCTCAGAATAAAGTTAGAAAGCATCCTATTTGAAGATGGCCGAAGCTTAACAAGTCATTAGGAGAGACTATTAGGCTCCCGTACCAAGATAGGAAGGTTTTTTGGCCCGAAAATAAAGTTTCTCGCCCTGAAGGGACGAGACCGCCGTCTGGAAGGACCAGACCGTCGTCTCGTCTCAACGCCAGGACGAGACCGCCGTCTCGATTGTCCAGACGGCGGTCTCGTCACCTGCAAAAGTCGAGACGGCGGTCTTGGTTTCCCAAACAGCGGTCTCGATTCCTGCCCAGTCGAGACAGCGGTCTGGATTATCCAGACGGCGGTCTCGACCCTCTGTCATGAACGAGACGGCGGTCTGGATTTTTCAGACGGCGGTCTCGACCCTGTCAGAGGAGACGGCGGTCTCGACCTGTCAGGCGCAAAAAACTATAAATAGGGGCATCATTTCTCCCTTTTCCACACAGAATCAACAGTAGCTCCTCCTTCTCTCTAGATATTCTCTCTCTAGAACCCCTCCGAAGCATTTCCGGAGTTTCTGAGTGTCTCTAGGAATAAATTGAGTGTTCTAAATCTTCTTTAGAATCCCTCCGAGGCATTTCCGGAGTTTCTGAGAGTTGTAGAGTGAAGGGTTGCCAAAAAGCACCCATTCTTTAAAGAGAAATACAAAAAGCTTGCTTTGGAGGTGCACTTTCTCTCTTTCTAATTTACCGCTTTAATTTAAAAATTATGCAATAGAAGCTAGGGCCATGTAGTCATAACCTTTAAATACAGCATAATAAAAGGGTAAAAGCGCAATTTTCCAGTTTAATTATTTATTCAAAGTAGCCAGCCTATCATAGGGAACCCGAAAGGGGTGTCGTAAAGGAACTAATACTTCCTTTACACGTAACTAACTCCCTTACCCAACTCTGATTCTAATGACCAAAGTTGGTTTTCGAAAACCAATGCCTTTTTAAACTCCTTTTCCGATGTTTCCGGTAAAAACATCGGTGGCGACTCCACGAACCCTTCAAAACCCGTTCTTGGGTTAGCCCGGTTATCGAACAACCCAAGAACACTTTTCGAAAACCTCGTCTCTAGGTTAGCCCGGTTATCGGACAACCTAAGGATGTTGTACCCACCCATAAAAAACGCGAAAATCAAAGAGGGTCGAAAAAACCATCGCGTCGCTCCGACCGCCTCTTTTTGACGGCGGCGACAATGGAAATGATAACTTAGGAAAATTTGACTCTAAAGCTGATGAGGGCATTTTCTTAGGTTATTCATTAACTAGCAAGGCTTATAGGGTGTTTAATAGGAGAAATTTGAATATAGAAGAATTTATACATGTTACCTTTGATGAGATTGTAGACCTTGGGGGAAATCCTCTTGAGTCAAATAAAGAAATTGCAGGTGATGATGAATATATAAGAGAGGCTCTTGATGAATTATATTTGGAAGAAAATGAGCCTTCTCAAATGCCTGAATTAGCAAAAGAATGGCAATCACCTAGAGGACTCTCAATGGACAATATCATTGGTGATATCTCAAAAGGGGTAAGAACTAGAAACATGACTAATTTTTGTATGTCTGTAGCTTTTGTGTCACAGATTGAACCCAAGAATGTTGAGGAAGCACTTAAAGATGACCAATGGTGTATAGCCATGCAAGAAGAACTTAACCAATTTGAAAGGAATCAAGTCTGGGAATTAATCCCAAGGGAAGAATCATATCAAGTTATTGGAACCAAATGGGTGTTTAGAAATAAACTTGATGAAGATGGGAACATAACAAAGAATAAAGCCAGACTTGTTGCAAAAGGCTATTGTCAGGAGGAAGGTATAGATTATGATGAAACTTATGCTCCTGTTGCCAGGTTAGAGGCTATACGCCTACTTCTTGCCTATGCATCTTTAATGAAATTTAAAATATATCAAATGGATGTTAAAAGTGCATTTTTGAATGGTTTTATTAAAGAAGAAGTTTATGTGGAGCAACCCCCTGGTTTTGAGGATTTTAGTTTTCCTAATCATGTTTTTAAATTAAAGAAAGCTTTATACGGATTGAAACAAGCTCCTAGATCTTGGTAGGAAAGGTTAAGTAGTTTCCTAACATCAAATGATTTTTCTAGAGGAAAAATTGATTCTACACTGTTTATAAAGAAAGTTAAAGAACATATCTTATTGGTCCAGGTGTATGTTGATGATATTATTTTTGGATCAACTGATAATTCGTTATGTGTAGAATTTGCTAAGATAATGCAGGGAGAGTTTGAAATGTCTATGATGGGAGAATTGACATTCTTCCTTAGACTACAAATCAAGCAACTTAAAGATGGCATTTTCATCTCTCAAACCAAATACTGCAAAGAGATCCTTAAAAAGTTTGGAATGGACACCTCAAAGGAAGCTAACACACCCATGGGAACTTCATGCTATCTAGATAAGGATGAATCAGGTTTGGAAGTTAATCAAACTATGTATAGAGGTATGATAGGATCACTGTTATACTTAACTGCAAGCAAACCTGATATTATGCATTCTCGTCCGTGTGTGTGCTAGATTTCGAGGCTTGTCCTAAAGAATCTCATCTAATTGTAGTGAAACATATTTTAAAATACTTAAAAGGAACTACTCGGTTTTGGTTTGTGGTATCCGTCTCGATGCTTGTATGAGTTTAATAGGATATTCTGATGCTGATTATGGTGGATGTAAAATTGATAGGAAAAGTACTAGTGGGACATGTCATTTGTTAGGTTCATCCTTAATATCTTGGCATTCTAAGAAACAGGCATGTGTTGCTTTATCTACCACTTGAAAGCTGAATATATTGCAGTTGGTAGTTGTTGTGCTCAAATTCTCGTGGATGAAACAACAGTTAGAAGATTATAGTATCTTTTTAAATGACATTCCGTTGATGTGTGATAATACGAGTGCAATAAATCTTACTAAGAATCTAGTAATGCACTCTAGGACTAAACATATAGAAATAAGACATCACTTTTTGAGAGATCATATCAGCAAAGGAAACTGTAAAATAGAGTATGTAGCTACCAAACGTCAATTAGCAGATATTTTTACTAAGCCTGTACCCAAGGATAGATTCTATGATCTTAGAAGAGACTTAGGGATATTAGAAATAACTTAAATTCTGCTTAATTTAACTATTTTTGGATGGTTGTAATGTTATAATTCATTTTGTAGGATGTTCATAGGTTATCATGTGTTAAAACACTCAAAACAGGGCATTCCACTCTGGAATAATCGATTAATTGGAGTAATAATCAATTATTTGCATCCAAAACACTTAAAACAGGGTATTCCTCTCTGGAATAATTGATTAATTCATCCATTAATCGATTAAAACCAGTAATAATCGATTAACAGCCCAAAATAATCGATTAAACGGGTCTGGAAGTGATTTAATCGATTAATTTGAATTTTAATCGATTAAATCCGACCAAGTTTGCTTCCTAGCCGTTGCCAACGGATATTTTGACCATTATTCCCTTCCATATGAACGTTGGAGATGCTTGGTTATAAATAGGGACCTTCATTTCACTTCTACTCACTTCTATCTCTTGAAATCAAGCTATCTTGCCTTATTCTAGCTACCTTGCCCTCTTCTCATTACACTTAGCTTTCAAAATCTTCTTGTTACTCTTCTAATCTTTCAATGGCCTCATCTTCTCGTGCTAAGATCCCTACTAGAAGAAGATCTGCACCCTCATCTCGACCCAGTCCTAATTGCAGTAGAAGGATGGATTTCGATACTGAGATGGCCAACAAGAATTTCGACCTCTCTGGAAGGAACGGGCTATTATTTCTCCCAAGTTTCTTATTGGTGAGCAATTCATCAATAGGGGATTCAATTTTCCCAACCTTCTTGAAATTCAAGGAGTTCTTCCCTTCATCCAAATGCAAGGTACGTATTATCCTGACCTTGTTAGGGTATTTTACTCTAGATTTAAATTTAGAGATCAAATTGCTACCTCTAGATTAAAAGGCGTCACAATTATTCTTGACGATGATATTTGGGAAAACATCGCTCACTTTCCAATTAGAGAAGATGCTATTAACATTTATGGTGAGCTAGATGATTTTGACAGGTTCTTAGCTTACTGTTCTTTTCTGCGAAATCCCTCCATGGAGATTGGGCGTGTCCTTCATGCTAGACCTTTAAAGAAGGAGGAACGCATGATTCTCCATCTAATTGTTTGGATCCTATGTCCTCGAGCTACAAATCATGCCCAATGTTCTTCCATTGATCTTCGTATTATTCATGCCATAATGAATAATGAGCCGTTAGATTGGGGCGTTCTTGTCACAATGACCATGTTAAAAGCAAAACGTCATCCCACATTCAAAATTCCATATGCTTTACTTGTCTCTCGTATTCTTGAATATAAAGGAGTGAATGTTGAAGGTGAACAAGCAGTTAGAACAAATAACTTGAACCGCATGCTTGGACAGCACATTGATTCAACTCCAAATGGTGCGTGTCAATGATATTTATGTTCACAAAGATGACGTTCCTAATCAAGGTGATGCTAATGAAGATTCCGATGAAGATATGCCTCCAGTTGCTGAGTTTCCCTCCGACCAAATCCAAAGTGTTGGAACTTCCTCTACTCATCATGAAACCCGACAATCCATGGAAGACATGTTATCCGACATGAATCGAGAGGATGCAATCATTCTTCACTCTTTCTGGAGTACGGCATGAGAAAATAATTTGTCGTATATCTGATGTAGATGATAAAGTGTGCCGTTTAGAAAATAGATTTGATGCACACTTTAATGATGATGATAGTACAAAATTTTAAATTTTGTTGATTATTTTCTTTTTGTTATTTTCTCTTGTTATTGTAATGAATGATTGTTTCTGCAATAAAATATGATGTTTCTTTAATGCTTTGATTGAGGGGGAGTTATCTCCAACTTATGCATATTTTGAGGGGGAGCTCGTATGTTTGCAACAGATGACTTATTTTTTATTCTAATCAAAATAGGGGGATAAAATATTTAAATCCATAATATGATTGTTTTTAAATATTATCTGGTATGTTTAATGTGTTTGTTAGTATGACAGATAAAACAGGTTATTACAAGGCTTTAAAAGATAATTTTGATCATCATAAAAAAGGGGGAGATTGTTGAACATTCAAGGACTTGATGCTGCACTTGATAGACATGAAGATTGTTGATTTTGATGATGATTCAAGAACACAAAGACTTAGAGTGTTGAAGACTTGTTTTGTATTGTAATAACTCTGTTTCAATTAGATTGAGTCTGTAATATTAGAGTTTAAGATAGCCAGTACATAGTCTGCACCTTAGAAGCTTCAAAAAGCTCATATTTATCATCTAGGCTCGGCTTTAATCGATTAAATAGGGAAATAATCGATTAAAACAGTGACAAAAATCATTTTCTGTAAAAACTCACTGGTTTAATCGATTAAACCAACTTTGAATCGATTATCAGGCGGTTTAATCGATTAAACCACCTTTTAATCGATTAAAACAGAGAGGTTTGGGTTCTGTTGATATTTGGCTCTGTTTTAGTCGATTAATACTTCTTTTAATCGATTATTTTAGTCAGATTTTGATTTTTAACTTCTAATCAAACCTATTTTCGAAAACCCTTTTCCCAAGAACCCTAATTCCGAAAATCCCAATTCCCAAACCCTAATTTCTCTACTTAAACTCTTCTATGGCACTCAGAAAATAAGAACAACCTTTTTCATACAATAGTTAAGTGTTGTGAGTGCCAGAGAACTGTTTGTTGCAAGAAAAAGGGGCTTTCTGAACCTGGTGTGGGCTAGAAGCGATAAGAATCACTAAGTGGAGTTCTTAGTGGATTGTGTGTTGTGCTGTCTCTGGGGAAAGATGTTTTTCATCTCTTGTGGATTTCAAGAGAGGTGTTATCTTTACTTTATCTCTTCCATTGTAAATTGTTTGTAATAACTTTGTTTATAGTGACAGCGTTAATCCTCTCTTTGAGTGATTAGCAACTGGACGTAGGGTCTTTTGATCCGAACCAGTATAAATCTCCTGTGTAAGATTCTCTTCTCTTCTCTATTTACATTTACACAGTTTTTAATCGGTAAAATTTGGGGAAAATTTTGAAAACCTAATTTTTATTAAGAAACCAATTCACCCCCCCTCTTGGTTTTTGTGCGACCACGCGAACATTCCGCTGCGCGATTCTAACAAACCTATCATACCTCTATACATAGATTGATTAATTTCCAAACCTGATTCATCCTTGTTTAAATAACATGAAGTTCCCATGGGTGTGTTAGCTTCCTTTGAGGTGTCCATTCCAAACTTTTTGAATATCTCTTTGCAGTATTTGGTTTGAGAGATGAAAATGCCATCTTTAAGTTTCTTGATTTGAAGTCCAAGGAATAATGTCAATTCTCCCATCATAGACATTTCAAACTCTCCCTGCATTATCTTAGCAAATTCTACACACAAGGAATTATCAGTTGATCCAAAAATAATATCATCAACATATACCTGGACCAATAAGATATGCTCTTTTACTTTCTTTATAAACAACGTAGAATCAATTTTTCCTCTAGAAAAATCATTTGAAGTTAGGAAACTACTTAGCCTTTCATACCAAGATCTAGGAGCTTGTTTCAACCCATATAATGCTTTCTTTAATTTAAAAATATGATTAGGATAATTAAAATCTTCAAATCCAGGGGGTTGCTCCACATATACTTCTTCTTTAATAAAACCATTCGAAAATGAACTTTTAACATCCATTTGATATAATTTAAATTTCATCAAAGATGCATAAGCAAGAAGTAGGCGTATAGCCTCTAACCTGGCAACAGGAGCATAAGTTTCATCATAATCAATACCTTCCTCCTGACAATAGCCTTTGGCAACAAGTCTGGCTTTATTCTTTGTTATGTTTCCATCTTCATCAAGTTTATTTCTAAACACCCATTTAGTTCCAATTACTTGATGTGACTCTTCTCTTGGGATTAATTCCCAGACTTGATTCCTTTCAAATTGGTTAAGTTCCTCTTGCATAGCTATGCACCATTCACTACTACAAAATATACTTTCTACGTCGTCATTTAACGTCGGTTATAGTTGAGACGACGTAGAAAGTACTTTCCACGCTCGGTTCCCGGATGAACCGACGTTGAAAGTTGAATATTAAACACATTCTACGTCGGTTCTTAGTCAACCGACGCAGAAAGTACTTTCTACGTCGGTTCCCATATAAACCAACGTTGAAAGTCTTTTTTTTTTTTTCACCCAAAAACTCACTTAAATTTGAAAATTGTCATTAGCAGGATTCGAACCCAGTACTTTAGAGTTGAAGGCTGATACTCCAACCACTAAGCTACTAGAATTTTCTGATAATAACTTACAAATAAATTATATTTATATACAAATAAATATATATCCATGTAAATATATATTTATTTGTATATATTTTCTGGAAAGTATTTTTATTTTCGACCAAAAATTCTCTTAAGTTAATGAATTGTCATTGATAGCATTTGAACCCAGTATTTTAGGGTTGAAAGTTAATATCCCAACCACTAAACTACTATTATTTTTTGATAATAACTTACAAATAAATTATATTGGTATTTTTTGATCGAGGGTGAAAGTGTGATTGACTCTTGCTTGAGTGAAAATATGTGAAAGCTCACGGAAATTCACTTACTCAAGTCTCGCTTGAGCAAAAATTGGTATTTTTCGCTTGAGAGAAAATAACGCATTTCGAAATTTATTTTATATCATTATATAAATAAAATTATAAAGATTATATTCTGTCATTAAATTACAAACTCATATAAAGATACCTACTCACAAATTTAGCATCAAATTTTGAAAACCCACTCGACACACACTTTCACTTTCGAGTGTGCCCTCACATCCAACATATAAATATATAACTATATAAATATATTTTTATTTAGTGGTTGGAGTATCGACCTCCAACTCTAAAGTACTCGAGTTCGAATCCCGCCAATGACAATTCTCTTAAAAAATTAATAAACTTCTAAAAAATATAATATAAAGAGATGGAGGACCTAATAAAAATATAATATAAAGAGAGGGGAGACTTCTAGATAAATAAAAGGGGGTAAAGGGGTTGTAAATAAATAAAAATTATTAATTTAAAAAATTATACTTTCAACGTCGGTTTATTAGAACCGACGTTGAAAGTTACGACTTTCAATGTCGGTTGAACAACCGACGTTGAAAGCCTTCCGAACCGACGTTGAAAGATTTATTTGCAGTAGTGATTGTTCATCTTTAAGCGCTTCCTCAACATTTTTGGGTTCTATCTCGTGACACAAAAGCTATAGACATGCAGAAATTAGTCATATTTCTAGTTCTTACCCCTTTTGAGATATCACTAATGATATTGTCCATTGAGAGTCCTCTTGATGATTGCCATTCTTTTGCTAATTCAGGTGTTTGAGAAGGCTCATTTTCTTCCAAATACAATTCATCAAGAGCCTCTCTTATATATTCATCATCACCTGCAAGTTCTTTATTTGACTCAAGAGGATTTATCCCAAGGTCTACAATTTCATCAAAAGTAACATGAATAGATTCTTCAATATTTAAGGTTCTTCTATTAAACACCCTGTAAGCCTTGCTAGTTAAAGAATAACCTAGGAAAATGCCCTCATCGGCTTTTGAGTCAAATTTTCCTTAGTTGTCCTTTCCATTATTTAACACAAAGCACTTACATCCAAAAATTTTCAAATGAGCAACATTAGGCTTTCTACCATTTAACAATTCATAGGGAGTTGATTTTATAATTGACCTAATGAGCATTCTATTTAAAACATAACAAGCAGTACTAACTGCATCAGCCCAAAAATATTTAGGAACATTAGATTCATTTAACATTGTTCTAGCAAGTTCCTCTAATGACCTATTTTTCCTTTCAACTACACCATTTTGTTGGAGAGTCCTAGGAGCAGAAAAGTTATGTAATATTCCATTTTCTTCACAATAATTTTCAAACTTTTCATTTTGAAACTCACCACCATGGTCACTTCTTAAAACTTTAATTCTTAAGTCTTTCTCATTTTGTATTTGCTTTGCAAACTTTCTAAAGACCTTAAAAGCTTCACTTTTCATTGTTGGGAAAAACATCCAAGTATATCTAGAGTAATCATCAACAATTACAAGACCATAATAATTTCCACCAAAGCTTTTTATCTTAGAAGGTCCAAATAAATCTAAATGTAATAGTTCTAGGGGTTTTGAAGTGGAAATAACATTCTTTGATTTAAATGATGATTTTACTTGTTTACCTTTTTGAAATGCATCACATAACCTATCTTTTTCAAACTTTAACTTAGGCAAGCCAACAACTAAGTCTTTTGATATCAATTTATTCAAATGATGCATATTTATATGAGCCGCTCTCTTATGCCATAACCAAGGGTTCTCTTCCTTAGCAACTAAACATGTTATGCTAGAATCATGTAAACAATCCAAATCAATCAAGTATATGTTGTTATGCCTAATGCCTTTTAATTCTACATTTTCGGAATCTATCAAATGTATGGTTCAAAATTTACTTTCAAAGATTACCTTAAATCCTTTGTCACATAGTTGACTTATGCTAAGGAGATTATGCTTTAGTCCATCAACAAGAAGCACATCCTTAATCTCCAATGTGTTTGCACCACCTATATTTCCAATTCCAAGAATTTTCCCTTTGTTGTTGTCCCCATAAGTTACATATCCTTGTTCTTTAGCTTTGAAACCCACAAATTTTGATTTATCACCGGTCATATGCTTTGAGCATCCACTATCAAGATACCACATAGACATCTTAGATTTGGAAGTTTCCTACAAAACAAGAACATAGTAAACTTAGGTCCCCATAACTTTTGGGTCCTTGGGGTTAGAGACAAATAAATCATTTAACAATAGGAACTCAAATGTATTTACCTTTAGGAACACCAAAATGTTTAATTTTACATTTATTTGAAGTGTGACCTTGTTTCATACAATAAAAATATGCTTTAGATGTAACTTTTGAATATGATGAATTTTTAACCATAGATGTTCTAGTTCCTTTTTCTACCCATACTCTTTTATTTTTCCTTTTAGGCTTTTTCAACGGAACTTGATAATTTACACTATTTTGAGCAAAAACAGTTTTATCCTTCTTAAAATCACTTATCTCCTTTTCGGCTTTATCAAGTAGATGATTAAGAATATCTATGTCATATTCATACTCTTTACAAGTTTCACATGCTAAGTTCTTATCATCATTCTCATCTAAACATACAATTTTCGTTTCTAAGGATTCCTTTTCTTCTAAACATGTGATTTTCGTTTTTAATGAGTCAATTTCCTTTTCGGATCTACTTAAATTCTTCTTCACAACTTTATATTCATTTTTCAAGTTCTTAAAGGCACTAAAAAATTCATTATATGCATTTTGCAGTTCATCATAGTTATTTTCATCATCACTTGAGGATGAGTCGTGTCGTCGCCGTCAAAACGAGGCGGTCGGAGCGACGCGATGGTTTCCGACTTTCCATTTTTCGGGTTTTTATTGGTAGTTACAACGCCTTTATGTTGTCCGATAACCGGGCTGAACCTAGGGGCGAGGTTTTCAAAAGGGTGCTCTTGGATTGTCCGATAACCGGGCTAACCCAAGAGCTAGTTTTGAAGGGTTCTCTGGAGTCGCCACCGATGTTTTTACCAAAAACATCGGAAAAGGAGTTAAAAGGCATTGGTTTTCGAAAAAACCAACTTTGGTCGTTAGAAACAGAGTTGGGTAAGGGAGGTAGTTACGTGTAAAGAAGGTGTTAGTTCCTTTATGACGCCCCTTTCGGGTTCCCTATGATAGGCCAGCTATTAAAATGATTAAACCGGAAAGATACGCTTTTACCCTTTTATTTGTGGAATTTAAAATTACGACTACATGGCCCTAATATCTATTGCGTAATTTAAATAATGCGATAAAAGATAGAGAGAGAAAGTAGGAACCTCCGAGGCTAGCTTTCTATTAATTCTTTAAAAATAGGGTGCTTTGCGGCAGCCCTTCACTCTACACGGCGTTGGAAACCTCTCGAAACGCTCTAAAAAAAACTCTAAAGACACTCAGAAGCTCCGGAAATGCGTCGGAGGGATTCTAGAGAGAGAAACTAGTGATGTGACTAGAGAGAGAGTGAGAAAGGTGTTTGAAATGAGGGGAATGGAGGCCCTATTTATAGGGATTCGCGCCTGACAAGGTCGAGACGGCCGTCTCGACATTCCAGATGGTCGTCTCGCCTTGCAAGAATGGCGAGACGTCCGTCTCGCCAAACGAGACGGCGGTCTTGCCATTCGTAGGTGGCGAGACGGCCGTCTCGCCAAACCAGACGGCGGTCTCGCCACTGGTGCGAGGCGAGACGGCAGTCTCGACTCCAAAAGGCGAGAATCCTTATTTTTGTGCCAAAAAACCCTCCTATCCTAGTATGGGGCCTAATAGTCTCTCCTAGTGGCTTCTTAGGCTTCGTCCATCTTCGAAAAGGAGGTCTTCTGATCTTTATTGTGAGGCCGGGCAAGATTTGGGGTCTACAGCTGCCCCCCCATTACCTGACCAGTCGACTGCTGGCCTTTTGTGCCGAGGAGATCGACTGGAGGGTAAAGGAGTTGACCCTCTTGCCCGGTTGTCCTTCAGATGCTCCGTCTTTGCGGCGGATGATCCTCTGGGGAAAACTTTGTATTCGTGCACTTCCGGGATACTCCTTCTGACGGTAGCCGATCCCTTCAATGGACACGTGGTAGAACCTCAGGATACTCCTTCTAATGGTAGCCAATCCTTCGGTTGATGGGTATAAACCCCCCATCAGGCTGGTAGTTGCGACTTACTGATCCAGCTCGAGCACAGATCAGGCGCACCGCGTGCGCAGGTTGATAGCTATTAACCCCCTATCAGGCTGGTACAGTCCACTGCGTAGGACCGGTGGTAGTGGCGGCTTACTGTTCAGGTGGCCCATGTGTCGAGCGTTGATATATACTTTTTGTTGATCTTCTTTGCAGATGTTGTCATCCGGTCTGCGCCGGGGATTTTGTTGGTGTTCATCCATCTTTGTTGCTTGCTGGGGATTCCTTGTTTTTGATCCATCCAGCTTGTTGATTACTGGGGATTCTTTGTTTTGATTGTTTTGGTAGTGATCATCCGACTTTGCTGGTTGTCGGGGATTTTTTATGAGTGCCTCTTAGGTAGGCAGGAATCCTCTGGGGATTTGTTGATCTTGGTGACGCCTCTGAGCAGGCAGATACTCTATTAAGTTTCTGGTAATGCCTCTGAGTAGGCAGATGCTTCATCGGAAGTGAAGACTTTTGGTTTCATTTGTTTTGCCTCTGATTAGGCTGATATGGGGATGCTGGCTCTTTTTGGTGATCCACCGGGGAATTGATTGCCTTCCCGGGGATCTAATTTTGATTTGCCCCCTAAGGGAATGGAGTTTTGACTCCTTGTTTGTTGGTATGAGCTGGCTTTGCCAACACTCTTGTTTCATTGGGATTTTTTATTCTTTCTTTTTCGTTGATTTTCCCTTTTCTGAGGTGGCCCACTTAGGGATTTTATTGATTGCCTAAAAGTTAGGATTGATTTCGCCTTTTTTTCGCGATTTATCTCTTTTTTTATCGCGATTTTGAAATCTGACTTTTTTGTGGGGATAATGCGTAAGCCTTTTTACTTTTTAGTCTCTTTTTATTACGCTGGCTTTTTCCCTTTTTTTTGGGGGGGTCCACTAGTGAGGAAGTTTTCTTTCTTTGGTGATCCGCCAGGTAATTAGTTGACTTCCTGGGGATCTGATTTTTCTTTTCTAGGGATGGAGTCTTGGCTCCTTGATTGATGTTGATGCGAGCTAAACTTGTGAAGCTCTTATTCCACTAGAG